>CM069908.1:48906404-49105376 GCA_036172215.1 Camellia granthamiana | reverse complement strand
CGACCCAAATCTGTCCTTATAGGTTTAGTATCATGACCGGACAATAATCCTAAGATTACCGTAGGCCTCTTAAACAAAATCCCAAAATAAAGGGCCGACAGAAGCAATTTATGACATACAACGTCCATTGAGTTGTGCAGACTTGTATGAGACAGAGAAATTTAAAATTCTATATACATATACATATCATTACATCATCGTTACGTCATCATTTATATACAGATAAGACAAAAAGGAACTTAGCCCTATTTACAGAATAGTTAGAAACTCGTTCAAAAGTTAACAAAAGAAATTAAGACATATTTCTTATTCACACAAAAACTTAACCACAAAGCTTGACCACAACTTATATCGGGAACCTCTACGTGAGACACAACAGTTGGCTAATAGAAATAGAGTCTAGGTATAAATCTCTAAGCTTGGTTATGCGTCTGATCACCTATATATATAATATGAGCTGTATCCTAGTGAATAACAATAGAGTAAATGTTTTAATAAATGATGCCTATAATGGATTCAGAAATCAAAATTCAGATTTTATCAGATTTAGATTCAGATACAGATACATATCTAGTCATACGTGGTACATCCATTAGCTAACAGAGCAGATTGGTTATATAAGACACATATCCAAAGTAGATAGTCATTAAGACCCTTATTCAGAGCAGATGGTCATTAAAACATGTTCTAATCAGACAGATGATTATGCATAATCTTCACAGATAGTTCCATGATTGGAACCCACATATATATCCCTAGTACTATGTAACAGATAACAGATTTCAGATAACAGAAGCTAAGGATGCTACGAGTATAGTTCAGAAAATTGGACAATAATTCATTTAGTTCAGAAGACAACATTTTATTAAAAATAGAGTATAACTTATAATTAGACAATACTTATAAGCAAACATATATTTTACAGAGTTGTTACTCACAGATAGCTCTAGAGACACATCAGACGGACGATGATGCGTGACCTAAACAAACACATAACAAATACAGATTGAAATACAAGTTCCGTATAATGCTGAACGTTATTCAATTCTTCTTAGTGTGTTTCTAATTCATTTCCTCATTATTGTGGCCTAAACCATGGCTTAAAAATGTCTAAAATGGAATGAGGATCTAATTATATACTTAGAAAAGTTTTGTAAATTTTCAAAAAAATAGGGTAGCTCGCTCGAGCAAAACTTTGGTCGCTCGTGCAGTCTGCAAGACCTGAAAAGTACTAGATGCTATGAATCTAGGCTCGAGCTAGCTTTTTGGTTGCTCGAGCCATGTTCTTGGCAAAGGTGAGTTCGCTCAAGCAAAGCTTTGGTCACTCAAGCCAACTCCATATGTTTGCAAAACTTTTGAGAGCTCGCAATGTGTGCTCGAGCGAATCTTTGGTCACTCAAGCAATGAAACAGAATTATAAAATTCCTAGATTTGTGTTCTAAGTTCAAAATCCAATTTCAATGCACCAAAACTTGCTCATTTTGTCTAAAACTTGGAAAAACACTCGGAATCTTATATAAAAACATGATTTGAAGATCCATTCCCAAAATCAAAGCTCAAAACCAAATCAATTCTTCAAAACCAAGCTTGAAGCTTCATATTATATACGTGCATGCAATGACTCAAGCTCCTTCCATTCAAAACATGAACATATGACATGATTAAGTATGAAATCATGGTGAGCTCTCAAGATTTAACAAAGACATACACATGTATGTATGGATTCTTGGAAATTTAACTCAAAACTTGGTGAATTATACATGCATGCATAGTTTAATTCCCAATTCATTATCTAGACTTATTTTCTTTTTTGAATTCATATGTTTAACAACTTAAACACAAAAATTAGAGGTTAATTACTTATCCTAAGTCTTGAATTTTGGAGTGTAGAAGCTCAATCTTTCCTAATTCTCCTCAAATCTCTCTTTTCCTTCTCAACTATATTTCTCTTCCTTGATCTCTCTCTCTCTCTCTCTCTCTACACAGTTGTGTGCTAAAAAACATGAGGTAAATGTGATTTCATAAACTCATGCATGCCTTATATAGGCTTAATTACCTTAGGTTAATTAATCTAACTTAAATTAACTAATTCTAATAAACTTTAATTAATTTATTCTAATTATTTGATTCCGAATCAAAATCTAATTAAACTTATCATAAGGTTTTAAAAATTCTAAATAACACATTAACCAAGTCAATTTCATGTTCAAATGTCAATAAGGCCTTCAATTTTCATTCCAAAGCAGAATTTCAGACAGATATTCCTATAACAGACAGATAAAAACACAAATAACACATAAAATGCACAATTATCAAAAAATTTCACTTAACCACCTTATTAGCATTCTTAATTACAGATTATTAGCTAATTAGGGAGTGGGGTTATTACAATCCCTCAACATGGTAGAAAGTTTCCGAACTCACCCCGACGTTCTCAATACATTGGATGAGTTCATCCAAGGAGATGAAAATCTTAGAGGGTCAGAGGATCTCAGATCAAGGGATCTCGACAGGAGAATAGGCAGAGATAGCGCCCCGAGAAAATGGTGGAAATTGAAAGATCCAAAAGGACATACCCCAGCATTACGTGTAGCATGCCGAAAAGACTCAAATTAGTGGACAACAGAGCACCGGGTCGGACAAAGGAAGATTTGAGGTATTTTCTCTAAAGGAAAAAGTACGTAGCCAATGTCACATTAACTATTCAATCAAGGTTATCATTCTTGATGGAACTAGAAACGTTCGAGGCACCAAAGAGGTTCTCAATGCCAAGATTCCAGGTTTACAATGGTAAGTCTGACCCAAACTTCTATTTTGGTTTATATTTAAATGTAATGCCCTTGTGGAGTGGGAATGAACACTTGCAATGTAAGGATTTGTCATCAACCTTTGAAGAAAGAGCTTCAGATTGGTTCCAAAAGTTACCAAAGGGATCATTCAAAAGCTGGGAAGGCCTGGTCGAGATGTTCGTGGCCAAGTTTTTGACGAACGAAGTGTAGCCTTTGAGGGTTGATTCCCTATTGGCGTTAAACATTGACGATGGTGAAAGGCTTTAGGCTTACGCCAAGAGGTATTACAAGGTCTGCAACTGGATCTCGGCTTGTAACTAGTAATTGATAGTAGTTTCTTTCAAGAACGGCCTAGAGAAAGACTGCCTACTTCGGCAATCCCTTGCCAAGACCCTCCCCAAAAACATGGAGGATCTGATGGCAAGGATTGAGAAGTATGCTAAGGCCAAGGAAGACAAGAACTTAAAAAAAAAAAACGAGCATAGTGAAATAGGAGAAGAGAAGTGGCTCACCTAGGCACAGCGAGTTGAGGCTGAAATCTATGCAAGCAATCTCCACAGTCTTTAAGATACCGATCTATAGGGCCTTAGAGAGAATTAGGAACCAGCTCTATTTTAGACCATCACAGAAGATCCTAAGGGAGCCCACGGGCAAATTCTGTGACCGAGCTTTGAAACAGTTATTGGAAAACCTTGTGAGCAAGGACATTTGAGAGACCAAGTAGACGAGGAAAAAACAAGGGCATAATAGGCAAAACTAGGCTAGGCACTGGTAATAGCACCGCTACCCCTGCTAGTACCCCAGGGAGATAGACCGTAATTCATTAAGGTGATCCATTCCAAGGTCAGTGCGAATGAGATTCGAGAAGAAACATTGAAAGTAAGACATCTACAATATGTCTTCTAGGTTCAATAGAAGAAACCCTGTATAGGAGAAAGTAGAGGGTCGACAATCTCTTTTACAAAAAAAGACCTGAAAGTAGTCCACCATCTACACAACGATGCTCTAGTGGTTACTTTGAAGATCAGAGAGTGCCAAGTCAGAAGGATACTCATTAACCAAGGCAGCTCTTGTGATATCATATACGTCCAATGTTACAGGGAGCTTGGCCTTCAAAGAGATGATCTGAAGTAGTCCAATAGCCCCATAGTCAAGTTTAATAGAATGTCGACGTGGCCACTTAGGACCACGTGTTTGGAGGTTCAGGTTGGAACCAAGATTGTAGTGACGGATTTCACTGTGATTAACACACCATCCGCATACAACATTTGTCACGCCTTGGATTTACACAGTCCAGCTTACGTGAATAAACCGCCCAATGATGAATAATAGATAACAACTCTCATGCAAATGAATATTATATAATCACACAATATATGTGTTTATCCAATTTTGTACATTCCTAGATACAACATCTATTGTTGAATTGATGCTCTGTAACTAAAACATGCACAGATGTTATAAAATCAAATTAGATGCCCTGAGGCTTATATCATACACAAGGGTGCAACTTTTACAAGAAATAGCACACGACCAATAAATAACACAAATGGCCCTTGGCCTACAAATAATAGAACCACCCTATACGGTTTCGAACACAACTTTACATTACAATCCATATCCATACATGTACATTTGAAAAACATTTCAGCCACGGAAGAGAATATTTCAAAAACTAAACATGTTCCACCAGCATAAATGATCATGATGCAATATATATATATACAATAATGCCTAAATGCATTTTCAAATCCATTTGATTTCTTAACAAAATCTTTTCTTTCCAATTACCAAAATGTTACGTTTAATCAAAACGTTTCTGAGTTCAAAACATCTGTTTGATATAAAATCCCTTTCCAAAAACACCAATCCAAGTATCTCAATACCAACCTGCAAATACATTGCTAAATCAAATGTGGCTACATCGCTAAAACCTTTTTCTAAAACATTCTTTCAAGCCAAAACGATAATAAATAAAATGGGTAAATGATGGGTCGTTGAACACACCAAAAATAATCACTAAACTATACCAAATTCTATCAGAATAATGGCAAGTCCATGTATCAATCCACAGGGACAAATGTGAAATTAGATTAATTCAATTGCAAAATTTCTAAATTAATTTTGGTTAAAAAGATAGATTGATTTTATACCTAAACAACAATTAAATAAAATTGAAGAATTATATTGACAATTAAAATTAGGGTTTGAGATATTAATTTTCGGGAAAAATCCTAGGGTAGAGAATTCATCACTAACCACATGAATGAGACTTAACATCAACCACAAATCACAAATCGGTTTGAACTACCCAATATTTCACAACTACAAGTTTGAAATATTGATCAAGAGGGTTGTTGTATTCAATGTACAGGCACGAATCATCCCGCGTAGTACGAGTCGTTTGCTCTAAACTATGTTAGCAAAACAACCTGTCTCCCATAGCATGACTCGTCTCGTACTTTGAATACAAACACAAAGAATACTAATATACGGAAAACATTAAACAATCATAGAGAGTAAAATGCTTGAAAAGAAGAACGAAACAATTATTAACAACTTCTAAATCATCCATACATTCATTCAAACCAATTTACAATTAAAGCTCATAAAAAATTCCATTACATGGCTAAGGTTTCATTAAAACCCTAGAAAAGACGACTAGCCACTCATGGAGGAGTGGAAAGAGGAAGAAGATGAGGAAGAAACCCCCGTGGAAGTGTCCTTCAAACTTTGGTAGAATATCACCTCTTTGGAACCCTAGCCTTCCTCTATTCTAAATTAAAATTTTGAACCCTAGGTTTTGCTAATTTTCTCTCTTTTATTCGCAGCAAAACAGACCAAAAATTCCATGCACACGTCCTTAGGTGGGCCGCTCGTGCGCCCATATGGGCCGCTCGAGCGGTGGTGGGCCGCACGTGCAGTGAAGCTTGGCCGCACGTGCGGTAGTTTGGCTAGCTCGGGTTTTTCACTTCTCGCATGGAGAATTTGCTTTCACACCCTTTTTTATTGAAGTTTCATATTTCTTGCCAAATTTGTACAAGTGCACGAAACACATCATCTCCACCAAATAAATAAAATTGAAAGACTAAAACTGAAACTTAAGTGGCCTCAATGTGGTACCTTTCGGCCAACATCAGTAAATCTCAGGGCTAGCGTTCATACGAGTAACTATACAAGTCACAAGGTCATTTTTACCGATGCTAACCAGAAGGCTTGACACCTATTGTGCGGGTTTAGGTCTTTCACCATAGACACACATGCCAACTTAATTTTGCTTTAACACCCCCTCGTAGCTTTACCATTTTATTTACCTTTTTCCAATAGCACAATACATGTGATTCAAAAATATTGTTTTTCCAAAACAATGCAAATGTTCTAAAACATAATACAAGAATTTCCAAAACCTCTTTCCAAGCATATGGTTTTAACCATTACATGCTCCATGATATGAATGATTTCAAATTTACCTAATCCACATGCAATTTCTATCACACGGCAATGCTATCCTTCACTGATAGCCAAAACAGTTATATCTAATGCAATAATCAAAGATATCAATATAGATATATTTTTCAAAAGAGTAATCAACAACCATTTAAAAAAATCCCACAACTATTTTCTCTCCATCTGTTACAAAAGCGACATCATCCTTATATTTTTCCAACATAAGCCAAAACCCATGTTTTTAGAATAAAGCCTCATTTTCTTTTAAAATCACTTTTGAGTAAAGGAAAGCCACCATGTCAACATATCTCAACATCAATACAAAATCATCACTAGTTTCAAGTACTCATTCGAAAATCTCCCTTTTACATTTCAAATCCGAACCCCAAGTTCAACCTAAAACACCCAAATCCATAGATCCTTTGCAATAACAAATCACAAGGATAAAAATCATACCAAATGATTACCAAATATACATAACAAAATACACCACAAATATGTTACTGAACTTATATTGAGTTTAGGAAATAGACCCTACCTCTTGAAGCGAAGAGGAGAACTCGAAGAAAATCAAAGTCGAAGAAATCACGAAACTCTTGGATCAAAAGAAAGCCTTTGATGAGATTTCCAATCTTTTTCAAAGGACCAAAGTGAAAAGATGCCTCTATGCGAGTAGATCTAGAGATCTAAGTGGGAAAATGTGAGTTTCTAAGAGAGAAAGAGATTCACAGTGTAAGAGAGAGAGAGAGAGAGAGAGAGAGAAAAGTGTGTTTGGGGCCTATTTATTGTGGTAGAATAATAGCCTCAAAGTCAAAGAAAAGAATAAGTCAAACCCCCCAAAAGTAGAGCTCCAAAACCGAACCAAAAATCTAGAAATTTAGTCACAGGGGTCGACCTTTCTGACAGAGGTGTCAACTCGTAAGAAGAAAAGCTGAGACACTAATTTGTGCAGAGGACAAGGTGTCGACACTAAATTTTTAGCAAGCAAACCCTAGATTCTGCAATAGACAAGGGTCGACACCTCCTAGACTGGTGTTGACCCCAAAGGCCAACAAGAAAAGGGAAGTGTCGACATCACCAAGGGCTGGTGTCGACACTAAATTTTAGTAGCGATCTAGGGACATAACAGCAAGATGGTATCGACGCCTCTGAGGCTAGTGTTCACCCATGCAGCAGAAGAAGGCAAGAAATAGAAGGCAGTGTTGACCCCATAATAAATTTTCCAAGTTTCCAAAGAACTTTTCAATGTAAACAAGCATGAACGAACAATCCTAACAAGTTTAAATCGAATTGTACTCCTTCAAAACCAAAATACAACAACTCCGAAGACTCTCAAAATGAAAAAAAAAAAAAAGGAATTAAATACACTCTCCAATAGTTTAAAGAACACAAGTGCTACAACATTATTTTGGGAAGACCTTTGTGGTATGCCATGAAAGCTGTCCCATCTACCTTGCATCAACTGTTGCGATTCCCAATGAAGTTTGGGATTGAGGAGATAAGAGGGGATCGGGTTCAAGCAAAAAATTATTCGATCGCCAAGATGAAATACACTTGCAATGTAAGAGAAACAGAGACAGCCGATGTAGAAGATGAAGGCCAAGAGGTCTTGGATGATGTTGACAAAGAGCCGATCGAAAAAAGCTAAGAATCGCTGAAAAAGATCCTGGTAAAGGAAGACGATGATGAGAGATACTTCTTTCTCAGCTCAAGATTAACCGAGGAAGAAGAGAAAAAGCTGGAAGCGTTCTTAAGAGAGAACATAGAGATAATTGCCAGACACTGTACAAGACGTCGGGGATAAGCCTCGAGGTCACCCGTCACAAAACTCAACGTGGATAGGTTGACCAAGTTGGTAATCCAAAGAACAAGAAAACTAACTATGATTCATGTAAAAGCCATGGAAAAAGAAATGGACAAACGGTTGGAAGAAAAGGCAATCCAATAAGTGAACTACTCGACATGGCTATCCAACACAATGGTGGTCAAAAAGAAGAATAGAAAGTGGAGAGTTTGCGTCGACTTCACAAGCCTGAACAAAGCTTGCCTAAATAACTACTTCTCTTTGCCTAAGATAGACCAACTGGTGGATGCCACTTCGGGGCATGGGAGAATGAGCTTCCTTGATGCATATAGAGTAGATAGCCATCTTCGCACCTGACGAAGAGAAGACGACATTCATCACTCCAAAGGGACTCTACTGTTATAGGGTTATGCCCTTTGGATTGAAGAATGTAAGGACAACATATCAAAGGCTAGTAACCAAGATGTTCAAACATCTAATTAGGAAAATCGTGGAAGTCTACATTGATGACATGATCGTGAAGAGCAAGGAACCTACTGACCATTTAGTTGACCTTAAACAGGTGTTCAACATCTTCAAGGCATATCGACTTCGGCTGAATATCTCCTAATGTACTTTCAGAGCAAGCTCTAGCAAATTCTTGAGATACCTAGTAACAAGGAGAGGAATTGAATAAAGTCGTGATCTGTGATAACCCAACCTGTACTATGCTTAATTATGCATGTGATTATTTGTTTGATATGAATTTGCAAGTTTAAGTATGTGAATTATGTGAATTTAGAATAATATCTGTTGAATGTAGGAATATCTGTGGCATTTATCTTTAACAAAACATCTCTCTCTCTCTCTCTCTCTCTCTCTCTCACAGTTAAACATATCTTGATTTTTTATTAGGATTTGGATTTTTGTTCAATCCATTTAATGTTCTGTACAAAACAAGGGTGCCCAAGAGCTCAATATTCTCTCTTCTGAACCATTAAAAACAGAGTACTGTGAAACCAAAATAATAAAACTAGAGAAAAAAAACAAAGAAACAATATAAAATTTATTACCGGAGCTAAAATTATGTGACACCTCCAAAATATTGACATACGGATTACCCGAAATCCTAACATTTAAATTTTATACAAACGTAAGTAAATCAACACCAGTTATATATATATATAAGGATCAATGTTATACTTCTACAAAACGAGTACACATGCATAATACATTCATTAATAACGAACCCTAAATCTATAACATCTGAGCGTTAAGTGGTAATGTCTAAACTATTACAAGTCGATGCCTTAGTGGCCACGAGTTCCCAAGTTTATACTTGGTTACAACGAAAGTGAGACTTAAGCATAGTACATGAAAGCCTGAGGCTAAGCGCAAAAAGAGATACAAAGATGAGCGTTCAGCTCCAACTTCCTCCCAAGCTATCCTCTTGGTGGAAGCAAACCATCAGCACCTGAAATGTTTTTCCACGTAGGGTGAGCCAACGCCTAGTAAAGATAAGTTTAACAAGTTGTATGATTCTTAACCAAATCATGCGATGAATGTGTGTTATGTTGTTATCCAAAACCATGAGTTTTCTTCATTTTCGAAAACCATACAATGCCATAATTTAAGTTACATCTTGTATGATTGCGTCATTTCTTCAAAGCATGTAATAGGGCGGTAAATACACACAGTGAGAATCTCTACGTACATGTCTGCAAGTAGGCTGTGTAAGCACTACCGAAAGCCATTTTATCGGTACTATCTAGATGGATCGGCACCTAACGTGTAGGTTTTTGGAATTTCACCAAGGACACAACGGCCAACTTAAAACCACAACCCACACCCCTAACCAGATTCACCAATGTATTCATCCATTTTTCTCAAAACAAACCTTTCAATACATGATAATAAAACATTTGAATGCGTGCAATGCGTGAGTTAAATGGTTTCAATCAACCTAATCCTCATGCAATTTATATAACAAACATGTTATCCTCCATCAATAGTCAAAACAGTTATTTCTATTCAAGATATATATATCAAAAGTAACAATACATATAAAAGAGTCCAACTTGTCATCACCAACATGTCAACAAGTATTATATTTCCACCATTTTCATTTTTAAGCCAAAACTTCCATAACTATCAATTCCACAACTCAATCACCATTTCTCAAAGATTGTGGAAAAAATGAAAGGAAAGTTCTTTTAAAGATCCATTTCTTTCAACTTTCAACTTTCAACCACACTCACTCCCATGAGTAAAAAAAAAAAAAGAAGAGGAGTTTTGGAAACAACATCATGAAAACCTCTGTTTTAAGCTTTTAGAATACATTTGAAACCAAATCAAAGTGCCCAAAGTGTTAAGCTACTCAACTAACACATAGTAAAGGTAAATAACACACAAGTGTAGACACCCCATTTTTGACCGCTCATAAGACTTGGACGCTTTGACCTGGGCACTCGATGATGAAGTTGCATTGTGTGTGATTCGAAGTCTCAACGAAGGAACGTAAGCTCGCGCTACAAAACCAATCCTAAACCTTCCATATTCATACTGTTTTCACTCCAGAAATTAATTTTTTTTGAACATTGTGCCACCCTACATTGAGTTTAAAACAGAGGAACAGGGAAACACATTGGGAGTCGGTCGTGCCACATTGGGAGTTGGCCGTAGCTATTGGGAGCTGGCAGGCTCTCTTTAGTGAGAAGCACTGTTCTGGGTGGGAATGAAGCAGCTGTTCATTTTTGAAGATATTTTATGACCTATTTTGCTCAAATTCTATAAATATGAGCATATATCGCAGTGTTAGAGATTGAAAAAATTTAAAAGAAATAAAATAACTCTTGAGAGCTCCTTCTTCTTGTGCAAGCTAACTTAGAGATATTTGACCATCCATACACCATATCTATACACTACATACAACCTTAGAGCCATAACTTAGAACCTTGGTTAAGCTTTTAGAATCACAATTCAAACTTGAGAGTGTTCTTGGACCAAGTTTGGTTCACAAACAAGAGCTTACCTTCTTCAAGAGGTATATAAGCTTACCACATTTCTGTTACTTTCATTTCTATCTTTCTCTATCTCTTTCTAGTGTTTTTGTGTTGTTTTGAATCTATTTCAAATGTTGGAACTTGGGTTTGAATAGCTACCAAAGGGTAGAGAGGTTTAACCCCCTTTCTTGCACTCTACTTCATAGCTCACACCCTTATTTTATACTCTTTTCTTTGACTTTTAAATTGATTTTTAGAGTTTAAAAATGGCTAAAAAACATGGTTTGAGTTCTCAAAAATGGAGAGGTTAGCCACATCTCCTTGCTTTTGTTCATTAGCCTTGTATTTCCTTGTTCTTTCCTACTTTTTTTTTTATGCTTTTTAACATATATTTTGACCATTGTTTTTCACACACTAGGGGCTATTTTAGGGCTGTCCTAGTTTATTTAATTAGTTTGTGCTTTAAATACATTGCTTGTTGTGTTGTATTGTCCGTGCTTTGAATATCTTGTAAGAGTTTTTTTATTTTTTATTTTTTTTCTTTTTCTTTACTTAATTTTCATGTCAAGAGTCTCATTCTAAATAATCAATTTCACGTATGATCATTTCTGCCACCTCCCTCTTTTCTTTTTTTGGTTTTGTTTGAGAATCACTTCAACCGATCAATGGTTATTTAAAGCATGAGAAAGAAACCTATGCTCAATGGCTTAATCTCTATGGAGGTTCATCGTCAAGGCATAGGCTCTCTTTTCATACTTAGGATCACTTCTCGTTTGACGTTTCTTCTCATTTAGTGGCACTACAACAAAACTAACTATTTACGCATCATGTTTACGGCATGCGTTAAATGCATGTCGTAATTAGTACATTCTACGACATTTTTTTTTTTTGCAAGCTGTTAATGCGTTGTCAATAACGACATACATACCATATAAGTCGTTAATTCATATATTTATGGCATGCAAAAGTATGCCGTAAAAAATATATATTTTTACGGCTTATAAAAATCTGTCGTAAAATATTTGCACTTAAGAGACATACATTTCATGTCATAGAATATTATAACTTTACACGACATGCATTAGCATGCCGTGAAAACTTCTACTGGAAAAAATTTTATGGCATGCAAAAGTATGTCGTAAAAAAATATATTTTCACGGCATACAAAAATATGGCGTAAAATATTTGCAATTAAGACAAAATACATTTAAAGTCGTAAAATATTATAACTTTACACAGCATGCATTAGCATGCCATGAAAAATTCTACTAAATTTTTTTTCAATTATTGTGTTCGATTTTAACTTTTTGAAAATTGATTTTTTTTTTCGTGTTTTTTTGTTTTTAGTGAATGTTTTTAAAATTAAATTTTTTTTTTTACTTTTTTAGATACACTAACTTAGATGTATATAAAAACTAAAATATTTGTAAAAAAAATATTAAAAATTAATAAATACACAAAAATATAAAAATGTACCTAATATATATATATATTTGTATTTTAGTATTTAGTGAATTTTTTTTAAAAAAATTCACAAATATTATACTTTTTAAGTCTATTTATATTAGGTATATTTAAAAATTAAAAAAATGACCGAATAAATACCATTATTAGAGTTGAAAAATCTAAAATCGCGGCAAAAAGTAATATTATATGCGACGGTATGTTACCCGTCTGTAAAAAAATATTTTATGTGTCTTGCGAGTTTTATATTTTTTGCGACGCCCTTTGTTAAACCGTCACAAAAGATTTTATTTTCGCTCATTCGCGACTGTCCTACAAATGGTCGCAAAAACTTTATTCCTAATTTGCACACCCTCTCCCTACCCCCTCCCTTCCCGCTTATCCCTAAACTTTCAGACTTCTCTTTGGATTAAAGAAAAAAAGAAGAAAAAAACACAACATTCACATAAGCACGGGTAACAAAAGCCTGAGATAGAAATTTTGTTTTCTAAAAGGAAGCCCTTATGGCACAATCAGCATCCTCTGTTTCTAGGGTTTGTGCTTCTGTGTTTGGTTGGGAGATTTGAGGAGGGATTTGGAAAGGGAAAAAGAAAAGTTAGGTGAAATGTGAATAAAATATACTCACATTTCACCTAGTTTCACACACCTTTTCCTTTTCTCTTTCCAAATCCCTCTCCAAATACTCCAACCAAACACACCATAAGTCTCCGTCTGTTTCTTTGTCTCTCTGACATTCACATTCACACAAGCAAAAACCCTAGGCCACCGTTCAACACCAAAAAGCTGTTGGACTCTCGATTTGCCTCAAAGAATCATCAAGGTATGACTCTCGATCTTTGTCTTCTTTTCTCGATACCTATATCAATTCACTTGATTTCTCTCTTTCTCAATCCTTCCGATTTCCGAATTCTCTCAGCTCTTTGCATTCACTTAAATCTATGTTTATTTTGCTTCGATTTTGATGATTTTACTTGTTTTGATCATTTTCTCTCTTTCTAATCTAATAGGAAACTCAACGTCTCCTCATTGAGCCTGTAGTTTGGCCCTCTCTTCTCTTTCTCAGTTGCAAACTACCAAGCATCGAAAGGTTTGATCATTTTACTCATAAATACCTCATTCTGATTTTTTATTTTCGTTTTGCTAAACCTTAAATCGATTCGTTGATCAAGGAATTATTAGGTATTTTCTGGATATTATTACTGTTCAAATTTTGATTTAGTGATATGTGTTTGTGGTTGTGTTTTTCTACATTTCAATAACTCTTCCTCAGTTCCAGTTCTATTTTAGAGTTGCAGAAGTTGAAAAGATGATTAGGATATTAGAGGATGGTAGCAGAGGGGCAGTTATATATTTGCTATTATTGCAATTTTTAATTAAATATTTGTTGTGTCCTATATTCCTTATATTAAACTTCTTGTAGTCACCAGGAAAATCACAACAAATTTGAGAGAGGGAAAAAACCCCTAGATTTGTGCCCATATAATACTTGCCAAATCCTAAATGTTCAGTAATTTGAACTGTATGGGCTTTCCAATGCCACTGTCAAGAACGCACCTGTGTTCTTTTGGTGTTGCCTAGTGTTACCAAAAATACTAATACCTTAGTGATTTATGTTTTGGAATGTATGTTTCAAAATATTATAAATTTAATAATCCAAAGGTATCTCATTTTCTTCTTATTTATTTTCTTGAAGGTAGAGGAACAAAAAAAGTCAAATGTGGTGATTATCTTGAATTTGAATTTGAAACTGAATGCTGAAATTTCTTTAATTGGAATAACTAATGATTATCTTGATATGTTGATGAATTTCAGCCATGCCTTTGTTGACTTACCATTGACCACAAGGGGTTATATTTGTATAATCTGCACTTATTTAAATCTCTTTATTAAATTATTGCCATCAAATTCAGATATGTTGGCTAGCCATATTTACTTCTCCGGAATTTTATCAGACCATGATGTTTGACTTTTGAATAACTTCCAAAACTGACTTGAGTTATTAGTTAGTTATGGGCATGTTTGATGTAAAAGTATTTTCAAATATTATTGTTGTTGATGTTGCACAAAATTTAATAGATAATTTATGTCCTTGTACAGAAATACCACCCCTCAAGGGTCCTTACTCTTGTATATCAACCATTTGCACTTGGGACACTAGCAATACTAATATACAAAGAGGCAAAAATCAATACCAGAAGAAGAAACCTATTTGGATATATCCTTTTTTTCATAAGTGCTCTTGCTGTTCTTGTTGTAAGTATCATAATTATATGTATTACATCTTCAACTCACTCCTTAACCATATGGTCTTGTAGTAACATGTGTTAGTAACTCAAATTCAAATTATTAAGTATACAAGTCTACTTTGATTCCATCTTTCATTGTATTGCCACAGCTGGATTTAGCTACATGTGAAAAAGGAGGAATTGGGACTTATATTGGAATATGTATCATTAGCGGTGCTTTTGGAGTTGCAGATGCTCATGTTCAGGGTGGAATGGTTGGAGATCTTTCATTCATGCTCCCGAGTTCATGCAAGTTAGTATTTGTGGTTAGCTTATTTGCGTCAACAACTTTTACCTCCACTCTTATCTAATCTAGTTTTGAAGTTTTGATATAAGCTTTCTTGTTTTTTATTCTTCAAGTCTTTTCTTGTTGGTTTGGTTGCAACGGGGGCTTTAACCTCTGGCTTGAGATTGATTACAAGAGCAGCATTTGAGAATTCCAAGGATGGCCTATCTTTGCTTAATTTTATTAGAATTGATTGTAACATTTTGCAATTTTTACTAATCTTAAGGATAGAGACGTCTCTTGTGGTCGTTAGAAAGTGACATGGAATGTCATTTACATTGTCTAAACTCCAAAAAAAAAAAAAAAAAAAATCATCACTGTTTCATCAGCTATGCTTTAACCTAGAATTTTCGCTACCTGTTACAATAATTGGAATATATTCAGAATAAATTGTTTTTTTGCATTTTGTTTTTATTAACCTTTTGTTCGTTGTTGGCTTTGGTTTGCTAATAGCATTTGATGAGCACGTCCACTCTAGCAAAAGTGAAGGAAATAATGCTTGAGAGATGGATTTTGAGAGTTTTCTCGACTTTGTTCTGGCCCTAGAAAACAAAGACACTCCAGAGGGGTTAACTTATTTGTTTCGTTGTCTTGATCTCCATGGAAGAGGATTCCTCACAGCAGCTGATATTCACACACTTTTCAGGTAAAATTTCTTTGTTCAACTTTCCACTTATTTCATTATAGTTGCAGAGGTCGTAGTGTTTGTAATTAGTCTTTAGTTAAATAAGTCCTTCCCTATCCTTTTTACTTCAGTATCTGTTCTGCTTTCCCTAATGTCATTTGGGGACAGTATTCTGTGGGCATGTATCTTAACCATTTCTATTGGAGTTGAGAATGAAACAAGCTCAAGCAAATTTTATTCTTACTGAGTTTAACAAGCTAGCAGCAGAGGTCAAATCTAGCTCTCTTGTTTTGTTTCTCAGTTTTGGTACACTATTATCTGTATAATTTGATTAGTTTGTGATGATATAAATATGCTTTCTATGGCAATAGTAAATATTGTATCATTTTGCACCTGAAGTCACAAATTCTGTGTGGTATTGATCCAACCAAGAACCATATGGCCATGACATCTTTTCCATGTAAGATGTGCTTTTAGCATAATCTTAAAAGTTCTATCATTAAGCAGCATTAATTATGCATTCTTCTGAAATTGATTCTTTAATTCATGATAAACATTCATTTGAAAAAACGCATTGAACAATTTTTAAAGTAAATAAAAGTATGCATATACAAAATAGAGAGTATATAGTGTTTGATAAAAGATTATAGCTTCAAGTCAATTTTGTGCAATGGTTTTAGACATTGGGACTTTTGGCTCAAAATAGAGGAGTAGACAGAGAAAAAGTATGGATCGGTTTAAAAAATTGTACTGAATGTCTAATTTACCTAAAGAAACTTATCTTATTTTTAAAATGTAATAAAATCACAATATTCATTTGAAATTTGCACTTTTGCCACTTTGCTCTATGACCTTGTGGTTCAAATTAGGTGACCAACTTTATTTTTTACATGTTGCTGGTAGCTACTAGAATTAAATTTCACTTGCTTTGCTCTATGACCTTGTGGTTCCCCTTTTGCAACAACTCACTATTGCTAGCTCCCTTTTTTTTTTTTATATATACAAATTTAACTAGTTCGAGTTGTATGTGATTTCTTTCTATTTTCGATTTTGGCTAGTAAGAGTTTGGTTTTGAGACCATTGGAATGCAATGATCATCATTGCTATGACAGGGAAACAAGCCCTTCTACATCACTATTGTGGTATCAAGTCCATTTGCCTTAACCATGTGGTGGGCCAACTTGTTTAAGAAAATTTGAGCAAACAAGGTATTCTTCCTAATTAGAAGCTCAACTAATTTCGAAAAAGAATATGACTTCACATGCAACTTGAGCAAACAAGGTATCTAGTTGTTTATGGATAAATTTTACAGGACCCATGTTAGTGGACTATACTTGGATAAATTCTAATTTTCTTCAGCACAGTTTTTAATAATGTATTAACATCGAAATGGATAATATATTATTAGTTTAATAATTTTCGTTTCCTTTGCGTCCTCTCTTTATTTGGTCATTGTCTTCACCCTTTTTTAAGAGGCGTATTTATTGCATCTGACTATTTGAACTCCCATAACTGGCTCAATTGATATAGTGCAGCGGCTTTTGGGCTATGAAGCACGGACACGGACACGGACACGGACACGGACACGGACACGGACACGCGACATGGCAATTTCCAAAAAAATAGAGACACGGACACAGCAGGGGACACGACAAATTTTTTAATTTTTTATAAATATTTTTATTTTAATACACATTAATTATTTTATTTATTTATTATATTTTTTAAATAATATGTTTCAATTAATTTTTTTATTTTATTTTATATACATGTGTTTATTTTTTTTTATTAATATGTATGAGTATATAATATCTTATAATATGTATTATATATTATATAATAACTATTATTTAATAATAATAATAACTAAACCCTCAGATAAAACGACAGAAGCAAGGGAGAGAGAGAGGGAGACAGGTTGAAGTCGCGGTCAAGATCACGAGAGAGAGAGACAGATTGAGAAGGCAAGAGAGAGAGACAGATCGCGATCATCTAGTGTGTTCGATTGTTCGATCGACTGATGGAGCTTGGAGCTTCGATCTTCAACCGGATTCATGGAGCTTTGATCTTCGATCTTTGACTGATGAAGCTTCGATCTTGGACAGGTTTGTCCCTCTTCACTCTCTTCCTTCACACTCTCTCTTTTGTCTCTCCCTCCTTGTCGTGTCTCATGCCGTGTCCAGATTTGGACACGCGTGTCCCCTACAAGAAAAACAATTAAATTAAAGGGACACGGAAGATGGCGTGTCCCGTACGTGTCCCCGATGTGTCCCTGTGTCCCGGCATGTCCCCGTGTCTGACACCACCACGGCGCTGATTTTGCTGTGTCTATGCTTCATAGCTTTTGGGAAGTGCCTGCGTGGATTGAGTGCTCTTAATATTGATGCACTTGGCTTCCATGAATATATCTAGTTGATTTTTTAAATGAATCAGTATAGAGCTGATTTACTGACACTAGGCAAGAGAACTAGGATGAGCTTTGATTTTGTTGAAATCATTGCTTGGGAAACTATGCACAAGAATTCAACAGGGATTAGAAACTTTCTTCATAAAAGGATGGATAACCATTACATTTGTGTCATCTCGATGACTATTAATGAGCCCTAGGTTGATGATGTTAGTACCTCAGACATCTTGTTCGTCTATTTTTAGTTTTGTAATGGGTTGCAGTCACATCTATTTTTGAGACAGCTAAAATGTTGTGTTTGGTGTAAGTTGTGAAAAACTTTCTTGGGAAAATATCGATTTTGGCAAACATGAAGTGTGTGTAGCTAAGAATTGAGGGGTTATCTTTAAATCTTTAATTTGCTTTGGTAGAATTTATGCATTAGTCCATGCTTCCACTTCCTTCTATGATGGTTTGGTCCTATTCTTGTTGGCTTGCTAAACTAATTGCTCTTATTTTGCATTAGAATGGGAAAGGTGGATCAGATCATTCTCAAAATGCTCCTAATGAGGAGATAGGCGTTGGACATGGAGGGTCTTCTGGCAGAGGTTATGGGCTTTCGAATGTTGGAAATGGTCCATCTGTCGAATCTTATCGCTGCCAGCATGAAATTACTATTAGTGTAAGCATCTAATAAGATTTGTACATTAGGTTGCTTACTTATAATCTGCAATACTTTTGCTTCTTAGGCATTCCATTTGATTGAACATTGGGTTCTGTATTACTTTCAATATTTCAATCCTTGGGTCGTCGCGCATGATGCTTTCTTTGATAATTATGAAGATTGAAAGGTTCTCAAGCAGAACAATCTTGTTTTCAGTATAGAATATTACAATTAAATTTAGTTTATTAGTTTACAACAGTATGATTAATTAAGTTGGCCCCCCAGACTTCGCTTGCTCTTTATTGGAATTCTTCTGGCTCGTGCCTTTTACACTAGATTGGCTTGATTTCTATAGGTTGTTGAGTTTGCCTTGGCTTTGCAGGAAGCTGGGTGCTTTTCTGTTGTTCTGAAATGTGTGCTTGCACCTATTGCTGCTGCTGCTGCTGCTACTGCTGCAATATCTGCTCTTCAAATCTCTAACATTGGTATTGGGGGCATGGACTTTCTGTAGTGGCTAAGTTAATTGATTCTTTAGCTTTCTCTAGTACTCCTAATAATGAATTAGACTTGACTGGCTTGTGTTGTGTATAATCTTTTTGCTTTCATTTGTACATATAGTTTGCTATTTGATCTTGTAATTTGTTTTTCAAGTGCTAAAATGGGCATTTTAATGACATCATGTGTTCATATATTGAGTTTACTCATATAATAAACTTTGAATTTGCTCTCTCTCTCTCTCTCTATATATATATATATATATTAAAAATAATCTTCTATAGCATACGAAGTATGTCATAAATATATTAAAAATGACCTTCTACGGCATACAAAATTATGTCGTGAAAAATGTGATGATTTATGGCATGCAAGAAAATGTTGTAAAATATTATATATGGCATACAAAGTATGTCATAAATATATTAAAAATAACCTTTTACGGCATGCAAAATTATGCCATGGAAAGTATGATGATTTATGGCATGACAAAAATGTCGTAAAAAATTATATACGACATACAAAGTATGTCATTAATGTTTAATTTATTACTTTTTACGACTTTACTTGCATATCGTAAATGATGCTCAACTTTCCACAGCATGTCATTTAACGGCATTTGTATGCACGCCGTGAAAGAGTTTTTACAGCATGCATTGCAAGCCATAAAAATTTAATTTTGTTGTAGTGTGGACTTAACCATCACTTTGGATAAATTGATTAAAGAATGGCAAAGACTAATAAAATTGGCTTAAAATAAACTAAGTTGACATAAAGAAAATGTTTAGAGTTGGTTGGATTCGGCCGGACGTTTTGCCTAATCCATCGTTCCAAGAATTGTCATGTATCAATTCATGATACATTGACAAGACTTAAAGCGTGTCTACTTCCCCCTTTGAGCCTTCATGATAGGAGGGAGGAGTGGTCATTATTCATCACAATTATCAATTTTGTCCAAACGTGCTAAGGATCATCAAGCCATCAACTTGTGCTAATTGATGGTTTCGAGCGCAAATTCACTCTTCTCTTGAGTTTCATGATAGAGGAGAGTATAAAGGACAAACAAGGCCTATAAAGGCTCTATCTGCACTATTCTCACCTTAGAGTACAAAAACAGTTTTGACATAAAATTGGGGTACGATCGGCTTGTTTTGAACCCGTCGGATCTCATTTGGGGCCGGCCAGCTCCCAATGTTTGGCAAGCAGTAAGTTTTTTACAGAAACAGAAGGCAGTGGCTAAAGGTGAGGCAGAGCAATCTGGGTAGATAGAGCAGCTTCAATACACTGTGCATGCAATTATTGTACCTCATTGTTACTTGTATTCATATTATTTTTGTAAATATTAATTGTTGAATTGAATTGGATATTATTGTTGTATACTTAGTATTGATATAATATCTTTGTTGTAATAAATTGGATAGTTAGCTTATTGTCCCTTGAATTTGTAAAAAGTAGTTAATTAACTTAGCTATTCATTCATTCGAAATTATAATGATTAGTTAGTCCAGACATTTGGACACTTATTCGGATCCTCGTGCATGAGGGCAAATATGTAATAATTGTGTATGTCTTCCAACCCCCATTTCTTTCTCCCTTTTACTTACTCGCTTATGATGGTAGCATAGAGCATCATATTTACTTAGCATTCCCATGTTCACATACACTTGTTTCACGAACATTTAGGTTCGGCTCATCATACTAACCAATGTCAATTACAATTTCATGGCTTGAAAATGTGATTTATCACATGTCTTGAATTGAATCATATACCTTGCTCATAGTCGAGCCTATAAAAATTGCATAAATGTGTGCATTGCATTAGTCACATTGTATTGTTTAGGAACACGCATATTTTCTAATCATTTTTTTTTATTTATTTGGCTTAGCTTGGAGTATTAGATGAGCACTTATTGCTTTAACATCTTGCATTTCATGTGATTGTTGTCATACCAAGCATGTTTCATGAGGTTAAGTGCTTAAGTGATATACTTGTTTAAATGTCGGTAGATGAAGGCTAATCACTAAAAATTGGGATAAATTGATTAATGTACAAACTCACCGTTTCAAGTGAGGACTATCAAAACAATTTTCAAACAAACATGAAATCAAAGCATTCCAACTTTTGCAAATTAGTCTATATTTGTATGCATCACGTAGTAATGTTAGCATAAGAATTGAAACAAGAACATATAATGTAAATAAGGATCACACCATGATTAGTAGAGGTTAATCTTTGATTGGGAAAGTGGGGTGCTCAATTCATGACATTCCCCTCTTGTACCTAAGTTCCCGAACCGAGACACTTTGGTGATAACAGATAAGTGGCCTTTGGCACGAGTCACGGGTTTCCTAAATTTCTCAAAAATATTTAGGTGGCGACTCTATAATCTGGCGAAGCAGTCTATTTTTGACATTTGATTTAAACATCAATTTTTCAAAAGATTTGCCAAATTTGGACTCATTTGTGATTATCTATTTCACATTGCACTTGTAAAATTAGATTCAGAACCACGAGAGTCCGAACTGTAGGGCTAGTTGTATCCGAAAGGAGCACGAAAAGCAAGCTATAACAAGTCATTAAAGAAATCCCTACCTTGAAGCTCAAGGAGCAACCGAAGAACAACCAAAAACGAACAATGCCAAAAATCCAAAATTTTCATATTAAAATGTAGCCCCAACCTTGCTCTACATAAAAGCCTTAGGGACTAAGGGTAGGAGATGTGTGTAACTGCATCAAAACCAAGGGTTTAGACCTTAAAAAGGCAAAAATGGCGTCTGCAAAAGTTTTGGAGAAGAAAGGAATCAAAAATAGATATTTTTGCACTTTAATGATATTTATAGGCAGAGGACAATTGCGGGCGCGAACATAAGTTCGCGGGCGAGACAAGCCCAGGTGGCACCCTCGCAGGCGCGACCTTCTTACAGGGGGCGCAACCATGATGGTTGCGGTCCCTCGCACTTCTACTTCCATACATTGGACCTGAAGCTGTGTTTTGGTTGCGGCCTGGTCGTGGCTTGCTGCGGATGCAACATAGCCCATCGCGGGCGTGACCTGGCTGGCAGCAGAAAATTCTGCCCAACTGCTAACAATCAAGCAAAGTTTCCGAAGCCCACTAAACCCAAAAGGAAGCAAAAACCAATGCAAAATAGACATAAACTCATCAACAACAGTACAAAAGGGTCGGGTCTTAACTCAGGCCGCTAGAAATTATTGGTTACAGCGATGAGCTCGGTCGTATTGAAGTTCCTTCACGATGCTTTGGGCACCACCATATCACCGTAATCGATTTCATCATTAGCACTCTAATTCCTCCCTAATTTCTTTATCAAATTCTTCTTTGAAATATTGTACCTAGACAACAATGGAATGGTGGTGAACCGTCTCACCGATTTCATTTTTATGGTGTCAATGAAAATTTTCCACTGCAAACCACCTTGACTCTCCCCAAAAAAAACTCTGTAAACCACCAATCTCTCCAACATTGATGATTCCTAACTACTGATACTGCTGTTATCGGAGAAAATATTTACGAAATCGAAAATAAGAAAAACTCACATTCAACAATGCAATGGAGGGTTAAGGTAGTGGCTCTTTATTGTAGTCTTCTCTGTGTGGAACCGAAATAGGGGTCAATCGTTGGTCTACAATTTTGAACAGGTGTGGAGAAAGAGGGTTGAGGCTGTGTGCGTACAAGGATATGAGTTAAGGATATGATTGGAACTTTGGTGTGTGGAATGAGAATAATAACTAATAATCAAATTACTAAATGTGTGTACTGAAAAGCGATGTGCACAAAGGTAAATGTGTATGAAAATAGAATTTCCCCTATAACCAGCAATGTCAAACATTTTTTGGCCTCTATTCATAGCAGTTCCAAACTCTGAAATTCAAATATTTTCATGGTTAGTTTACTTTTTACTATTCCACAAGCTCTTCAAGGTATTCACATGTTTATTTGATTCTTTCATTTTATTCTTCTAGAAATTATTGTCTCACATGTTTGGAAAGTTTTTTGTTTTTGGATCCCTTTCTACAACGTCAGACTCTAGCGTTTTTTTTCCCCAAAAAAAAAAAAAAAATTCAATTCAATTCAATTAACTTCATTGTTTAATCTTCAATTCACTATTGCGTCATTTATTCAATTTGCTCACTATTTGTTAATTTATTTCATTGTTTCGAAATTCCCCTCCCCCCCCTCCCCTTTTTTCTACAATAAAACTATTCACTTACTATTTCAATTATTTTTTTCATCTTCAATTCACTATTTCAACTTCTGTTTCTTTTTTTCTTTTCTTTTTTTTTGGGGTCTTTAAAAATGTGAATTATTATTTTTTTCATTTTTATAAATTGAAACTTTTGTTTCTTCAACTCACTGTTTTTTTGGGGGGTCTTTAAAAATGTGGAATATTTGATTTTTTTCCTTTTTATAAACTGAAACTTTTGTTTCTTCAATTCACTGTTCGTTTTCTTCTTCTTCTTCTTCTTCTTTTTTTTAACGGTTTTTTTGAGTCTTTAAAACTGTGGATTATTTGAATTTTTTTTCTTTTGGGCAAATATTCCTTGTATTTTAGTTTTTGTGTCATTTTAGTCTATACTGTTTCAATTGACGCAATTTTGATATTGAATTTATGATTTTATCTCAATTTAATCCAATTACTTATAATTGTTAACATTTTTAATTAAAAATATACATATAAGTGACATATGACATTCTTTTAGAGGTATGACTTAATTGCAAATAATTCAGTGATCATCTTTCATAAAAAAAAAAAAAAAAACACTAACGATGTCATCAATTAGATTAAATCAACACAAAATCTAAATTAAAGGTCAAAATTGATTTAATTGAACGTGTAAGGACCAAAATAACACAAGAGACAAAATGTAAGGACTACCAGTGTAATTTTCCCTTTTTGTTTTTATAAACTAAAACTTTTGTTTCTTCAATTCACTGTTTTATTTCTTTATTTATTTTGGGTCTTTAAAAATGTAGATTATTTGATTTTTTTCATTTTCATAAACTGAAACTTTTGTTATTTTGTTTCCCACTTCTATTTTTCCTTTTTTTTTAAAAATTTATTTTGTACACATACCAATTTCTCACGCTAAAGGTTTGTAAAATACTTTTATGGTGACAACATGAGGAAGATCAATTCACTATTTATTTCTTATTTTATGTAGTTTAATATTTTTATAGATCTATATCAAAAATTGTATCAAGACCATTTTAATAAATTATTAAACCAAACATTTGATTTTAAACCACATGACTCCATGTCAAAATGTAAATTTTTAATTTTCATTTTAAAAAAAAGAAGTTCAATGATATTAACATTCATTTTCTTCGTACATAACACAATCAATCAATTACATAAACAAAAACTAAAGTTAGTATCTTTATAGTTTTTTCTTTTATTTTAATCTTTGCACTATCTATTAAACAATACTAAATTGGTTTGTATCTTATATATTTTCTTGCAAGATTTTCAATGATATTCTTAGTCTCATGCCACCAAAATTAGATTTTCCACAGATTCATCATGTATTATTATTTTTTATTATGTGTATATATTTTGTAAATATTGTACAACTTGTTAAATTATTTTGTATATATTTTCAATTTGATTGAAATTATTGTTAATGTTACTTTTTAATTCTAAATTTGTTTTCATGTATCTTTCTTACAATATTATTTTTATAACTTTGTTGGCACTTAGTATATACTAGAATAGATGCAACATAAGAGGGAAAAAAACTAGAAGAAGAAGAAGAAGAAGAAAGCCATATGCCAATCTATCATATTAACCCCCAAAAGAGTCCAAAAGGAAAATGCAAAGCAGACTTAGAGGAAGATAAAGGGTAACAGTTTATTTTATGCTCTGAAACTAGTTGACAGAATAATATAAGGGTGAGATGTGGGGTTTAGCAGTTAACGGCAGTTTCAGAGTTTGAACAATTCGTTGTTGACGAAGTCCTCAGCCAGAGCAATATTGCTATAACTACTACTAGTAGTCTTGCTCCTTTGGTAGAGAAGAATCACTACCATGGTATACCGACTGAGTGTAGTAAAGTCGTTTACTATGAGGGCCTATAATTGTCATCTTGAAGCTGACACTGCAAAAAAATCAATTTTAGCGGCGTTTAAAAAACGCCGCTATAGGTACTAAAAACGTCACTATTTTTTTTGTGACGTTTATACCAAACACCGACGACGCGACCGTCGCTATAGCTTTATGCATTTGGAAAACGTTGTTATATTAGTATAGGCGGCGTTTTTAAAAACGCCGCAAAATGTGGTAAATAACGATAAAATGACGTCATCCAGTATTTAGTGACGTTTAAAAACGCCATGATAGATTTTTTATTTTTTAAAAAATGACCGTTGACACTGTAGTGGCGTTTTGCAAAAGCGCTATTATAGCCTTTTTTTCCGTCTTTTTTCTTTCTTTTTTTTTTTGTTGAAAATGTTCTCTCTTAGTCAAAAGACTGAAGCAAAATAAATAATGTCACATGCCTTTGGTCTTTTCTAAAGTAAATTTGTCAGAAAAATTATTTTATGAACCAAACATATGGATCTACTCATGAATGACCAACTTTTGGTAATTCCTGTCAACAGTAAATTAAATAATGGATGAAATTTATTTTTACAATCTACTGCATGCAATTTGCTAATCCAGCATGCCTAGTTGCAATCATCTTATTTTGGTCCTCCACCATCAATCATGATTCTGCCCTACCATCCGAGGCAAAAAAATAAAAATAAATAAATAAATAAATAAATAAATAAGGGATTTATTGAGACCAACAAAAGAAAAATATATCCGGGTCTTTCCATGGCCCTTTCTCAAACCTCATACATTGTCCTCATCTGCACATGTACAACTACCACCAAGAAATTCTGGCAACTCACTGGACAATCACAATTATAAGCAAGACCTACAAATGGTTAGACTTCTGCACAAGGAAAAAACAACATATTTAAATCCTGAAAATTCTAATTATTTACCTATCATCAATTATCTCAAGCAATTTACTTTGGAATTTGCTGCTAAGAACCTGAGAAAAAATTGAAAAATAATTGATTCAACATATGATTTTGCTATGATGTGTACACTTTCAATAGACAAAAGTCACTCTTTTAACGTACATGAATCTTCAAAGCTGTTTTGGGATCAAGGAAACCCTTCACTGTGTTCTAGAGAAACCCAAAGCCAGAACCAACATTTATAATAAACATACGACCAAGTGTCTACAGAATTGTAATTCCAAAAGTGATCCATCTTTCAGGGGGATATATATACAATTCAAAATTCAAATGAACAACAACGTAAAGATGGCAGGTATGTATCTTGGTGAGATGATTCTAAGCACAACAAATTTCTGAATCATACCTGAGGATAGTTGTCATTATCAATCTTCTGCAGCAACATAATGACTTCTTGTGCAGGTTTAGTCAGGTGCTTAAAACCCTGAACAACAAAGAGTATGAAAGAGCAAGAATAGAATGTAATATATTCCTATGAAGCCAAGCTCTGCAGTATTTGCTTTATAATGATATCTAGATGAGTAAGTAAAATAAATAAAAGTATACCACGCTATGAACATCTAAAATTGTTGTACTTGAATCAATGTGTCTTTTTGCAGCAATAGAGCAGGCATGAAACTTGATAGGAGATGCCATTATTCTGCAGTATTTGCTTTATTTTCCATATACACTCATTGAACTCATTACCTGCTTCTATAGGAGATACTGTTATTTTGCATCAAAGTTTGGTGAAGGTCATAGTCCATCCTTTCTAGGATCATGAACATCGTCTTCTCTTTCTTTTTTTCTCTCTCTTCCTAATTTGGGTAAGTATGAACACCATAGTTCTAAATCGCGGTATCGGCTGACGTAACGGTATCGATCGCGGAGTATCGGTATCGGTAGTATCGGTCGGTACGTATCGGGAATCGGGCGTCGCGACCGTGAAATTTTAAAAATCATTAACAATCCCTCTAAAACTAAATTTTATGCATTTTTTTGACTCTTTTAACTTCAATTTGTTATATTTTAATCAAAATTTCGTTATGTAGGAACATTTTTGACTAATTTTCAATTAAATGATATGTACTTATTTTTGGCATATGTTAAACTTTTAATAAAAAAATTGATTTGAATATTTATTTTTTCTTGTATTGAGAAATAAATATATATATATATTAATATAAATAGAGGTATAGGTGTATAAACAAATAAATAGAAAAAAAAAAAAATTTAAACATTTGAATCTACAAAGTGCCCATATTTCATTTTTGCCCCAAGTGATCCCTCCTATCAAAGATAATAGAAAGAGACTTGGGGAAGAAATATGGGTAATTACAACAATTAATGAGCAAAGCCACCACGGCCCACTAAGGGCTTAAACAACGGACAACCCACTAACTAGTCCAGGAGCCCACATAATTTTGAGCTCCACGTGCTCTATCAACAAATATGCATATACAACAAAACATGCATATGTAACCACACCAGCATAAAACAAACTGGTTTAACCAAACAAAAAGCCAACTGTCCACCACGTTGCTCCACTTACCAATGTAAGTAAATCATCAGCTTTCAATCAACCTGTCTAGCGTAGACGGGAAGTTTGATATAGAAACAATACCATACGACGCGGCACACCACAAAAGAGAGTCCACCATTGCCGGCTTGGCAGACCAAATAAAACAAAAAGATACAACGAACGGCGCCGGATTCCAAGCTCGGCGATCACTCTTACATCAAGCTTAGTCTCCAATAAACCCGTGATGAAATCGTCTTCTGCAATTAGTCGAATGATGGTGAGCCTAATGGCAGGGTTCTCAACCATGTTCTCAAAACAGAGCATACCAGCAGGCCAGCAGCAACGGTTCGGTTCCAAAAAACAGAGCATCAACAACAACCAAAAAACAGAGCATCAACAACTCACCAAAAACATCCGTACCGGCGTGTATCGGACTGTATCGTCGTATGTATCGGATTCGGGCCGATACGTGTCGGGAATCGGCCGATACGGACGTGAAATCCAATCTCACCGGTATACCGGTGAGTATCCGACGCGGCCCTCCCATTTTCCGGTACGAATCGGCCGGTACGGAACGTACCGGCCGATATTTAGAACCTTGATGAACACCATCTTTCTTGTTTGTTTCTTTTTGGTGAGTATGGACTTAAACTAGATAACTGCTAATCACTAACCCATTTGAATTTGAGATCTTTACCACTCACCCAAAATGAGTGAATGAAGCCATGACATTCAAATCCATTTATAGGCCACATGCTTGTGCAATCAAAATATCCACACTACAAATACATCACAATATTATATTCTCGGTGTTGCTTTTAAAGTTTGGAATTGAACAACGTAATGCCATACTATGAGCCAACTGGGGGAAATAACCAATGCTAGAGACTAATATGTATTAGCCAAATACAAACAACAGCTAATACAGCTGTCCACATAGTTAGCAAATGACACACACATATATCCATCACCCAGTAGGACTTTACATAGAGTTCATACACATCAGCTTTCAAACATTTAGCTTCCTATTCTATACTCACTAGTTAGCAGAAAACCAACTCTATTGTGCATGCCACAACAATTAATTAAATAGATCAACAAGTACAATGTGCATTCTTACCTTAGGCAAAGGTGAGTCCAGGCTTGCATTGATAAGACATGAATACCAAGTGAAACTTCTATAACTGAACTGTTAGACATATCATAAACCCAAATAAAAACCAATTGTATATTTTGGTGATGAACAATGCATTTAACCCTAATTTTGGTTTTAGTATGGGGGTGTTTTTGAACTGTCAGACATTAGCACAATGCTTTCCAAACATACACACAGAAAGAAGAAATTGGTTTGATTTGGTAAAACTGAGAAGTAACAGAAGGCACTCACCTGGCCAATTAAAGAAATATGGAACCTAATTTGTGCTTCTCTTTTAAACTTTCTTCAACAGAAGGCGGCTCTCTTCAATTTTACCTAGTCTACAGAGAACAATAACTGTAACATTTACCTATAGGCAGCAATTTCATTTGTACCCAAACAAATCTCTTTGGCTGAGTATGCTTTTAAATTTTATAAAATATATAATATTAAAAAAAACTATATTTTACATGGTCAAACACAAAACCTTCTTTTTAGTCCAAGTAATCCAAACACCACATAAAAAAACTACTGACAGCTCCTCAAATTGCACAAATAATGTTGTCAGCACTCCGTATCAAGGCCATAAAAGTTACGATCTCATCATATGTCAGCTATTTTTTTATAGGCAAAGTTATGATGTCATCATAATGTCATCTCAGCCACTTTTTTATATGCAAATTCAATAATCTCATCCAAGGGTGAGGGTGAGGGTGAGGGTGAGAAGAAAGGCACACAATCAATAACAGCGAAAAAAATATAGAATAGCAAAGGATAATGAACAAAAATGTGTTATCAAGGATATCAAAAAGGAAGAAGCAACCTCCATATATTACATGCCATAATATCCAAAAGTTAAATGTTCCAAGCATTCATCTCCATATTCCATCATACAATCCATTCATCTCCATAATCCATGTTAAAGTCAACTAAACAAAAAATAAAAAGAATGTCCAAAAACAAATGCATCTCCTTATGCGGTCTAGACTAGGCCTCAGTTTCATCTTTGCTTTCGCAGCCCAACCCACAAGACCCTTTTGCATATGATTATCAAATATTGCCTTTCTGAATGAACTTCCCATCTTCATTGCATTACCATAAAACAAAAAGGGAAAAAAATGGGAGAAAAAGGAAAAAAATAGGGGAAATCACGGTCAGATTTTCCAATTTAAACTGCAACTCAGATGATAAGTTACGACTGAACCTTACCTATGTCACAATGGCATAGAGTGGTAGGGTGCTATAACTGCAGAGTACTTGAACAAATACCCCAAAAAGTCGAAATGATAATGTTATTGGAATTTTAACAGTAAATAAACAGAATAAATACAAATCCCATAGCATCACAATAATTACACATCAAAATATCTGCAATAAGAAAGAATATCAAAGTGAAAATGGGGCAATGGTTCTCACCCCATAACGAGCCTGGGAATAATAAAACGGACATGTCCCATTATGCAAGAGTCAAAGCCATATTGAAACTACAATTGCAATGTGTTTCTTTGCAACCTCGTGAGCAAACTGGGTGATTACATGCTCCAGCTTAGTTCCCGTAGCAAGTAGAAGCTAAAAAGTAAATTTAAAAAAAAAAATTAATGAATTGAAGCGATGTAATAGATAAATGTAATATTAAGTTTCATATTATGTTCATTCATCTGTATGCATCTCAAATGAAATTGCAATGAGAGCAAAAGACAAATTTTGCACAAGGATCGATCTTGGAATGAGATTTACAAAACCCATTCAATAGCAAACACTTAGAATTAATTGACTTGTATTTAAACAGAACACTTTCAATGGAGTACCCATTAGCCACTACAGCGTATTCTATGTGAAACCCACTGGCTACGGCAGAAAGAAAACATGTAGGATAAATACTTTCTACAAAGTGTTGCAAGCACAATAAACATGTTAATAAAACAGAATAAAAACACTCTACTTCCTTTCAAGTAAAGAACATAAGCATTGAGTGGATTACTATAACCTCTAGTTAAACCCAAAACAAAGAAAAAAAGAAACTAATATCAAAGCAAAAAAGAAAATAATTAAATCACTCGACAACATTCGGCAACTTAATTTAAAAAGATTCACATTAACTTTATATAGTAACATACCATTAACGTTCAGCAATAAGAAGACGGCCACAAATATCCATAAATACCAACTGCAACAAGCCAAATTAGATATTAAACAAGATATAGATTAAAAATAAAAAGATTTTGTTTTTTGTTTTTGAGACAATATCCCTAGATTACCCCTCCCAGCACTGGGTAGTGACAAACCAGCAGCTGCAAATGTTATCCTCTTTCTTTTCGAATTTTATTTTTGGCAATACACCAAGCGAACACAAAAGAATAAATAAGAAGCTGTACAAACAGGAAATCCCAGCTATAACTTGCCTTATACCAACAACTTTCTTAAAATCATCTTCCAAAGCACGGATCATATACTTTTGAAAATTAAACTTTGGATTTCCCCTGCAATGTGTTTACACATGGAATAAATTCAACATTAACACAAATGCCTGTGAAGTAACAATAAAAAAAAATCAGGAAATTTAAAGTCAAATACTAACAGGAAATTGGATACTTACCCTGACAAAACCAAGTCTCAGTACAATATAGTTTGATTTGGTGACAGACCCATAAAATTGCTTTAAAAAGGAATGCTAAAAAGTTCAATAAAAATTGTGTTACAGGAATGGCTTGCACATTTAGTCAAAATAATAGTCATTAGTAGTTTCAGATTATATAGCTTGTTCTATCATTCCCGATATAATTGAGTCAAGTCCAATCTTCATTTCGAGTTTGTTAATCTTTCAAATAGAGCTTGAGCAACCCACTGTTCAGATCATTCAAAACTTGAATAGCAAGATAGTTTCCCCATCATTCTCCACCATGTTACTTCGTTGAAAACAAAAGGCAAAACATAAAAAAATGTATGATTCTATTGTAAGTTAGCATACATATGTCTGTGTTTGTTTATATAGCGACCCCCGTCTTTTCCCATTTGATTATTGTATCCGAACTTGGGTTCCGTAGATTCTGTCATTATATAATTGTTGTTGTCCTTTAAATCCCTATTCTTAAGTTATGGGTTGTGTTGGGCAGGATTGTTACAGGTTGGTTGGGTCCGGAAACCAAGTGTTGCTGTTCAGTTTTTGGGTTGGTCGCTCGAGCGAGGGTTTGGTCGCTCGAGCGAGGGTTGAGTTTTGTCTCTGGTGGCTCGAGCCAGGGTTTCTTCGCTCGAGCGAGCGATTGCGTCTAGTATAGACCTGAGAGCAGTGTTTCTTCGCTCGAGCGAGCGAGGTGTATGTTTTCGAGTTCTTCGCTCAAGCGAGCATTCTGTCGCTCGAGCATGCTTCTAGGTTGCAGACCTGAAGCATTGCATTCTTGGCTCGAGCGAGCTTTTCTTCGCTCGAGCGAGCCTTTCTTGTGTCTGGTCGCTCGAGCGACCATGTCTTCGCTCGAGCGAGCCTGTCTAGTTTAAATAGACAGCAGCGGGAATTTAATTAGTTTTTCATCCTCTTTTTGATTCTAAACCCTAGTTCCGACTTCTCTCTCTCCCAACTCACCTTGTCTCTTAGGTTTGATCTATTTAGAGTGTGTTTCTACCCTAGTCGCTTTATTAAAAAGGTAGTGTGGGTCGAGGGCTTCAGTTTAATCTGAACGATCTTGGATTTGGAGCACTTTGGATTTTGGGTCGTCATCTCCATCTTCTCCATTTTTGTTGATTTCTTCGAGGTAGGGATTTCCTACTCCAATGTATACGTTTTGTTCTAAGTTTTGGCATTTTAATATGTTGGGGGTATTTTGGTAATTTTGGGAAACCCTAGTTGTTTAAATAAATTGAATTGTATATTTAATTTGAGGAACATTGAGGGAATTAGTTAAATTCATGAGATTGAAGAATTTACTGATTAAATGGGGTAGTTGGTTGATTTAAATCACTCGTCTATTTAATTGTTGAATTATTTATTTCCAAGTCTAGAAATAACTGTTTTGGGCTATCGGTGGAGGATAGTCGTGATTGTTGTAGAAATTGCATGTGGATTAGGGATAATTGAAACTAATCATTGGTTAAGTCATTAATCTTGACTGTTGAATTAATACAGACATTATGTGTATTGATTGTGTGTTGTATATGTTATGTGTTTACATACATTATTTTGTGTGGGAGGAGATAGGGGATGTACTCCACGGTTTAGGGGAAGATAGGGGATGGACCTCTAAACCGGATTTTGTTTGGGAGGAGATAGGGGATGGACTCCATTAGCATCACTTTTATGTGTGCTTATTTATATTGAAGTGTTTTATTGATACAGCACTAAAATGTGTATCAATCTGGAAGTATGAAGTGTTTTGATATGAGCCTGAGTCTCATTTGTGTTGTTGATATTGGAAGTAATGTGAATATGCTATATAGTTCACCGTTGTAAGTTTGGCCAGGTTCTGAGCCACATTGATAATAATGGAATTTGATAAGTGTCATAGACTTTAGTGTCTTAAGATTGTATATTGATATAACTGATTATCATGGTTAACCATCTATTAAGTGTTATTGCTTTATTCAATGCTTATATTTGGTTTAGTATATTTCTACTGGGCTGTGGCTCACCCTATATGGGAACATCATTTTCAGGTCCAGGTGATTCGCTACCTCCAAGGAATTAGCTTGGAAGAAATTGGACTTTGAAGCCTAGATTTTAGTTATTTGTTTTTATCTGAATTACATGTAAACATTCAAGCCTAGGGCTTTAATTGTATTTGAGTTAGAACTCATAATTTTGTGTCCAAGTGTTGGCTTGGCAAGATGTAAGCCCTTAGGGCATTTATTTTGATGTTACATGTAATGTTTTTATTTAGAAATACTTTGATGAATGAATTGTGGTTTATTTACTTCAGTAATGTATCTTATTATTGTGTATGTTGGGTTATTATTTTGAGGGTGTTACAACTTGGTATCAGAGCATACCGGGTTTTAATACTTTGGGTACGTGGGAAGCGATTAGTATCACATTGGGTTCGTCTCGTTTAATAGAGACTTAGTGTACTGTTGTATGCTTATTTGATAACATGTTTATGTGATTATGTGGGTATGGAACGTAGTTTCTGGGATGTTGATTGGACCCATGAGTTTCTAGTAGTCTTGTTGGAAAGGCACTTGATCACTGCTGCTTCCAACCGGAACTATAGTAACACTTTGGGACTATCATTATCCGGGAATGAAATTCGTAGGTGCTTATGTGCTTATGTGCTTACGTGGAATGAATTATTGTTGTCCAATGCATTAGGACGAGAATGTTTAGTTTCGGTACATTTATTAATGTGCTAACGTCCTTGTTTCTTGTATTAGGATGTCAGGACGAGGACGAGGACGCGGTAGGCGTGGTAGGCCGGGTAGGCAGGAAGTGCCTGTGCTAGAGGAGATTCCAGTAGTACAGGAGATTCCGGCAGTGCAGGAGGGTGTTAGTCAGGCCAATGTGGCCGAGCCAGTAGGCCAGCAGGCTATGGGCGCTTTAGCCCGAGAGATAGCAGGGGCATTCAGGGAATCAGTTGGCATTCTGAGGACTGCGAACCCAGCCCAAGTTGTTGTTGCAGATGCTGGACCTTCTTTTCTGAAGAGGGAGTTCTTCCGGTCCAATTTGGATGAATTTTTAGGTGATCTTAAAGAGCCGCTTAAGGCAGATGAATGGCTCGAACAGACAACGAAGACATTTGAGATGCTTGGCATCGAAGATGAGGGGTTGAAAGTGACCTTGGCATCGTTCCAGCTGAAGGGAGATGTGGGTCAGTGGTGGAAGTTCACTAAGGGTCGCATTGGAGCTACATGGGAGGCTTTTGTGAATGCTTTCCAGGAGAGGTTCTTATCTCCAGCAGTCAGGGAGAAGCTGAGAGACCTGTTCTGTCAGCTTAAACAGTCGAGTTCTTCAGTAGCCGAGTTTGAGGCTGCATTCACTAGTTTGTCCAGGTTTGCACCTCAGTTGGTGGCGTCCGAGGAACGCCGTTGCATTGAGTTTGAGAAGAAGTTGAGGCGCGGCCTCAAGTTGAGAATTGTTGGGTCTATGGTTCGTGATTATGGGCGTCTGGTTGATGCTGCAGTCCATACGGAGATTATGATGCAAGAAGATGAGGAAGGGCAGAAAGGCTCCAAGAGGAGTCAGGATGGCCAGGGTGATGGCAAGAGGCAGAGAGGTTTTACTCCTCAGCAGTCTCAAGGTAGCTTTTCTAGATCTACTTTTCCAGTACCGAGTGCTAGCTCTGGGAAAGGCAGCCAGGGAGACATTACTTGTTTCAAGTATGGCCAGCTGGGCCACAAGTCTCCAGTTTGTCCTCAGAGGGGAGGAGGGCAGAGAGTAGCATTTTCTTCGGCTCGATTTCAGAGCCAGAGCCAGAGTCAGGGTAGAGGCCAGCCGCTCACTTGTTTTCAGTGCGGTCAGGCAGGGCACATGAAGAGGTATTGCCCGCAGTTGGGTGGCACACCTAGTGCATCAGGTTTGAGGTAGACTCAGGGTCAGCAGCCAGCTCAGTCGGGTCAGGCCTCGAGGGCCAATCAGGGGGCGTCATCGTCCCAATCTGTGCAGCAGTCGTATGCTCCTAGGGGTGAGCAGGTTGATCAGAGGTCATCTGGGCGCGTGTATGCTGTTACCGTGCAGGATCTTGTACCGGCTCCATCTGTTGTGAGAGGTACCTTCTTGTTTTTGCAATTCTGTTGCTAGTGTTTTGATTGATACGGGTGCATCTCATTCCTTTGTGTCTGCTGCATTTGTATCTGTTTTGGAGTTGGAGTTAGCACAGTTGGCATCTCCTATTTGCGTAGTGTCACCTCTTGGGGGTGAATTGGTCTTGAAACAAGGTGTTAGGGGTTGTGATATAGAGATCGATGATCATAGAATCCCATTTTCTTTTGTAGTTATGCCCATGAAGGGCTTTGATGTTATCTTGGGTATGGACTGGTTATCGTCATACCGGGCAGTTATTGATTGTTACCGTCAGAGGGTCACTTGTTGTACCGTTAGCGGTGAGTGTTTCCATTTTCTGGGGGACCGGGTTGGTAGTGTTTTGCCACCGGGGTACGTTTTACGAGGGCGGAGTGAGCTTAGTGGTCTACTTGCTAATCTTTCGATTAGTGAGGTTGATGAGACTCAGATTGTGTTGCCAAGGGTGGTTTGTGAGTACTCGGACTTCTTTCCCGAGGATCTTGTTGGTTTGCCACTGCATCGAGAGATTGAGTTCTCTATTGACCTAGTGCCCGGCACGGCACCAATTTCTATGGCACCTTATCGTTTTGCCCCAGCCGAGTTAGTTGAGTTGAAGATTCAGCTCCAGGAGTTGTTAGATAAGGGCTATATCCGTCCTAGTGTTTCACCGTGGGGAGCGCCAGCCCTTTTTGTTAAAAAGAAAGGTGGTGCTTTGAGACTTTGTATAGATTATCGGAAGTTGAATCGGGTGACGGTTAAGAATAAGTACCCTATGCCTCGTATAGATGATTTGTTTGATTAGCTGAAGGGTTCCCATTGTTTTTCTAAGATAGACTTGAGATCGGGTTATCATCAGTTGAGAGTCAGGGAGGAGGATATCTCGAAGACGGCATTCCGTACGCGGTATGGCCACTATGAGTTTCTAGTGATGCCATTTGGGCTCACCAATGCACCGGCAGTGTTTATGGATTTGATGAACCGGATCTTCAGAGAATTCTTAGATCGTTTTGTAGTTGTCTTTGTGGACGACATTCTGATTTATTCACCTTCAGAGGAGGAGCACGAGGAACACTTGAGAGTGGTGCTTGAGTTACTTAGAGCCCATAAGCTTTTTGCTAAGTTTGGGAAGTGTGAGTTCTGGCTAGAAGAGGTGAAATTCTTAGGCCATGTCGTTTCTGGGGAAGGGATGTCGGTTGATACATCTAAGACGGAGGCAGTACAAGACTGGGCATAGCCTAAGAGTGTGTTTGAGATCCGTAGTTTTCTGGGATTAGCTGGGTATTATCGCCGGTTTGTGAAAGATTTCTCCAGGTTAGCTTCGCCTTTGACTAGATTGACTCGGAAGGGAGTCAAATTTGCATGGAGTGAGACTTGTGAAAAGTCGTTTCAGGAGTTGAACGTTAGATTGACCACCGCTCCAGTATTGATTATTCCGGAGAGAGGGTTGGGTTATGCAGTCTATTGTGATGCCTCACGAGAGGGTCTGGGTTGTGTGTTGATGCAAGAGGGGAAAGTGGTTGCCTATGGCTCACGTCAGTTGAAAATTCACGAGAAAAATTACCCTACGCACGATCTAGAGTTAGCAGCTGTGATATTTGCCTTGAAGATTTGGAGGCATTATCTTTATGGTGAGAAGTTCGAAGTATTCTCGGATCATAAGAGTCTGAAATATCTATTTACACAGAAAGACTTGAATTTGAGGCAGAGGAGGTGGATGGAGTTTATGGAGGATTATGACTTCGAGTTACATTATCATCCGGGGAAGGCCAATGTTGTGGCCGATGCCCTTAGCAGGAAATCTGTTAGTGACGTTGCTTGTATAGCCATCCGAGAATGGGAGATGTTGGGTGCACTTGGAGAGTTCGATTTGCGTCTGGGCGAATCAGTTGAGACTGCGGCTTTGTTTTCTGTTGTTGCACAGCCTACACTTGTGACTCGAGTGTTAGAGGCTCAGAGAGGTGACCATGAGGTAGAATCCCTCCGTGAGAAGATTTCCAGTGGGAAGGTTGAGAAGGGTTTGACGGTGTATCCCGACATGAGTGTGAGATACTGAGACCGTCTGTTTGTGCCGGAGTCTTGCCGAGAGGAGGTACTCCGAGAGTTTCATCATTCGCGCCTTGCGGTGCATCCAGGAGGTACTAAGATGTATCGGGATTTGGGTCGCCAATTTTGGTGGCGGGGTATGAAGAGAGATGTGGCAGCTTTCGTGTCTAAGTGCCTTACTTGTCAGCAAGTGAAGGCCGAACATCAGAGGCCAGCAGGTTTGTTACAACCCTTGCCTATTGCCGAATGGAAGTGGGAGCATGTCATTATGGACTTCGTTGTAGGTCTTCCGAGGACTCAGCGGGGGTAGTGATGCTATTTGGGTGGTTGTAGATCGGTTGACTAAGTCGGCGCACTTCATTCCTATGCGCGTGAGAGATTCGGTAGATCATCTTGCCGACTTGTACATTCGGGACATAGTGAGGTTGCACGGGGTCCCAGTGACGATCGTCTCAGATAGAGATCCTCGTTTTACTGCTAGGTTGTGGCAGAGTTTGCGGAGTGCCTTAGGCACTAAGTTGACCTTTAGCACGGCTTATCATCCTCAGACTGACGGGCAGTCCGAGCGTACTATTCAGATCCTTGAGGATATGCTTCGGGGTTGTGTTCTTGATTTTAATGGGTCGTGGGAGAGGCACTTGCCTTTGGTAGAGTTTGCCTACAACAACAGTTTCCAGTCTAGTATTGGTATGGCACCGTTTGAGGCCTTGTATGGCCGACCGTGTAGATCTCCAGTTTGTTGGGCCGAGGTGGGTGATGCACCTCTATTGGGTCCGGAATTGGTGAGGGAAACGACGGAGAAAGTTGAGCTTATCCGTAAGAGACTTGTTACAGCCCAGAGTCGTCAGAAATCTTATGCCGACTGTAGGAGGAGACCTTTATTGTTTGAGGTGGGTGATCATGTCTTTCTGAAGATATCACCTAGACGGGGATTGATGAGGTTTGGGAAGAGCGGAAAGTTGTCCCCTCGGTTCATTGGTCCTTTTGAGATCCTTGAGAGGATTGGCGAGGCTGCTTATCGTTTAGCTTTGCCACCGCAGTTGTCCGGAGTTCATGATGTGTTTCATGTGAGTATGCTTCGGAAGTATGAGCCGGATCCACCACATGTGTTGGATTGGACTGATTTAGTGGTTGACGAGGATGTCTCGTATGAGGAGAGACCAATTCGAGTCTTGGATAGACGGGATCAAGTTTTGCGAGGCAAGACCATTCCTTTGGTAAAGGTTCTGTGGAAACATCACAGGGTGGAGGAAGCCACTTGGGAACGTGAATTGGAAGTCCGCGAGAAATATCCGGACATGTTTAGTGATTTGTAACTTTGTATTTAGATTATGTTATATTGTTGACTTAAGAACTTTATATATGTCTTAAGTTGGAAAACATTGAAAATGTTTTGGTTTAATGTTAATAATTTGAAACTTGCCTTATAATGGAAGTTTAGTATAACATTAATTATGTTGAATATATTGTTGAATTCGAGTTCTATCATGAAATTGAATATGATATTGAAACTGCTGAGATTGAAAGGAAAAATGCATAATATTGTTGCAGGTTGTAATATATGTTGTTACATTTACTTATTGTGAGATGCCTCTTGATAAGATATGAAGTGACCAATATTGGGTCAAGTTGTTTATTATTGTTATAGCATATCATTGGGAATTGAGAAAAACTTATTTTTGAAAAACTTATGCTTAATTTCGGGGACGAAATTCTTTAAGGGGGGGAGGTTATAGCGACCCCGGTCTTTTCCCATTTGATTATTGTATCCGGACTTGGGTTCCGTAGATTCTGTCATTATATAATTGTTGTTGTCCTTTAAATCCCTATTCTTAAGTTATGGGTTGTGTTGGGCAGGATTGTTACAGGTTGGTTGGGTCCGGAAACCAAGTGTTGCTATTCAGTTTTTGGGTTGGTCGCTCGAGCGAGGGTTGAGTTTTGTCTCTGGTGGCTCGAGCCAGGGTTTCTTCGCTCGAGCGAGCGATTACGTCTAGTATAGACCTGAGAGCAGTGTTTCTTCGCTCGAGCGAGCTTTTCTTCGCTCGAGCGAGCGAGGTGTATGTTTTCGAGTTCTTCGCTCGAGCGAGCATTTTGTCGCTCGAGCATGCTTCTAGGTTGCAGACCTGAAGCATTGCATTCTTGGCTCGAGCGAGCTTTTCTTCGCTCGAGCGAGCCTTTCTTGTGTCTGGTCGCTCGAGCGACCATGTCTTCGCTCGAGCGAGCCTATCCAGTTTAAATAGACAGCAGCGGGAATTTAATCAGTTTTTCATCCTCTTTTTGATTCTAAACCCTAGTTCCGACTTCTCTCTCTCCCAACTCACCTTGTCTCTTAGGTTTGATCTATTTAGAGTGTGTTTCTACCCTAGTCGCTTTATTAAAAAGGTAGTGTGGGTCGAGGGCTTCAGTTTAATCTGAACGATCTTGGATTTGGAGCACTTTGGATTTTGGGTCGTCATCTCCATCTTCTCCATTTTTGTTGATTTCTTCGAGGTAGGGATTTCCTACTCCAATGTATACGTTTTGTTCTAAGTTCTGGCATTTTAATATGTTAGGGGTATTTTGGTAATTTTGGGAAACCCTAGTTGTTTAAATAAATTGAATTGTATATTTAATTTGAGGAACATTGAGGGAATTAGTTAAATTCATGAGATTGAAGAATTTACTGATTAAATGGGGTAGTTGGTTGATTTAAATCACTCGTCTATTTAATTGTTGAATTATTTATTTCCAAGTCTAGAAATAACTGTTTTTGGCTATCGGTGGAGGATAGTCGTGATTGTTGTAGAAATTGCATGTGGATTAGGGATAACTGAAACTAATCATTGGTTAAGTCATTAATCTTGACTGTTGAATTAATACAGACATTATGTGTATTGATTGTGTATTGTATATGTTATGTGTTTACATACATTATTTTGTGTGGGAGGAGATAGGGGATGTACTCCACGGTTTAGGGGAAGATAGGGGATGGACCTCTAAACCGGATTTTGTTTGGGAGGAGATAGGGGATGGACTCCATTAGCATCACTTTTATGTGTGCTTATTATATTGAAGTGTTTTATTGATACAGCACTAAAATGTGTATCAATCTGGAAGTATGAAGTGTTTTGATATGAGCCTGAGTCTCATTTGTGTTGTTGATATTGGAAGTAATGTGAATATGCTATATAGTTCACCGTTGTAAGTTTGGCCAGGTTCTGAGCCACATTGATAATAATGGAATTTGATAAGTGTCATAGACTTTAGTGTCTTAAGATTGTATATTGATATAACTGATTATCATGGTTAACCATCTATTAAGTGTTATTGCTTTATTCAATGCTTATATTTGGTTTAGTATATTTCTACTGGGCTGTGGCTCACCCTATATGGGAACATCATTTTCAGGTCCAGGTGATTCGCTACCTCCAAGGAATTAGCTTGAAAGGAATTGGACTTTGAAGCCTAGATTTTAGTTATTTGTTTTTATCTGAATTACATGTAAACATTCAAGCCTAGAACTTTAATTGTATTTGAGTTAGAACTCATAATTTTGTGTCCAAGTGTTGACTTGGCAAGATGTAAGCCCTTAGGGCATTTATTTTGATGTTACATGTAATGTTTTTATTTAGAAATACTCTGATGAATGAATTGTGGTTTATTTACTTCAGTAATGTATCTTATTATTGTGTATGTTGGGTTATTATTTTGAGGGCGTTACAGTTTATATGTGTGCATAAGAATAAGGGAATTCTGCACGTGAAAGGACATAGCTTGTTTATCTGCTAAAAGGAAATCAATGTCCTCCGCCCTTTATTGAAATTATTATCAATGAAACCTTCTCAAAAAGCAAAAAAGCATGAAACCTCCACCATCTCTCTTTTCTCCCTTGTCTTTTATTGCCAAGGCAACTTATTTTTCCTTAATGTGTTACTCATTCCATTTTGTCCTCCATCAAAGTAGGCATAGCAGTTAGATACTTATATTTTGTATCACAGTATCACCAAAAATAATAGTTTTGATATTTCCTCTGGCATTTAGCATTTTTATATTGTGTCTTGAAATAAAAATTTATAAATGTTGGACGGAAAATGGGGAGTAAATAATTAAAAACTCTATAGTCTCCTAAATCTATGAACCCTTTCACTGCTCCAATGAAAAAAAATAATAAAATGAATAATTTTGTTTAAAAAAACATATGCCATGCAAGTATGCTTTAGTTATAGAACACATTTTGGCCCGTTTGTTTTTAGAGGTAGAATGGAGGGGATTCATAGTGAGGGGATTAATAGTGAGGGGATTAAGTAAAATCATGTTTGTTTTGATGATAGTTATTAGTGTAGGGATTGTTAAATTTTTTTTATATAAAATAATAAAACAAATAAAAAAATATAAAAAATCAAACATTAATATTTATAAAAAAAATCCCAATATATAAAAAATAATAAAATAATAAAAAAATTTCTAATCCCCTCACTATTTTTCTAATACCATTTCTATCTCCTCCATTTCCATCCCCCTTCCAACCTCCATTTATATCACCTCCTCCATCCTAATCCCCTCCTCAACTCCCAAAACAAACACAACACTAAATAACCCCACCTCCATCCTAATCCCCTCCCATCTATTTAACCTCAAAACAAATGGGGCCTTAGATATTTCAACATCTTTTTGGTTCAAACTTCTAACAGCTTCATCTTGAACTGAAACTTTTAAATAGCTTTCAAATTCCAAGTCCGTGAAATCTACATTTAATTATAAGCCTCTATAACACCTTTAAATACACTATTATGTTAAAGACAATGAAGGCAGAAAAACTGTACAGTGCATTATATGAGCACCGCGAAGAGAAAGGTCAGTCTTTTTGTGAATGAAAGAAACAACCTTTTAGTACTTTAACCTTTAACAAGTTAAAATCTTATTTTTCTTGGTGAGGGGAAGGCTGAGTTAGTACTTTCAGCATGACTTTCAAATCAAGCCAAAATGTGTTTATCGGATTCGGAGATGTGTTGGAGTCATCATTCCACTAACATACATTGTAATGTTCAAAAGAAGCAAAAATTGAAAAGAAAATAGGAACAAACCTCAGGCCCAAGAAATCGTTCATAGTTGATATCACAAGAGTATGGTGCCCCTGTCCTTGGTTTGATTCCTTTATATTGCTTGATGTATTTAGCTGGTTCTCTGTCATACTTATTGAACTCCTAAAATCATAGAAGAAAAAAGACCTATCATTAGAATAATGCTGAATTAAATATTTCAGATTCATATGAATATAAAATGTTGAAAAAAAAATATTTTAAACATATTCATGCTCAGCACAGAGCATGAATTTGTTGATTAATAATTTTCCAAAGTAATGAAGATAGTAAACAACTACCTTGACCATATCTGAACTAGTGAAGATAATTTTCCAAAGTGACAGTTGTTCAAAGTTAAATTGACATTTTCAGCATATAAAAATAGATTACTGATGTTGGACAAGTGTGATGAACACTCTCTTACAGGCAAGAAATGCCAAAATGAGATTCCAAAAAAAAAAAGGCAAAATAATGGACTAGAGAGAGACAAAGCAGATTTGATATTACCATGTTAGCAGATCGGAGAGAGAGGGAGAGGGAGAGAGAGAGAGAGAGAGAGAGAGAACAGATCGGATCGAAGAGAGAGCAGATCTGCATCTCTTCATCGTTGAGCTTCTACTCACTGTTTCCAACGATCCACATCCAACGCCACCTGCTTGTCCCGTACATGATCAGAGACACTAACACCGCACTCGAAACCCTAGATAAATCGATTCGCCATTGCTGCTGCTCAATCTGATGAAAGAGAAGAGTTTGCCACACAAGGACTAGAAAGAATAAAGGAACAAAAACAAAAGGACAAAACACAAAACAAAAGCAAAAAAAGCTAGAAATCAACTAAATCAAGAGAAAACAATTCCAAATCGTTAGTTTTAGCCATGAAATTTTATAGATCTTGTGTGAATATAGCAAATCTATATCAGAAAATCCTAACCTTAAGCCCTAGATCAATTTAGATCATAGGGATTCAAACAATCTGGAAGATATATGCTCCAGAAAACCCTAACCTTGAGCCCTAGATCGATTTAGATCATAGGGATTCGAACAATCAAGAATATATACGCTCAAATCAGGAGTAGAACAAGATTTTTCAAATCAAACAATCGAAGAATTGATGGAGATCGAAGATCTAACGCCTCGATTTCTCTCTCTTCCTAAAGTCACGCCTCTATTCAATCAGAATAGAAGAACGCCATAGCCTTGAGTTGAGCCACTGTTTAAAAGAAATAATTGGCGCACAAAACGAGATGATTTAGTTTAATATTTTTAGAATTTGAAAAATCTAGACAGATTTCACGACGTTTTTTAAAAACGTCATTAAAAAAAATGCCACTGTATGTCCTTTTTCTTGTAGTGAGAACGCTGTTAATGAAGTTTTCTCCGTCTATCGAAAGCTGAACCTGCTTGGACATAGACGACCATTTGTTCTCCATGCTCACTATCAAACCTTTCGGCGTAAAAGTGTTTCGATCGGTTATGCTTTTGCGGACTTGTTCCTCAATGCGTTTGAACCTTGCCGCTTCCGAGACCATCTGAATGACCACAAGAACCTATTCGGCTACGCTCCCACCGTACCACAACCTTGTGATGGCGTCAGCTAGGGGAGTTGGTCCCAGAGGGAGCTTGTCCCTCGCCTTTGACTACTGCTCAAGGCTGTCATAGTTGCTGGTGTAGGTTAACTTGTCTTGTTTGGTGCCGACGAATAAATTGTTGAGTTGAAGTGTGGTAGCGTCTTTGAAAAAAAAGAATTGGCTATTTGCACTACTAAAAGCCACCACATAAAGGTTCACCACATCTATTCCGAAGGTGACGGTGTTGATATTGATGAGATTGACCAGAACAAATCGGTCTCGATCCAGCACATTACCTGCGGTCTTCAGCACTGGTAGACCATTTCATGTGTTAATAAAAGCAGATGTATAGCAATCATATTTAATGATAGAGTGAAAGGGTTTTAAATCTTGTGGATAAATTCATAGATAATGAAAATTGTTATTAAAAAAAAAACCTCAATGAAATCTTTGTATAGATTATTTTCATGTGTTGAATCAAAGTTTAAGATCTTCTCCTTACTAATTTCATTGGCTAATTTTATAAGCCTCATTTGAGAAGTAAATATTTTAACTAAAAATCAAATGAGTTCAAATTTGTTAAAATTGAAAATCTCAACTTTCAGGAAAAATTGACCCTTAGGTGATTAATTTAGACTAAATTCGATTAATTTCTAAAGGAAAGTCTAGCCATTTTCTCATCACCCACCACTCTGTGAATTTCAAAAGTCCCAAACCAAGTCCCATTGCTGGTAATGCATTTGTTGTTTGTGTGAATTTCACAAAGTCACAAACCAAGTCCCATTGCAGGTAATGCATTTGTTGTTGGTTTGATTTGTATGGATTTGAAATGCGATATGTTGGCGGTGATCAGTTTTTTTTGGTGTGTTGTGTGTGGATGCTGTGACGTTTAAAGATGGTAACAAAGTATGCTTGTTACATGATTTATTACGTTAAAAACTTTTTTTTCTTAATTACAAAATATCTTATTTGATGTGTTGAATGTTTGTTGCTGTTGTGGATGCTCTAGATGAGTTGAAGCAATTGAACTTGAATTGATGTACCAAGCACGTCCCTTTCAGATAATCTTCCATATATTTTATTTTTTAGGAAAATTATGAGAAATTCTATGGGTGCTATATGTCTTAGTTATGATATTTGTAATTTTTTGTTGTGACTTATTGTAGTATTAATTATGATTTTGTTATAACTTATTGTAGTGCTAGTTATGACTCATTATGATATTAACTATAATCTATTGTGATTATGGAAATGATATCTATGCATAAAATTCATACAAAAAACACTACAAATATAATGCGACACTGATATTTTTACAAATATAAGCCATATTTATGGGTGTTTTATTGCAAAAATGAAAGGTTGCCATTAAACTACATCATCATATATGGAAATTCAAATTTTTTGTCTGTATATTATTATTATTATTATTATTATTATTATTAAAAATGATTTAGTTATGATATTTGTGTATATATTTTTGGTTACAACCTTTGTGTTTTTTGTTTTGATCTAAAAATTGGCTGGTTATATCTTATGTGATGTTTGGTTATAGTTTAATTTTAATTTTAATTTTTATTTTTAGTTATTACCCCAATAGTATTAAATTATGTCAAGTGATAATCAAACTCACAAATGACATAACTTGCATATGGTATACCCTTAACAATACCCATATATATATACAATAAGATTAGGGAGTCTTCCCAATTTACTCGAAAATTTACCAATTACCCACATGACAACCCACCTCAAAACAGAGGCTTTTAAGGAAAAAATATCATTCCAATTAATTAGATTATCAATTTATTATTACCATACAGAGACAAGTAAAGAAAATAGGTATATATTTCTTACTTTTTCCTTCTCAGAATATGTCTTAGGATTGTGGCACCATACATAGAACTAAAAAAGTAAAATAAAATAAGAGAAAATTGTTAAAAAGTCCAACCTAAAGAGGGTATAAGGCATTAAGTCCAGTGGATATTTTTTTATTAGTGAGAGGTAGGAGTAAGCAGCAGATATACCGATTCACCACATTTTGGACGGATGCGTGATGACGACTGGACGGTTGTGAATTATTTTTTTCCTAATCTGCCTAGTTTTGGAAGGATGACAAATTTGAGGTTCCTTTGACCGCAATCGAATCACCAAACCGCTAGCACCCTTAGTAATTTATAAGACTTTGTGTTTTCAATTTGTTTAGATATTCTGTTTGTGTTTTCAATTGATCAAGAGTTTAAATATTCTGTTGAAAAAGAATTTTCAACTTGAATACATTTTTTGAATTGAAAAAAATAAATGTATTATTTATCTATATTTTTTGATTTTTAAATCTAACTCCATAAACAATAAATAAATAAAAATGATATATGCTGGTTGGTTTTTGTTTTCAAGAACAGATATAGATATAACAATGCAAAGGCATACAATCTCTACTACTGCTCTGTTCATGATTTTGGTGGTTTGAATCGTTTTTATATTTTAAAAACCACAGATTGTTATACTTTATGTGGATGAGAGATGTTGTGATTGTAATATATGGATGAGACATGCAGTGATTGTAACATTCTAAAGTTCTAGACTTTTTTTCTTTGGATAAGGCATGCAGTGATTGTAATACTTTTTTAAGTCATTAACTGTAATACTTTCTTTTCTTTTCTTTTCTTTTTCTTTTTTTGAGGAAGGCACAAGTTGAATTATGTTGAAAATTTATAAAATTTTAAACCGCCATACCGATTCGCATCCAATCACTAATCCGCTCAATCCACATTCGCCGAATTAGCGGATGGATGCGAATTGATTTTCTCCAATCCACCAATCTGGTGGATAGATGGCAGATTGGAAGTTCCATGGCAGCAACCGACTCGCATCCACTCCTAGTAAAAGATCCACACTTTGTAAAATAGTTTGGTGATAAGTCTTTTCCTTTGTTTTAAATGACAATTTGTTTTCAATTTTATCCCTTAATTTATTTGTTGACTTTTTTTAACTATTTGTTCAAATTATTTTCTATCTGTTAAATTTTTTTAACACTGTTCAAATTTTTTAACTTAGCTGCTCAAATATCTATTCAAATTTTATTATCTGTTCAATTTTTCCTTTGAATTTGATCTGTCTAAATTCTATCTGTTCAATTTTTTTCCTATCTGTTAAAAATGAAGCTAAACAAAATCCTATCTATTAAGCCAAACTAACCTCTATCTGTTTGTTTCAACACTAAACCAAACCCTACATTATCCATAGCAATTTGTTTCATCATTATCAACATCATCATCAATAACCAAAAAAAAAAAAAAAAAAAAAAAAAAAAATCTGAGCTAAGAAAAAAAATTGAGCAAAGAATTTTATTATGGGGCATTTACACACAAGTCCTATTTTGTGTACTTACACTCCATTAAATCTTAAATAAGTTTTTTTACTCCTATAAGTCCCTTTAATCTTTAATACACTGAATTACCCTTCTTGACTCGGTGCCACACGATTACCAACAAGCTTCCAATGAACAACAATTTCATTAGAGTGTTGTTGACACAGATGAAGTCTGTGAATAGATCCAATTATCAAGTCATGAACACCAGCACATACTACTTCTGAGTTTTCAACGAAATCCATTATCTCAATCCTACTTTTGGCTATTCCGGACTCGACCTAAAGGGTTCGCTGGCTTCTCGGAGGTCTTGGAGCTCCATGGAGTCAGATCTGAGTGAGCTTTAGTTATTTGATCGGACGGTAATGGCTTCGATGATGATGAACCGACCATCTTCTTCGACTTGAACGAATTAAAAGGGTCTTTCCATTGTTGATGTTAGCAGTAGTAATGGATGGGGCTTTATAGATAGTTAGATATATATATATATATATATAGAGAGAGAGCAGAGTGAGATAATGTATATGTTTGGAGAACGGTGGTTTTCACAACAGATGCCACGCCACTGCTATTAGAGAGAAAGAGAGAGAGAGAGATCTAGCGTTTTTTTGAAATTAAGAACCTTCTCAGTTTATAATATTCTCAATTTTAATCATGAAAAAATTTGAGAAATTTCTCAAAATTGATAATTATAAATTTCTTAGTTTTGATAATATTATCAGTTCATACTAGAAAAAAATTTGAAAAATTTCTTAGTTTTGATAATTATAAATTGAGAACATTCTTAGTTTTGAAATTGAGAACATTCTCAATTTGGGGATTAAAGGGCAAAACGTCTTTTTACCTCTAAATGAGACTTATTGGTTCAAAAACTTTTTGATAGGACTTAAGCTACCACCAAATATGTAGATAGGACTTTTAGGTAATTAATCCTTTTATTATCTATTCAATGAAGAATTCTTTCAACAATAAGCCACTATCTGTTCAACATATCTATCCAAATTTTATTCTCCAAATTTTAGTATCTCTCCTCTTTATCTGTTGTAATTTGTTTCATCATCAACAACGACAACAACTAAAAAATAAAATAAAAACCAGAGATTTGTTCATAAATCTATAAAATAAAACTAAAAAAAACAAAAGTAGGACTTCTCCACATATCTAGATCTATCATAAATCTATCAAAATACCAAAGCACTCAGATCATATATATATACACACACATACATACATAAAAGAACAAAAATAAACAAATATACATACATAAATATGGTGACATAATTTTTGATGTCGTCCATGTAGCCGAGGTTCATGGCTGAGATGCTACGTGGAAGGGACACGTTGCCAATGTATTATATAAGTGAACTTGAATACCAAGATATGTTCCGATATTGTCAAAATCCGAGGTAATCGGATAAAGGACAAGAGTTCTAAAAGAGTTGAGAAACTCTGTCTGGATAAGGATAAGACACTTGAGAGATAACATCCTTATCTAGATAGGAGTCCTAAATAACTGTTACACTGGAAGTTCCATGGAATGAGACTTCTAGGGGAAGTTAGACATTGATCATTATATAAAGAGGGCACCCCCGTGGCTTTAAGGTATGTTTTTTACATGTTTTGTATATGTTTTTCATTGTGAGTTTATGATTAAGTTGTTATCTCTGAGAGATAAGTTTATTGATTTGATTGTCGGAGTGCCCCCGGGTGGATGAGCCACCACAGTATTCTTATCTTCTTGCTTTCAGGTGTTGGGCTTAATCTATTCTACTGTGTTTTCTTTAGCGAAGTTTCAGAGATCTCGGCTAGGAGATCTGATAGATAGTGAGGTCGAAAATTCACAGTCACAATTTGATGCTGTCTGTGGAAACTTAGCAAGGATAGATGGCCAACGCCGGGTAAGAAGTAAGAGTCAGGGATGACTAGTTCAGTGAAGATGAGGAGCACGTCGACCCTCGCATTCTGGCAGATAATGAAGAGGGAGTAGAGGAGATAGATCTAGGAATGAACACTGCCAAGGGTCATAATAGCCCAAAGAAGAGGAACGACGACTATTATAACGAGCGTGACTTCCAGATCCGGAAGGACCGTTGTATGTGGAAGGATGACAAGGTAAAGGAGTTAGCAAACAAACTAACAGACTTGCAGTTAGTAGTGAACTTCATGATGCAGAGCAAGGTAATACATTTGGCATTGCCATTGTTGGTAACACCACCAACAACCACAAACATTGATACACGATTGGGGGAACAGGTTGGGATGCTACCGGTAACCCCACCGGCTGCCATCAACATCGGCATATTGTAAGAAGGGTAGGTTGTGGTTCCAATCATCCCTATCATGACCCAAATCTACCCTTATAGGTTTGGTATCATGACCGGCCAGTAATTTTAAGATTACAAAAGGCCTCTTAAATAGAATCACAAAATAGGAGGCTGGCGGAAGCAATTTATAACTTACAACATCCATTGAGCTATACAGACTTATATGAGACAGAAATTTAAAACTTTATATACATATACATATCATCACATCATCCTTACGTCATCATTTATATATAGATAAGACAAAAAGAGACTTAGCCCTATCTACAGAATAGTCACAAACTCATTCAAAAGTTAACAAAAGAAATTAAAACATATTTCTTGTTCACACAAAAACTTAACCACAAAGCTTGACTTCAACTTATATCGGAAACCTCCACATGAGGCACAACGGTTGGCTGACAGAAACAGAGTCTAGACAGAAGTCTCTGAGCCTGGTCACGCGCTTGATCATCTACATACATAATATAAATAGTGAGTTTGAACCCAGTGAATAACAACAGAGTAAAGGTTTTAATGAATAATGTCCATAATGGATTCAAAAATCAAAATTCAGATTATATCAGATTCAGATTTAGATACAAATACATGTCTAGTTATACGTGGTACATCCATTAGCTAATAGAGCAGATTGGTCATATAAGACCCATATACAGAGCAGATGGTCATTAAGACCCTTATTTAGAGCAAATGGTCATTAAGACCTGTTCTGATCAAACAGATGATTATGCATAATCTTCACAGATAGTTCCATGATTGGAACCCACATATATATCCCTGGTACCATGTAACAGATAACAAATAACAAATTTTAGATAACAAAAGCTAAGGAAGCCACGAATGCAGTTCATAAAATTGGACAATCATTCATTTAGTTCAGAAGACAACATTTCAGGGGAAAAAAAAGAGAGTATAACTTATAATCAGAAAATACTTATAAGCAAACATATATTTACAGAGTTGTTACTCACAGATTGCTCCATGTTTCGTATAATGCTAACGTAATTCAATTCTTCTTAGTGTGTTTCTAATTCATCTCCTCATTATTGTGGCCTAAACCATGGCTTAAGAATGCATAAAATGGAATGAGGATGCAATTATGTACTTAGAAAAGTTTTGCAAATTTTCAAAAAGTAGGGTAGTTTGCTCGAGCGAAGCTTTGGTCGCTCAAGCGGTCTGCAAGACCTACAAAAGTACTAGATGCTATGAATCTAGGCTCGAGCCAACTTTTTGGTCGCTCGAGCCATGTATCTGGCAAAGGTGAGTTTCCTTTGGTTACTCGAACCAACTCCATATGTCTGCAAAACTTATAAGAACTCGTAATGCGCGCTCGAGCGATGAAGCATAATTCTGGAATTTGCAGATTTGTGTTCCAAGTTCAAAATCTAATTTCAATGCACCAAAACTTGCTCATTTGGTCTAAAACTTGGAAAAACACTTGGAATCTTATATAAAAACATGATTCGAAGATCTATTCCCGAAATCAAAGCCCCAAACCAAACAAATTCTTCAAAACCAAGCTTGAAACTTCATATTATATACATACATGCAATGACTCAAGCTCCTTACTTTCAAAACATGAACATATGACATGATTAAGTATGAAATCATGGTGAGCTCTCAAGATTTAACAAAGATATACATATGCATGTATGGATTCTTGGAAATTTAACTCAAAACTTGGTGAATTATGCATGCATGCATAGTTTGATTCCCAATTCATTATCTAGACTCATTTTATTTTTTGAATTCACATTTTTAACAACTTAAACACAAGAATTAGAGGTTAATTACTTACCCTAAGTCTTGAATTTTGGAGTGTAGAAGCTCAATCTTTCCTAATTCTCCTCAAATCTCTCTTTTCCTTTTCAATTCTCTCTCTCCCTCTCTCTCTCTCTCTCTCTACACGATTGTGTGCTCAATAACATGAGGTAAATGTGATTTCATAAACTCATGCATGCCTTATATAGGCTTAATTAGCTTAGTTTAATTAATCTAGCTTAAACTAACTAATTCTAATTAACTTCATTTAATTTATTTTAATTATTTGATTTCGAATCAAAAGCTAATTAAACTTATCATAAGGTTCTAAAAATTCTAAATAACATGCTAAGCTAGTCAATTTCATGTTCAAATGTCGATAAGGCCTTTAATTTTCATTCCAAAGCAAAATTTCAGACAGATATTCCTACAACAAACAGATAGAAACAACACACAAGATGCACAATTATCACAAAATTTCACTTAACCACCTTAGTTGTATTCTTAATTATGGATTAGTAGCTAATCACGGAGTGGGGTTATTACAATCCCTCAACATGGCAGAAAATTTCCGAACTCACCCTGATGTTCTTAACACACCGAGGGAGTTGATCCAAAGAGATGAGAATCTCAGAGGGTTGGAGGATCTCAGATCAAAGGATCTCAACAAAATAATGGGCAAAGATACCACCCCGAGAAAATGGTGAAAGTTGAAAGATCTAAAAGGACATACCCTAACATTGCAACTAGCATGCCGAAAAGACTTAAATCAGCGAACAACAGAGCATCGGAATGGACAAAGGAAGATTTGAGGGATTATCTCTAAAGGAAAAAGAACGCAGCCGATGTCACATCAGTTGTTCAGCCGAAGTCGCCATTCTTGATAGAACTAGATACGTTTGAGGCACCAAAAAGGTTCTCGATGCCGAGATTCCAGGTTTATGATGGTAAGTTTGACCTAAACTTTCATTTTGGTTTATATTTAAATGCAATGTACTTGTGGAGTGGGAATGAACAATTGCTATGCAAGGTTTTTCTGTCAAGCTTTATAGAAATAGCTTCAGATTGGTTCTGAAAGTTACCAAAGAGATTAGTCAAAAGCTGGGAAGGCCTGGCCGAGATGTTCGTGGCCAAGTTTGTGACGAATAGAATGCAACCTTTTAGGGTTGATTCCCTATTGGCATTAAAGATTGACGATGGTGAAAGTCTTAGCACTTACGCCAAGAGGTATAATAAGGTCTACAACCAGATATCGGCTTGTAACTAGGAATTGGTAGTAGTTTCTTTCAAGAATGGCCTAGAGGAAGACTGCCCACTTCAGCAATCCCTTGCCAAGACCCTCTCCAAAAACATAGAGGATCTGAGGATAAGGATTGAGAAGTATGCCAAGGCCGAGGAAGACAAGAAGTTAAAGAAAGCGAGCATAGTGAAGTAGGAGAAGAGAAGTGGCTTACCTAGATGAGGCTGATGTGAGACCAATGCAGAGCATGGTGAGTTGAGGCTGAAATCTATGCAAGAAATCTCCACAATCTTCAAGATCCCAATCTACAAGATCTTAAAGAGAATCAGGAACCAGCCCTATTTTAGACCACCACAGAAGATCCCAAGGGAGCCCATGGGCAAATTTTGTGATTGAAATTGTGCTTACCATGATGAAGTAAGGAACATGACTTAAGGGTGCCGAGTTTTAAAACAGTTACTAGAAGACCTTGTGAGGCAAGGGCATTTGAGGGACCTAGTGGACAAGGAAAAGACGAGGGCAGAATAGGTCCAGGCACTGGTAGCAGCAGCAGCACCCCTGCCAGCACCCTAGGGAGATAGATCGTAAGTCATTAACGTGATCTATTCCAAGGTCAATGCGAATGAAATCCGAAGAGAAGCACAGAAAGTAAGACATCTACAACATGTCTTCTAGGTTCAATAGAAGAAACACCACACAGGTGAAAGTAGGGTGCTAACAATCTCTTTTACAGAAGAAGACTTAGAGGTAGTCCAGCACCTACACAACGATGCTCTAGTGGTAACTTTGAAGATAGAGAGTACCAAGTTAGAAGGATACTAATTGACTAATGCAGCTCCTGCGATATCATGTACGTCCAATGTTACAAGGACCTCGGCTTTCACAAAGATGATTTGGAGTAGTGTGATAGCCCCATGGTCAAGTTTAATAGAATGCCAACGTGGCCACTTGGGACCACGTGTTTGGAGGTTCAGGCTGGAACCAAGATTATAGCAACGGATTTCACTATGATTGACACACCATCCTCATACAACATTATTTTGAGAAGACCTTGGTTGTATGCCATGAAAATTGTCCCATCTACCTTGCATCAATTGTTATGATTCTCAATAGAGTTTGGGATTGAGGAGATAAAAGGGGATCGAGTTCAAGTAAAAACTTATTCGATGGTTGCGATGAAATACACTTGCAATGTAAGAGAAACAGAGACAACTGCAGTAGAAGATGAAAGCCAAGAGGTCTTGGATGATGTTGGCAGAGAGCCGACCGAAAAAAGCCAAAAATCCTTGAAAAAGATCCTAGTAAAGGAAGACAACGAGTAGAGATACTTCCTTCTCTGCTCAAGATTAACCGAGGAAGAAGAGAAGAAGTTGGAAGTGTTCTTGAAAGAGAACATAGTGGTAATCGTCGGGCACCATACGAGATGTTGGGGATAAGCCCCGAGGTCACCTGCCACAAACTCAACGTAGACAGGTTAGCCAAGCTGGTAATCCAAAGAGCAAGAAGACTAACTATGATTCATGTAAAAGTCGTGGAAAGGAAATGGAGAAACTGTTGGAAGCAAAGGCAATCTGAGAAGTGAACTATCCGACATGGTTGTCCAACATAGTGGTGGTCAAAGAAGAACGGAAATTGGAGGGTTTGCGTCGACTTCACAAACTTGAACAAAGCTTGCCTAAAGGACTGTTTCCCTTTGCCCAAGATAGACCAACTGGTGGATGCCACCTCGGGGCATGAGAGGATGAGTTTCCTTGATGCGTAGAAAAGTCATCATTAGATAGCCACGTTTGCACCTGACGAAGAGAATACGACATTTATCACTCCAAAGGGACTCTACTATTATAGGGTTATGCCCTTTGGATTGAAGAATATGAGGGCAACATATCAAAGGCTAGTAACCAAGATGTTCAAACATCTAATTGGGAAGACCGTGGTAGTTTACATTGAGGACATGGTCGTGAAGAATAAGGAACCTCCAGACCATTTAGCCGACCTCAAACAGGTGTTCAACATCTTGAAGGCATATCAGTTTCAGCTAAATGCCTTCTAGTGTGATTTCAGAGAAAGTTTTGGCAAATTCTTGGGATACCTAGTAATAGGGAGAGAAATTGAAGCAAGTCTTGATTAGACCAACGCCATTCTTGATATGAAGAGCCTGGCAACAACAAAAGAGGTCCAAATCCTAATCAGCAAGGCAATAACCCTGAATAGGTCATCAGTTAAAGTTCTAATAAATGTAGGCCTTTTTTCCAGCTTGAAGAAGGCCACCAATTTCTTGTAGACAAAAGCATGTGAAGTTGCTTTGGCCGACTTGAAAAAGTACTTGACCTCTCCTCCATTGCTGTCAACTCCAATCCCAAGAAAAGAACTTTTTTTGTACTTGGCAGTATCAAACCATGCAGTCAGTGCAGTAGTCATACGAGAAGAAGAAGGAAACCAAAAGACGATGTATTACATAAGTAAGACCTTGGCAAGCACGAAAACGAGGTACTTACCTCTAGAAAAATTGTTGCTCGCACTAGTGATGGCATCAAAGAAACTGAACCACTACTTTCAAGCTCACATAAAGCACCCACTGAAGTCTCTATTGCAACATGGAGCCTTGTTTGGAAGAATAGCACATTAGGCCAGTGTTTTAGGCCACTATGACATAGAATACAGGCCCAAAACAACAATCAAAGGCCAAAAACTAGCCGACTTCGTTGCAGAGTTCACTCCGAATGCAAGTCTAAGGCCGAAGCCTGTAAACCTCGGCCTCGCAAACATAGCATAACCAAAAGAGACTCAACTAGCAACACAGAACCCAACTAAAGACAAGGGGGCCCAGAAGAAAAAGGTTGAGAAGCTTAAACCCTGCAACATTTACATCGGCAAGTCCTTTCGTCACTTTGTTGATTACAATTTAAATCAGCACAGAGCAAGAGCATGAGTGGTATTGATTTCTCCAGATGGACAGATGTTGGAACAATCGATCAAATTGGGGTTTAAGGCTTTAAACAATGAAGCAGAGTATGAGGCATTGATTGCTTGATTAAAGATAGCTACAGCAGCCAAAACCGATAAGGTGGTAGTCTATTGTGACTCCCAACTTATCATGAACCAAGTGACGGGTGAGTACGTCGCCCAAAATGAGAGAATAATGGTCTATGTCAAAGAGGTCATCAAGTTACTAGCTCAGTTTAGAAGTTGTTGGCTCCAACAGGTATGTTGAGAAGAAAACAACCATGCGAACGCACTGGCAAACTTAGCTTCAGCCATAAAGTTAGACTCTCTGAGAATAATAATGGTGGACTACTTGTCAAGACCAAGTGTTAAGCCCGTGATAATAGAGTACAAGGCCATGTGCATAAAGTTAGGCCTAAGTTAAATGAAGGCCTTAGTCAAGTTCATTCGAGATGACAAGCTGCCCAAAGATTAAAAAAAAAAAAAAAAAGGCACACAAGATCAGACTTAGGTCGACAAGGTTCAACTTGTTGACCGAGGGACATCTGTACAGAAGGTCCTTTACTGGACACCTATTGTGATTTGTGCACCTTTCCTAGGTTGAAGATTTTTTATTTGAGATCCATGAAAGAGTGTATGGAAGCCATGTAGGGGGCGATCTTTTACCCACAGAGCCATAACCCAAGAGTACTGGTGGCTCTATATATAGAAAGATGTAGAAAACTATGTCAAGAAGTGTGACAAGTTCCAGAGGTTTGTACCCTTAATACACCAGCCAGTTAGGGATTTGAATCTGGTGTCCAACTATTAGCCATTGACCTAGTGGGACATGGATCTTATTGGGCAATTACCCAAGGAAATTGGATAGAGGAAGGCTAGTAGCCACAGATTATTTCACAAAATAGATGAAGGCTGAACCATTAACCAAAATCTGAGATGTGGATGTTAGAAACTTCATCTAGAAGAACATCCTCGCCAGATTTGGAATCCTAATAGTCATCGTGGCAAACAATGACACTCAGTTTGATAGCAAGATGATCCAGAAATTCTACACCAACTACAAGATAAAGAACTACTACTAAATGCCGAGTTTTCCTCAAAGCAATGGCCAAGTTGAGGCGTCAAATAAAACCATTCTAGATGGAATGAAGAAGATGTTACAAGCCACCAAGGGCAAGTGGGTCAAAGAGTTGCCCAATGTCTTGTGGGCATATCGCACAACACCAAGAAGATCAATTGGAGAGTCGCCTTTTGCCATGGCCTATGGCACTGAGGCTGTTATACCATTGGAGATTGGCATTCCCGGAGTCAGAACTCAAGCAATGGAGAATGGCACAAATGAGGCTTTTCTAGCCCAAGATCTTGATTTGATAGAAGAAATGAGAGAATGAGTAGTAATTTGGCTAAGGCATACCAGCAAAGGGTGGCTAGAGCCTATAACAGGAAGGTGAATCCCAAAGAATTCCAAGTGGGAGACCTCGTCTTGAGGAAAGTTGTTGTCAACAAGAAAGATCCTAGGAAGGGTAAACTTGGCGCAAATTGGGACGGTCCATATAAAATCATCTCAGTTGCCTGAAACAGGGCATATCAGCTAGAAGATAGTAATGGCAAGGAATTGCCGAGACCATGGAATACCAGTAACTTGAAGTTTTTCTTTCATCAGTTTTCTTTATTGTTCTTCTTTTCAATGTATTTTAGAACATGATTAGTCGAAGTATTGATTAATAAAATACTAGTTCAAATCTGTTCTTGCAAATTGTTGTTTGTATAAAATCTTGCCGATGTGATGCTCCAACGAAGAACAAGACGTTTAACTTAGGCTTGCCATGATCGCAAAGCTGAACTAAGTTAAGGAATGAAATCCACCATGATGTTGGACAACTGACCTGGCTAGTTTGTATGAAAAGCCAAAGTAGTTAATACTGTCGGTGCACTAAGGTTGAGCCTTAAGTATTTTGTTTAGACGAGCTACACGATGACATAGGTCATGGTTGTCTGAGTTAAACTTGGGCAAGACGATGATGCCAGATCCTTAATGTGAATATAAGCGGGAACTTATATTCACATTAGAGGGCATGGAGCCGAGATGATTTACATTTGGACCAATGACTTAATGCGAATATAAGTGGGAACTTACATTCACATTAGAGGGCATGGAGCCGAGACATAAAGTAAAAGGAGACATGCATTCAACACTTGGAAAAATAGAGACTTTCATTCATTCAGAGTTGTTGATTACAAAAGAAGGTACTTCGGCCTTATGAAGACATAAACTAAAAGATAGTTCATTACAAAAGACGAAAAGGAAAGAAAGGAAAAAAAATCCTAAGCGCTAAGTGTTGGGTCTTTAGCAGTAGCCTCAAACTGTGCTACATCCGTTGTTGGTGATGTGTCGGCCTCGGTAAACAGTGCTCCAGCTTTTCCAGCCTCAGAGTCGGCTGCAAACTCTTGATCAATTTCCTTTATTGTATCCTCAATGGCCTTGTCAAGCTTAGAAGTATCAGCCTTCTTGGAGACCTGATCCTCGTTTGCCCCAGTCAGGTTCAAGATCTAATCATTCAGGGTTGGAGACTTGGCTCCCACAGCAGAGTTGGTGGTGTTGACTTCATCTTTTTCTTCTTACTCTTCCTCTTCGGATTGGGCAAGGAAATGAGGGAATGGTAGTTGCAAGTTGTTCAAATCCCAAAGTGGAAAGTTATTGGAGATGTCTATCTTTGTTAGCAAGGTAGCCCAGTCAAGTTGATAGCCTTTGTTGCATGCTAGGCTCCTGCTTCTTGTATTGTTCCTAGACATCGGCATGCCCTTATGCATAGGCCATTTCATCAGCCTCTTGGATCTCCTTACCTTTCCCGGCCTTGACCTCAGCCAGCTGCTGAATGAACACGAAGGCCCTTTCCTCAACAACCTTTGCGGCGGCCTCGACCTTGTCAACTACCTGCTTGGTAATCCTAGCCTTGTTTATTTGTTTTCTCACCAATTCCTTAGACTGGTTCCACTTATGGAGATCGTCAACCACTTCTTGGGTCTTTTTTATGAGATCCCTTTTCTGCAGCTCGGCTCTCTGCGCAAAGACATGTGCATACTAGATTGTTTATAGAAAAAACAAAGTATTAGAAATGAAAAAATAAAATACAAGTGTGAAGTATAGAAATTATAGAGGTAAAATACTTACCATGACTGAGCTTCGCATCATCATTGCGAAGTGTTCGTATTCATTGAGTTTGACGATATTGACTATGTCGTTGGGCAAAAATAATGCCGTGGTGAAGGCAACAGTGACCTTGCGGTCCTTCTGGGCACTATCTCCGACCTTCAACGTCTTGTTGCTGACCATGATTTCTGAACATCAAGTGTCGTCATTGGTGATATTGGGACCAAAATTGTGAAATGTCTTGGCTATCGGGGTATCAACCAACTCAGATGTTGGCTTCTTCTCGGCCACCTCCATTTGGAGATCGAGATGGAATCTTCCAGATCTTTCTTCTCAGAATGAGTGACTATGGTCTTGGCCTTGGCCTTATTTATCCTCTTCGACTTCTCAACTGTTTGAGGAGAAGGACAGGATTGGATAATAATGATATCAGGGATGCCGGCAAGCAAGTCATCAGTGATCGTAGGTTTTCGGCCCATTTCCTTTGAAGTGGTGGCGACAGTGACTTCTGTCCCGAGTTTGATAGCTCGTAGAGTTATGAGGGGTTCTCAAGGTCGTACGCTGGTAAGTTTGAATCTCGACGTCTCCTGCTTCTAGACTTGGCAACTAGAACATTGGAAGGTCAGCGACGTTGTTGACGTTGAGACAAAAGAACTATTTGAGCCAATGTGGACAACTGTTCAGTTGGGTCTGAGGTGAAGCCCTAATCTAGGAGGGTTTATGATGATGGAGTTGTCGCTGAATATGGGGTTTTACTTCGACCCTTTGATAAGATGTCAAGTAAAAAAGAGACTTGTAGGTAGGGATGTAGTTGAGAAGGATGGAGGCTTCACTTTGTTTCAAGGGATGGTCAAGAAGCTTTCATATCTCGGCCTGAGTAGAGGAGTTTTTTCTTACTGCCTTGTTTGGCTGTTCTAGAGCTGCAAAGCATGGAGAGAGGATTTAGATATTCCTACAAGTATAAGGTGCCTAATATAAGTATAAAACTATGTGGGGGAGAATAGGGATGAGGTACTTACCCTCATCACTCTCTAGGGGCTTTCTAGATAGAGGGAAGAAATGTTGGGTATCATCTTGAGCAAACTCCCAGTTGCCCGAGACAATCAGGAAGTCCTCACCAACACCCTTATTAGAGTCTAGGGAGTCGGCAATGACCTTGTAAGTGGTAGATCTTGGCTTCAAGTAGTATGTGATGCCATGTGTGGAGGTAAGTTTGCATATGGTATAGCAATATTGGATGTCGTCTAGGGCTATCCTAGTGTTGTGTCGGCTAGCAAGCTTGGTTATGCCGTTGACTATCCTAAAGGTGTTGATGGCCAACTACATTGAGGTAAGTTTGTAAAAGGTAAGAAGCTCGCAAAACACGAGATTGAGGGGGAATCTAACCCCACCTTCTAGGATGGCTACCACTGGGAAGGGAATGGAATCCTTATTCAGGGTGCGTGAATCAGTTTTCTTAGCCAACCTAATATGTACATCGACTAGGATGTCAAATTCTTGGCGAAAATAGCCTAGTTTGGTTGGGTTATCTACTCTCCACCTGTGCATACCCATTATCTTGGCTAAAGTGTTGGGGATTCTTTTGCCTAGGTTTGTTATGGTGCTTTAGGCATTTTAGACTTGAGATTCAAAAGTGATCTAAAGGGAGTCAAGGTCGAGGATTTTGGGTTCAAGATTTCAGGGGCACAAATTGTTTCAATTTCGATGTTCTATCAAATCCCTAACCTAAATCTAAATTGGCAAGGATGCAAGTAATCTGGAAAACAGAAAAAGATGCAAGAATGAAGTAAAATTAGAACCATGCAAGCAGGGAGGTTTAAGACCATGATAATATAAGATAAGTAATATACAAAAGCAAGCTCAGATTTATATTCAAGATGGAGAATCAAAATTTCACGGGCATGATAAAATAAAAAATTTGAACAAATTTACAAGATTGAAATGCATATATTCAAAGAAATAGAAAATCATGAGGAAACTCGAGTAATAGCGTCATGGGATCACACACAGAAATTCAAGAATGGAGGGATAACAGATAGATAATCAAGAACATAAAGAATATGCGAAGGTTTGAAGCTGAAAGAGAGCAAATCGAGGACTTACATATTCGAAATGCACAAACGGACGCTAGAATCTAGTTCATGGGACAAAATGCTTTGGATGATTGGAGTAGAATAGTGGTTTGATCGCAGGAGATGATGAACGGTGTAGTTACAGGAGGCTTTGAAGGTTTGGCAATGGAGGCTAGAGAGAGAGGGTCTGACAAAGCAGAGAGATAAATGGTTTGAGAAAGTGAAGAGATAGAAAAGCAAGGGAAGAGCTTTGTTAAAAATGAAAAATGACGGCAATTCAAAATCATTTCGCTGCCTTGGGAGACGTGCTCATGCTAACGTTAGCAGCTTGATTTAGAAATGAAATGACGCGTCTAACGCGTGATAGGTACGAGTCAATGGGGCGATGACATGTGGACGAGACGGTTGAGTTTGTTATGGGATGACAGCTCACACGCGTCTTGGGTTCGTGGAGTTCTTGGACTAGTGGATAATGAACTCAGCTAGTGATGTGATCTCGAACGAGATGAAGTCATTTTGAATCATGACTGGTTGGTGTCTGATTCTGAATGGGTGGACACTTATGTCCTTGTTTCTTGATGTCAGCGAGTCCCCGATCTTGGCCAAAGTGTATTTCTAGTATGATGTGCTTGGAATCAAACAATGTAGGTTCCATCACCTCACGTAGCCGAGGTAACATAACCTAGGGGCAGTTGTGGGGACATAATTTTTGGTGTCATCCACATGGCCAAGGTTCATGGCCGAGGTACCACGTGGAAGGGACACGTTGCCGAGGTGTCACATGAGTGAACCTGAATGCCAAGATATGTTTTGGTATTGTTGGAATCTGAGGTAATCAAATAAGGGACACGAGTCCTAAAAGAGTTGAGGAACTCTATTTGGATAAGGATAAGTCTTTTGAGAGATAACATCCTTATCTAGATAGGAGTCCTGGATAACTATTACACTGGAAGTTCCATGGAATGAGACTTCTAAGGGAAGTTGGACATTGATCATTATATAAAGAGGGCACCCCTGTGGGTCTAAGGTATGTTTTTTACATGTTTTATATATGTTTTTCATTGTGAGGTTGTGATTAAGTTGTTATCTTTGAGAGATAAGTTTACTGACTTGATCATCGGAGTGCCTTAGGGTGGACGAGCCAGCGCGGTATTCTTATCTTCTTACTTTCAAGACTTGGGCTTAATCTATTATGTCGTGTGCTCTCCGGCTAAGTTCCAGTGATTTCGACTAGAAGCTCTGATAGGTTGTGAGGTTGAAAATCCACACCCACAATAAACATAAAAAACAAATATACATAAACATACCTATACATATATATATATATATAATAACAAACATACATAAACATACAAGACAACGAAGATAAAATATGATGAAACTACAAATGGCAGATCAAAAGTCTCTCTCTCTCTTACTTCACTTTCTCTCTTTATATAACTTCAACCTTTGCTCCTTTGCAAGTATAAGTTGTAATTAAAGCTCTCCAATAACCTTCCGAAACTGAAGTCCTGGTCGAAACTGAAGATCGTCATGGTGGACTGAGAGTAGAGAGAGAAAGCTAGATGCATTGTGGGATAATGAAGCCATCAGGTTCAAAACTCCGGTATCCGTTACGGTCGCCGACTAAATCGAAGAAGGAAAAGCCTTTGGCAGTGACAGCAGAGGAGGGTGGTAGCGGAGGGAGATCGGCAGAAGAGGGAGACAAAAGGAGAACACGGTGGGAGAGAAAGAGATGGGAGGATTTTAGAGAGATAGAGGAGACAGGTTATTAGGGTTTGGTTTGAGAAAGAATATATATATACATACATTGTTTTGTCATTTTATAGCAGATTGTCCTTATGGACAAAGTTTTTTAAAGTGTGAATTTTTGGACAAAGAAAATTTAAAATTAGATTTATGAACCAAGTGTAACAAGCCCGCGAGGGACCTCGCTACAGTTCGGACTCGATTTTGGTTGTGGTTCTAAATCTGAACCGAAGAGTCCAAATCCGGCAAATCGTTTTGAGAAAAACAGATTTTTTGAAAGAAGTGCCAAACATGGACTGCTTTGCCAGATAACAGAGTCGCCACCTAAATATTTTAAAATGGGAAATTTAGGAAACCCTGACTCGGTGCCAAAAGGCCACGTGTCCGTCATCACCAAAGTTGGCTCGGGAACTTGGGTACGATTAGGGAAGGTCACATCGTGAGCACCCCCTCTCGCCCGGTCAAAGACCGGCCTCTACTAACCATGATATCTGTTTTTGAAAACATTGTGAGTTCTTATTCCGATTATTAGCCTAGGTTACTATATGATGCTCGCAGCAAACAAGTATAGACTGAGTCGTCTGAATTGGAACTAAACATTTCATGTTTGTTTGTTTGAAAATGGTTTGATGGTGCTACCCGCAGGTAGGCTAAGACATGGATTTGCCACCCTCAGGTGGGCTTAGAAAACATGATTTTGCCACTATCTAGTGGGCTTAAAACAAGCATTTGATGAATTGTCCCAATCCAAATAACTCAACCTCCACCCACAGGCATTCAAGGCAGTTATATCACATAAGCAATTAGCCTCATGGTAAGCATGCTATTCTTGGCAACACTCACACACATGCAAGGATGCTAAAGCGTAAAACTCACCTAGTACTCCAAGCCAAAACAAAAGCTGATTAGAAATCATGCATGATCCTAAATATACAGAAGGCCTAATGCAACACATGCAAAAATGCAACTATAGCAGGCTCGGCTATTCTAAAGATGGCATGTGGAATGCTACAGCTAGCATGTATTCAACCCGGAATTGAAATACAAATGCAGTTAGTATGATGCGCCGAGCCCGGTGCATGCAAAACAGATGAATGATGCAAACATGCTGTCATACTGTTATGCTAATTGAAATATGCCCTATATCTAACCATCGTAAGCGAGTAAATAAAAGGGAGAAAGAAATGGGGGTTGGAAGACATACATCACACTCACACACCCTTATTACAGCATTGCCCTCGCGCAGAGGGTCCAAATAAATATACAGTCCGAAATAAAAGAATATACAGTCCGAATATTACAGATAAAATACAAATTCCTAATTAATTAACAATTAACTAAGAAAGCGGTAAACTGGCGTGCAAGCCAGGGACTGCCTTGCTTCTGATAGATGCCGCCTGTTGGGCTGCCTGGCGCGGAAATCCACTGGGATGCCCCGATTAGCCTCTGTTTGCAATGTTTCTCGAAATGCGCGCCGGATTCCGAAAAGTTGCTAACTCTGGATTTTGCTGCAACAGAGAGCAGGAAAGGGGCATAGCAATGTATTTCACAAATATATGCATGCCTCGATCCTCGTGCCACCAATCACGCACATCGATGCATGATGGCCGAGGAATCGGATTGCACAATTCAATATAGGATGAATGCAAATGAATGCTACAACAAAACCTAGCTCCATCATGGATAATCCGGAGTGTCGGTGACTGAGGAATTGAGACATGTTCCGGTACGCGGAGTACGAAACGCGCCTCGTTTCCCGTGCCCGGGCTAACACCTATCCCGGACACGATGCAATATGCATGATATGCATGAAATGCAACTAACATACAATCCTAGCATGCGCAATGCTATGAAAATGAGATGCCTCGAAATGCGTGCCCACTGGCACGCAAACCGAGGCGATGACATAAAGGCACGAAATGCAATGATGGGCTTACACCAATATGAGAGGGCCTCAGCCACACTCACACGGGATGCCGGAATGATAAGCGAAATGTAATGATGGGCTTATACCAACGTGAAAGGGGCCTCAGCCACACTCACATAGGATGCCGGAATGATAAGAATGAGGTGCCTCGAAATGCGTGCCCACTGGCACGCAAACTGAGGCAATGATGAAATGCAAATCGGATAAAACAGAGTGCCTCGAAATGCGTGCACGCGGGCACACAAACCGAGGCAGAGGCATACGCAATGCAAACCAGATAAAACCGAAGTGCCTCGAAATGCGTGTCACACGGGCACGCGAATCGAGGCGGTGATGTGAAATGCAAATCGGATAAAACCGAAGTGCCTCGAAATGCGTGTCACACGGGCACGCGAATCGAGGCGGTGACAAAATGGAACTCGAATAAAATCGAAGTGCCTCGAAATGCGTGTCACACGGGCACGCGAACCGAGGCAATGATGTGAAATGCAAATCGGATAAAACCGAAGTGCCTCGAAATGCGTGTCGCACGGGCACGCGAATCGAGGCAATGATGTGAAATGCAAATCGGATAAAACCGAAGTGCCTCGAAATGCGTGTCACACGGGCACGTGAATCGAGGCGGTGGCATACGCAATGCAAATGACATAGAAAGTGCAGATTGGGCTTACACTGACATGAGAGGACCTCAGTCGCACTCACATAAGACGCCGTCGGGTAAAAACAAAGTTGCCTCGAAATGCGTGCCCGCGGACACGCAAACCGAGGAATGCATAAAATGGCATATGGAATGCAGTGATGGGCTTACGCCAACATGAGAGAGCCTCAGCCGCACTCACATAGGCTGCCAGCGGATAAAACGAGGCTGCCTCGAAATGCGCGCACACGGGCACGCAAACCGAGGCGAGGCTCTAAAGCACCAAAATGACATGCGAATGAGATGTGGCGAATGGCATAAGGAAGATGCAAAATTCAGCAACTGAAATAATGCAAAAACAGCCCCCAAATTATGATAAAATTGCAACCGATGCCCAAAATGCGATGAAATGCACCCGAAATGGCCTACAGCCCTATTAAACATACAAAATATGGACATGGAAGGAAAAACAGTGGCAAGGCAGCCCCTAAACTAGCATTTTATCAGCACAAAGCAAGGCCAAATAATGCTCACAAGTATGGAAACAAAAGCTTGCAAAAAAACGGTAAAAGAGGGGAATTACAAAGAAAGTGATATGTACAATGCTCAAACCCAAAAAATCAGTTCTACAACATTGAATATGGAACAAAAATATGCACAAATGCAAGAGATGACAACCTCTAAATCAGTATGTATATATGCTAAACATAGCATGCAAAAAGGGGCTATAAAGAGAGGTATCATGAGCAATGACCAAACCACTTAAGACCCTTGACAAAAAGTGTAGAATAGACCAAAACAAGACACTCTCTAAGCCTGATGGAGGCTCAAAACAGTAGCTAAACAAGTCTAACAAAGCATGCAAATTTACGGTAAAATGAAAGAATTTCAAAGGAAGTACCAAAAAAAGACGCCAAATGTCTTAAGACCCTAAACAAAACATGACAAGGAGACAAAAATAAGGCTTTACCTAGGCCTGATGAAGGCCAAAATCCGGAGCCAAATGAGTCTAGCAAAGCATGCAAATTAATGGCCTAAAGAGGGATATTGAAAGAGGTCTATCATGGAGACACCAAATGAAGTTGAGCCCTTCTACAAAGTTGTAGACGGGCTCAAAATAAGTACAAAACCATTAGGGGTCAAAGCCCAAAAAACAAATATATATAGGCCAAAACTAGCATGCAAGATAATGGCATAAAAAGTGATATTAAAATAAGTATATCATAGAAGCATCAAATGAAGTTGAGCCCTTCTACAAAGTTGTAGAGGGGCTCAAAATAAGCACAAAACCAGTAGGGGTCAAAGCCCAAAAAACAAAAGGAAATAGGGTAGAAATAGGAAGCAAGAAAAGGGTAGAAAAATGGAATTTGAGACTTACCCTTGAAGACAAGTCTTTCTTTGATTCTTGACTTGAATTTGTTGATCCTTGACCACTAAAAATCACCTCTTTGCTGCTCGAATGGAGATGGTGTTGGTAGTGCTTAGGGTTGATGAAGGATTGGCTTTGACACTTAAAGCTTTTTTGAGTTTTTTAGCTATGGAAATGGAGGATTTGGGAGAGGTGTTCTTGAGAGCAAATTTTCTGACCTTGAGGAAGGAGCTGCCCAGCCCCTTTAATAGGCAAAATGGGGTGTAAAAGGGGAGGGAAAAGCATCCAAGCTTTCCCTCCCAAAATATCCCCCGGATGGGGAGATCTTTTGGACAAAATATCCGGACAGCTGTACTGAGCTGGAAAGCAGGAAGCTGGCCGGCCAGGTAACTTTCTGGGAGGTGGCCGGCCGGCCACCCCACCTGGTCGGCCAGCCACTCACCATGGCCGGCCGGCCACCCCCAAAAAATGAAGTAAACATTTGCTGGCCGACCACCATGCAATGGTGTCCTCTCATGTGTGTAGAATAAGGCCCCAAGGTTGGAATCTGGCAACTCTGAAGCATGAGCCACAACATAGAGCTTGAAGAAGAGGCTCAAAAATGAACTGCACAATTTCTGGCCGACCACCTGCTTTTTGTGTCCTCCCAGATGTGTAGAACAAGGATCCAAGGTTGGAATTTGGCAACATTGAAGCAGGAGCCACAACATTGGACTTGAAGGAGAGGCTCAAAACTGAACTGGACAATTTCTGGCCGACCACTCTTGTTTAGGGTCCTCCCATATCTCCTGATCACAAATATGTAGCTTTGGTTGGAAGATAACACCCCCAGGGTGTTCAACATTGGCCCAGAAGTGAGAAAAACGGGCTCCGGAGGAGCGAAACTGGTTATCTGGGATAATTACTGGCTTCTCACCCCCCAGTGATCTTCCTGATGTTGAAACAGAGGTACCTGCCAAGTTTGAACAAAAACTAATGAGAAATGAACACTCGGAGCCAAAACCGAGTAATTCGGGATCCCGAAAATGGGCTGCAGGTGCCGGAAGTGGTGTTCAGCAGTGAAGTGGGCATCTGCAAACCCAGTGTCCCTCGGAATGACAAAACAGAGGTTCCTGCCAAAAATCAGAGAAAACCGATGCAAAATGAATGCTCGGGAGCAAAACCGCGCAGTTTGGGGTCCCGAAAACCGGCTACAGGCACCGGAAGTGGCATACGACCACGAAGTGGGCATCAGGGGCCCCAGGGTTCCTCGGAATATTAAAACAGAGGTCTCTGCCAAAAACCGGAGAAGTCGGAGATGGTTGGGCGGTCCCGAACCGAGGCACACGGCCTGACGGCTCCGAAAATCGGGAACCGGGCTCCGAAATGGGCAAAATGGCCTACGGCCACGAAAAGTAGCTCACGGCCACCAGGAGATAGTCTACGGGACCACTCCCTTCCCTCAGGAAAGAAAACAGAGAAAACCGAGCCTGGTTCGCAAACCGAGACAAGGCACAGAAGAGAGTTCGGAAGTCCGGAGGCAGGGCGCACGGCCGCGACTCTGAGACTTCTGAACGAGCACAGTATGCAACATCACCAAGCGCTCAACCGGTGACGTCTGAGTCTTAAGGTCAGTCAAAAATGGGGTGTCTACACCAAGTATCTATAAAATAGATATGTGCTCCAAATATATATATATATATAAAAGTAGTGTTTTTTCTTTTCTTATGTAACACATTCTAAGGCTTACTTTTTTTTCTAAAAAAATCACATCAACAGGTATTTTTCATTTATATATAAAATTCTACACAAACTCAATTTTAATTATAATAACTAATTTTATATAAACTCTATTTGAGAAATACTTATTTTTTATGATATATTTTTAATTTAATTATTATGATATTTAAAAAAAATATCTCGATATACAAATAAATAAATAAATAAGATATAATGTGCTTAATTATGTCCATGACACGGGTCAAATTAATTTTCTTTTACATTTTTTATTTTTTATCTATTTTATTAGTGTCTTAATACTAATTTATATTTATTTTTTCTGGGGAGGTCTTTAAAAATGTGGATTATTTGATTTGTTGTTTTTTTCTTTTCATAAACTGAAACTTTTCATAAACCGGCCATGGCTAGAGGCCACCGGTTGATGTTTTGTTGTCACCGGCAATGTATATTGCCGGTCGGCACTCTTTGTTGCCGGTCGGTAGTCCATTTTGTCAAAATGGCAATTTTGAGCGGCCGACCACTGTTCATCTACCTTTTGTAGATATTTTGTGCCAGCTGTGATAGCTGGCACCCACCCCATTTCCCTCCATACACGTGTATGGGGGGATTTCCCTCTTGGATGGCTTGTTTTGTAAGCCTTACAAGAGGGAATTGCCTATATAGGAGAGCTTGTTCTCTTTGGCCAAGGGTTAGAGATTTTAGACAGCTTTTGTAAAGCTTGAGTTCTAGGGTTAGGGTTAGATACATATTCTATCTCTATAAGTGTGTGTTTTGTCCTACTTTTGCTTACAAACACACACCAACACACCATCTCTTGGACTTGAGACCTTTGGAGGGTTGTTTTAGTGTTTTGGAGCTGGATTAAAGCCAAGGAAGGCTGTTGGAGCATTGTTTGTGAAGAAAGGCTTCAAGGGTAAGAAACTTCCCTTTTATTCCCCATTTTTGCATTGCTTTTCTACCTATCTTAGAACTGTTTTTGTGTTTAGTGTATAACATAAAAAAGTTCTATTTTTTAGCCCTCTTGATTGTTTGTTAAGAGTATTTTGTGGTTTGGGTTTGTTTGACCCCTCCTAGGCCTTGTAAGGCTCCTTTTTGTGCTATTTTGTGCAAGTTTCGGGACTTTGGTGTTTGGGTCTCTTCACCGCTGAAATCTTGAGGGATTTCAGTGGTGAAGATGGTGCCTTAAAGTCTCAAAAAGGGGAGGGCCACCCCCTCTCCTTGTTGTCCTTGAAAAGGACCAATTTTGGCCTCTTAAGGGAGCATTATGTTTAAAGGTTTGTTGATCATGCCATGGCTGTATTTTATACTTATATTGTCATGATTTAACTTTGTATTAAGTTGGTTTTGGTACACCATGCATGCTTAGCATACCTACCATGTAATGCCTTGTCATTGCCTTAATATGCCTTAGGTTGTTAGCCTTTGTCCTAGCATGTTTTAGGTTTAACCTTGTGAAGGTTTTGTGCTTATTTTGCCATGTTTAAGGTCTGTCCATAATTGTTTGGGTCGATTTTGGCATGCTTGGTATAGCTCCTTTGTATTTGAGCTTGTATGCTTCAAGTATGAGAATGTGTAACACGTGTTGCTTGCATCATTTAAGTGGTTTGGCACCATTTGTAACATCATTTCAGTCCCTAAGACATGCTTGTATGCTTGCCTTGGTTGTCTCTTTGTTGCCTCTTGAGCATGTGTTATATGCTCCTTGAAAGTGCATTTGTGCATGCCTTCATATTTGAGCCACTTAGATGCCATCTAAGTAGTCCTTTGGCCTTGTTTTAACATGCTAAAAATCTGTTTTTAGTTGTTTAACGCATGCCATGGTTGTTATGCTAAGTGTGTTTCAAAGCTTCATTACCTTGCTTCAAGAATTTGGACTATTTGCACACTAGTATTTGTCTTGTTTAAGTTGGTTTGGCACCTCTCATAACATGATTTTCAGGGCATATGTTGCATGCCCTATGCCCATGTTAGGCCTCTTTTGAATGTGTTTAAAAGTTGCCTTTATATGCTTAAGCGTTGGACCATAACATGTGCATGTGTGTACTGTAGACACCCCATCTTTGACCGTCCTCAAGACTTGGACGTCACCGTTTGAACACTTGGTGATTATCCATGTTTGTGTTCGTTTGGAGTTCCCGGAGGTCTCGGCTACGCGCCCTGCCTCAGGATCCCTGAACTCGACCGTTTTGTGTCTGGTTTTGCACCAAACGCCTGTGTTTTTGTCTTGAAGGGCAGGGAATGGCTTGTTGGCCATCCCCACACACCACTGGCCCTTCTCTACCATCACCGGCCGCATATGTGTACCGTCGGCACTGTTTTGTTAAAATCTTTGGCCGGTCAGCATTATATGTTGCCGACCGGCACCTTTTTGTGCTGATGGTCTTTTTGATGGCTGGCGTGCACCCTTTGAACCTCTGAGGCAGGGTGCATGCCAGCTGTGCCAGCTGGAATGCACTATCACTCATTCCCGTGCACAGGAATGACCACTTTGCACCTTTGAACCCCTAAAGCTTCTAGAAGCTTGAACCTTTGGCCAAGCTTCTTGCAAAAGCTTGGCCAGCTGTCTTAGCTTCCCCAAGAAGCCTAGACTCTTTTGGCCCCCTTGAACCTTTCTCTTTGCTTAGCCATTAAGTCATTTGGCTTGGTCTTGGCCTAAGCCATTTTTGATCAAAAACCAGAGCTTCTATATCTATATATCTGCCATATATCTTTCTCTCTCTACATTTTCCCTCTCTCTTCTCTTGTGTGTGTGTTTTTAGGCCTAAAAGTGTGGTTTTACCTTACTTTTTCACCAATACACACACCATTACACCTTAGCTCGAGATTGAGGGACTTGGAGGGTTGTTTCTTGAGTTTTTGGACTGGTTTTGATCAATAGAGGAGGGCTGCACCACCTGTTCTTCAAGTGTTCTTCAAGGGTGAGCACTTTACTTTAGATTTCCCATTTTTGTAACAAGTTTTTACCTATCTTGCTTTGTGTTTTGAGCTTTGTGTATAACTGAAAAAAGTCTTAGATTTTCTTGCTTTTGAACTTTCATTAAGGTCATTTTGTGGTTTGAGTGCAAACTCACCCTTTTAGGCCTTATTTTGGCCTATTTGGTGTCTTTACTTTGAGCCTTATTTGCCTTGTTGTTTTGGGTCCTTTCACCACTGAAAACCAGTGGGTTTTTAGCGGTAAAGAAGGTGGTTTGAAGTCTTTTATAAGGGAGGGACACCCCTCTCCCCTTTGTCTCTCTTTTGCCTTTGTCTTTGGCTTAAAAGGGAACATGCATGCTTGCTTATTTTTGGCGCCATTTCAGAGCTTTTTTGGGTGTTTTGGATCATATTTCATCTCTGTCCAAAAGTGGCTTTGTGGTCCTTAACATGCTTTTTACACTTGCTTTGTAATCCTCCATTTTGCCTAGAGATATGTCATATGTTTAGCCTTGCATATCTTCATGTTTTGGCTTAGCTTATTGAAGTCTTTGGTCATGATTTGTCATGTTTAAGGGCTGTGAGCCACTGATTTTGCCATGATTGGTGTGCTTGATGTGGTTGCTTTGTGTTTTGGCTTGTAGGCCCTAAGCATATTAGCCTCTAATATGCTTAGCTAGGACCATCCTCATGATTTGGCATCATTTAGGATCATATTTCAGTCCATAAATCATGTTTATATGTTTTCATACGTGACCTATTTCATGCTTTAAGGATGTGCTCCTTTATGCCTAGGAATATGCCCTATGCATGCTTGTATGTTTAGGGTATTTTGGGGCTGCCATATCAAGGTGTGTGTGTGTATTTTTGCATGCTAAGGATCTGTTTTTGGTGGCCTAATACATGCTATGAATGGTCATGTTGGTGGTAGTGAAAAGCCCCTTGTTTATGCCTTGGTTTTAGGCCCATTCGTTTGCATGCTTGCATGAGTATTGGTCTACCATTTTGGCACATTTTGCCACTGTTTTTGGGGGATTTGAGGTCTACCCCATTGTGGTTAAGTCCACCATTGCATATTTATTTAATGCTTGTTGCATGTTTGGTCAATATGGTCTTGACACATGCTAAAACTATTGCCTTAAGTGTCCATGGTTGCATTACATTTACCTCCCACATGATTACCATTATAGACTTAACATAATGTTGCATAGCACTTGGTATGCCTTGCATTTTAGCATCATGTTGTATTGTTGAGCCATGTTTGCATAATATGCATTGCATTACTTGGTTTGGGGTGTCAAACCAAGTGTGAGAAATGAGGGGTGTTTGTACTTCAAGTGACAAAACACATCTTACTTCTCATGTCACTAAGGCCTTTGATCTTGACATGATAGGGTCTTAGTTCCCATTTTGTGTGTTGCATGCATTTCCATTAAAATGCAAACTTGGCCTTTTAGGCCATCATGCACCGAGATGCATCATTGGTGGCCCGAGGGTCGAGGGCTATGCTCTCTTGAGTCTAACACATGATAAGGGGCATAGCCATGCTTACATATTGCTCAAAACTTTATGTCATGCACTGTCTGTCTGCTGTTGCTGTCAAAACTGTCCTCTACAGGAATTTTATGCCGACCGGCAGTTTATAGTGCTGACCGGCACTATATGGATGGCCGATAATCTTCCCAGCAGCCGATGGAAATTTTAGATGGCCGGTGGCCATTTCATCCAGCCGATGATGACCCTCAGTGTGTAGGGAACATTTTCTGAGACTTTGGCAATTTTTGGAGAGACAGGGCAGTAAAAACAGAAGCAACAGTGGCATGACACGGGTTTTCCGGGCAAGATGGATCGAACATGCGTCATTCGCGCATCCCGAGGCAGGGCTGAGGCCCCTTTCTTTTTACATTGAATTTAATTTAAATTAGAATTTTTTTTTTTTTTTGTAATAATTTATTCTGTATTCGGACTGTACTATTCGGGACTGTATATTCTTTTAGTCCCTCCGGGTGAGGGCAATTTTGTAATAAGTGTGCGTGGGTGTGTGTATGTCTTCTAACCCCACGTCTTTCTTCCCTTTTATTTACCTGCTTATGATGGTAGATTAGGGCACGTTTAATTTAGCATACCGTATGATAGCATGCGTGCATCATTCATCAGTATTTGCATGCACCGGGCTCGGTACATCACGCTAACTGCATTGTATTTCAATTCCAAATTGAATACGTGTTATCTGTCACATTCCACATGCCATGATTAGGATAATCGAGCCTGTCCAGATTGCACTCTGTATGCGTTGCATTAGCCATTTAACATGAACTAGGGCATGCATGTTTGCTAACTAGTTTATTGTTTTTGGCACGGAGTACAATGTAAGTATTTATGCTTTAGCATATTGCATGCGTGTGAATGTTAACACGACAGCATGATTACCATGTGGCTAAATGCTTACATGAGATGAACTGTTTGAATGCCTGTGGGTGGAGGTTGGATTGCTTGAGTTGGAAAAACTTGTTGAAATCCGTGTTTTAGCCTACTTGCGAGTAGCAAATTCCAAAGCACTTTCAAAACAAACGGATATGCAATGTTTATTCCCAAATTAGGCAATCTAGTCTATACTTGTTTGCTGCGCGCATAACATAGTAATTCTAGGCTAATAACCGGAATAAGAACACGTAACGTTTTCAAAATCGGATATCACGGTTAGTAGAGGCCGGTCTTCGGACCGGGCGAAAGGGGGTGCTCATAGCTGACCTTCCCCGATCGTACCCAAGCTCCCGAGCCAAGACAACTTTGGTGATGACGGACACGTGGCCTACGGCACCGAGTCAGGGTTTCCTAAATTTCCCAATTTGAAAATATTTAGGTGGCGACTTTGTATCTGGCAAAGCAGTCCATGTTTGGCACTTCTTTTCAAAAATCTGTTTCTCAAAACGATTTGCCGGATTTGGACTCTTTGGTTCAAGATTAAGAACCGTGACATTTGAGTCCTTGAACTGTAGTAGACCCGATATCAAACCAGAACGGAGGGGACTCGCACTCCTCTCCCGGGGCTTTGACATTCACTCCCGTCATTGTGATGACTTTCGAGTTCTGTCAAAGAGGGGCAACTGTAGACACCCCATTTTTGACCGTCCTCAAGACTTGGACGTCACTGCTTGAACACTCGGTGATTATTCATGTTTGTGTTTGTTTGGAGTTCCCGGAGTTCTCGGCTACGCGCCTTGTCTCAGGATCTCCGAACTCGACTGTTTTGTGTCTGGTTTTGCACCAAACACTTGTGTTTTGCCTTGGAAGGGCAGGGAATGCCTTTTGAGGCATCCCCACACACCACTGGCACTAGCTAGAGGCCGCCGGCTGGTTTTTGTTGCCACCGGCAATATATATTGTCGGCCGGCACTCTTTGTTGCCGGTCGGCATTCATTTTTGTCAAAATGACATTTTTGGCTAGCCGATTACTGTTCAGCTACTTTTGGAGATATTTTGAGACAGCTGTTTGGCATTTGGTTCCCCTCCATACACGTGTATGGAGGGATGCTCTTCTTGTTAGCTTTTTTGACAAGCTTTACAAGGTTGGTTGCCTATATAGGAGAGGGTCTTCTCTTGGCATTAGGGTTAGACATTTTAGAGAGAAAAACATTGCTAGAGGCTCTGGTTTTAGGGTTAGAATTGATATATATTCTATCTCTATCTATTCCTCTTTGGGGTGTTCTAGGTGCATTTGTTCATAGTATTGCACACAAACACCTAGTGCTTCACCTTCCTTTGGCTACTGAGATTCTAAGGGGCTGGTTTTGGTGTTTTGGAGCTGGATTCAAGCCAAGGAGGGTGGTTAGAGCATCATTTGTGAAGGTGGTCTTCAAGGGTAAGAAACTAGTACTTTTTACCCCATTTTTGCATCCTATTTCTACCTATCTTAGAGCTGTTTTTGTGTTTAGTGTATAACATAAAAAAGTTCTGTTTTTAGGCCCTCTTGATTGTTTGTTAAGGGTGTTTTGTGGTTTGGGTGTGTTTGACCACCCTTAGGCCTTGAAAGGCCCCATTTTGTGTTATTTTGTGCAAGTTTCGAGACTTTGGTGTTTGGGCCTCTTCACCACTAAAATCTTGAGGGATTTCAGTGGTGGGGATGGTGCCTTGAAGTCTCCAAAAGGGGAGGGCCACCCCCTCTCCTTGTTGTCCTTGAAAGGGACCATTTTTGGCCTCTTAAGGAAGTCTTTGTTCAAGTGTGTGTTGAGCATGCCATGGCTATATTTTATGCTTATATTGCCATGTTATAACTTTGTATTAATTTGGTTTTGGTACTCCATGCATGTTTAGTATAGTTGCCATGTAATGCCTCCTTGATCCCTTAACATGCCTTAGGTCGTTAGCCTTTGTTCGAGCATGTTTTAGGCTTAGCCTTGTGAATGTTTTGTGCTTATTTTGCCATGCTTTAGGTCTGTCCATAGTTGTTTGGATTGATTTTGGCATGTTTAGTATAGCTCCTTTGCATTTGTAGCTTGTTAGGCTTGTATGTCTCAAGTATGTGAATGTGTAGCATGTGTTGATTGCACCATTTTGGTGGTTTGGGACCATCCAACATGTAATATCAGTCCCTTTGGCATGCTCATATGCTTGCCTTAGTTGCTTCTTTGTTGCTTTGAGAGCATGTGTTGTATGCCTTATGTTTTGACCATTGTGCATGCCTTTGAATCCAAACCATTTAGATGCCATCTAAGTGGTCCTTTGGGCTTGATTTTGTGTGCTAAAGTTCTGATTTTAGTTGCTTAAGTCTCGCCATGTTAGGTCTTGTCAAGTGTAGTTCAACGCCTCTTGGCTTGCTTCAAGTATTTGGGCCAATTGCATGCTTTTGTTTGTCTTGTGTGAGTTGGTTTGGCACCTCTTCTAACATGATTTAAGAGCTTAACTCGCATGCTAATTGTTCATATTTGTGCCCTTTTAAATGTGTTTAAAAGTTGCCCCATTATGCTTTAAGTATTGGACTATGAGCGCTTGCATGTGTGTGTGCATTTTAGCCTTCATTTTTGGGCACTTTGGCTACTGATTTTAGGCCTATTTGGAGTTGCCTAATTCATGTTTAAGTCCCTCTTTTATTTGGTTTGCATGCTTGCCTTGCATGCTTGCTTGTATGTTTGTATAAGTGTCTTGCATTGTCCATATCGCATGTTAGCCAACATGTCTAGGATTGCATTGCATTGTGCATACTTGGCCTCTTGAAGTGAGTGTGATAGAGGTTGAGGCTTCCTTGTGTGATTACATGGTTTGCTCGCATTTGAAATTGAAAGTGCACACTTGATTCTTTGGGCTATCATGCATGGAAATGCGTGATTGGTGGTCCGAGAATCGAGGCACATCCTCCTTTGAGTCCTTAACATGATAAGGAGTGTGATTGATGCATATATTGCTTGAATTGCATTGCCATGCAAGGCTCTGCCCTCTGCTGCTGTAAGTTGCAGGTTCAGCAGGCATTTTTGGCCGACCGGCCACATATAGTGCCGACCGGCCTTCCATCAGTGGCCGATAATTCAATCAGCAGCCGATGATCATATTTGGCGGCCGATGGAAATCCTCTTCAGCCGGTGGTGATCCCCAGTGTTCAGAGAAGCATCTCTGAGACTTTGGCAGTCTTCAGAGGGGCAGAGCAAGGAAAACATAGGCAGTCTATGCATGGCAGTGCACTTCCGACCAAGACCGAGCATGCATTGCATTGGACCCGCTTCCCGAGGACTTTACTGCTCTCCTTAGCTTAGTTAATTTGTAAATTAATTAAGTGGTCTGTAATAATTAATTAGCTCGTAGGTTAATTAATTTGTATATTTATTTGGTCCCTCCGGGCAAGGGCAAATCTGTAATAAGTGTGGGTGCGTGTGTGTACATGTCTTCCAATCCCCACTTCTTTCTTCCCTTTTATTTACCCGCTTATAATGGTTAGTATTAGGACATATTTAAATTAGCATACCTTATGCTATACATGCGTGCATCCATACATTTGTTTTACATGCACCGGGCTCGATACATCATGCTAACTGCACTTGTATTTCAAATTCCAAATTGAGTACTTGTTAATTGCAGCATTTCACATGCCATCTTTAGGATAGCCGAGCCTATTGTAGTTGCATCCTGCATGCGTTGCATTAGCCACCTTAACATGAACTAGGATCATGCATATGATTACTAACTGGTTTCTGTTTTGGCTTGGAGTACTTTGTAAGTTCTTTCGCTTTAGCATCCTCACATGTGTGTAAATGTTGCCATGATAGCATAAATACCATGAGGCTAGCTGCTTATGTGATATAACTGCTTGAATGCCTGTGGATGGAGCTCAAATTACCTAAATTGGAATAATGCATTAAAACTGAGAGTTTTAAGCCCACTAGATGGTGGCAAAACCATCTTTTCCAAAAAACCCATTCGAGGGTGGAAAAATCTGCATTTTAGACTACTTGCGAGTAGCAAATCACTTTCAAAGCAAACCTGAAATGTTTTGTTCCAATTTGGGCGATTCGGTCTATACTTGTTTGCTGTGCGCATAACATAGTAATTCTAGGCTAATAACCGGAATAAGAACACATAACGTTTTTAAAAACGGATATCATGGTTAGTAGAGGCCAGTCATCGGACCGGGCGAGAGGGGGTGCTCATAGCTGACCTTCCCCAATCGTACCCAAGCTACCGAGCCGAGGCAACTTTGGTGATGACGGACACGTGGCCTTTGGCACCGAGTCAGGGTTTCCTAAATTTCCCAAAATAAAATATTTAGGTGGCGACTCTGTATCTGGCAAAGCAATCCATGTTTGGCACTTCTTTTCAAAAATATGTTTTCTCAAAACGATTTGCCAGATTTGGACTCTTTGGTTCAAGATTAAGAACAGTGACACAAATCGAGTCCGAACTGTAGTAGACCCACAGATGAACAGAACGGGGGTTCATCCCCCCAGGGCGTTCAGGGACGTCTACATGTACGTGTGTTTAGCCCTCATATTTGAGCACTTTGGCCACTGTTTTGGGCCTAATTAGAGCTGCCTAATTCATGTTTAAGGCCATCATTTGCTTGGTTGCATGCTTACCTTACATGTTTGTACATTGTCCATGTTCATGCTCGCATGCTTGCCCTCATGATCATGTTGCATATTAGCTAACATGCCTAGGATGCATTGTACTTTGCATGCATACCTTGTCCCTTGATTTAGTGATAGGGATTGGGCCTTGGTTTGATTGTTCGCATTGCATTTGAAATCAATGTGCACAACTTGGTTCTTTGGGCCATCATGCATGGAAATGCGTGATTGATGGTCCGAGAATCGAGACACATGCCCCTTTGAGTCACAAACATGATAAGGGGCATGATTGGTGCATACATTGCTTGAATTGTATTGCCATGCAAGTTCTGCCCTCTACTGCTGTCAATTACAGGTTCTGCAGGCATTCTTCGCCGACCGGCAATATTTAGTGCCGACCGGCAATATTTAGTGCCGACCGGCAATGTATTGGTGGCCGATAGCCTCATTTCCAGCCGATGGCCATATCTAGCAACCGGTGGTAATTCTACGCAGCTGGTGGTGTCTCCCAATGTCCAGAGAGACATCCCTGAGGCTTTGGCAGTCTTTGGAGGGGCAGAGCAGGGAAAACAAAGGCAGACCATGCATGGCAGTGCAATTCCGAGCAGGACCCGAGCATGCGTTACATCAGGCTCTCCTCCCGAGGCGGTTTACTGTTTTTCCTAGTTTAGTTAGTTGTTAACTAATTAGGCAATTTGTAATTATTAATTAGCTTGCGTAGTTGGTTAATTTGTATTATTCTTTTGGTCCCTCCGGGTGAGGGCGAATCTGTAATAAGTGTGGGTGCGTGTGCGTGTGCGTGCATGTCTCCCAACCTCCACTTCTTTCTCCCTTTTACTTACCTGCTTTGATGGTTAGTATTAGGGCACGTTTAAATTAGCATATCTCATGCAATGCATGCGTGCATCCATGCATTTGTCTTGCATGCACCGGGCTCGGTACATCATACAAACTGCATTGTATTTTCAATTCCAAATTGAATACGTGATAGTTGTAGCATTTCACATGCCACTTTAGGGTTTGCCGAGCCCATCCTAATCACATCCTGTATGTGTTGCATTAGCCACTTAACATGAACTAGGACATGCATGTTTGTTAACCAGTTTATTGTTTCGGCACGGAGTACGATGTAAGTATTTATGCTTTAGCATCTCGCATGTGTGTGAATGTTAACATGACAGTATGCTTACCATGCGGCTAAGTGCTTATATGAGATAAAATGTTTGAATGCCTGTGGGTGAAGGTTGGATTGTTTGAGCTGGAAAAACTCGTTGAAATCCGTATTTTAGCCTACTTGCGAGTAGCAAATTTCAAAGTATTTTCAAAACAAACGGATATGCGATGCTTGTTTCCAAATTAGGCAATCTAGTCTATACTTGTTTGCTGTGCGCATAACATAGTAATTCTAGGCTAATAACCGGAACAGGAACACATAATGTTTTAAAAATCGTATATCATGGTTAGTAGAGGCCGGTCTTCGGACCGGGCGAAAGGGAGTGCTCATAGCTGACCTTCCCCGATCGTACCCAAGCTCCCGAGCCGAGGCAACTTTGGTGATGACGGACACGTGGCCTTTGGCACCGAGTTAGGGTTTCCTAAATTCCCCCATTAAAAAAAAATATTTAGGTGGCGACTCTATATCTAGCAAAGCAGTCCATGTTTGGCACTTCTTTCAAAAATCTGTTTTCTCAAAAACGATTTGCCAGATTTGGACTCCTTGGTTCAGATTTAGAACCGTGACAATTTGAGTCCGAACTGTAGTAGACCCGCAAAAACGAACAGAACGGGAGTCATCCTCCAGGGGCGTTCGGGGACGTCTACAGTTTCTGGCGACTCTGCTGGGGAGTTTAGAGAGCTTGACTCGAACTCGTGATATCCTGTTTTGATTTCATTTATGTGTCTCTTTGCATTGCATGTGCATTGGTGCGCCTAGGACACCGTGTTTGCCATCTGCCATTCCTGAACGGTTTGCCGGAGGCTTGTCTTGTCAAGGCATGACCATAAGGCTGACTGGTTATGGGCTCTGACCATTCGACCTAGTGCATATTCGGAATCCATAGTGACCATTCCAAAATAGGACAGGTTGCTTACCCGATGATAGGTTGTTTGAAACCGCTGCGTGCGTAGTGAAACCCTAGCTCCTGACAAAACAGGACAGGGAAACCCTACCCCAACATAGGGGTGTTTTGGCTCTCCCTTACCTGCTATGTGCTTTCAGAGTGTATCTCCACAGGAATGCGCATGTCTGTTTGCAAGATTGGGTATCCGGCCTGAGGGCACCGGTATCAGTGTTGTTGAGAATCAGTTATGTCTGCGGGTATCAGTTCAGTTTTGAACAGTGATTCTGGGGAACAGTGATCAGTAGTAGAGTGCAGTTGTTCGGCTACACCCGTGTTTGATCTGTTTGGGGCTGAAATACTGCTTGTTTTCCGTTTCAGTTCAGAGATTCAGAGAGTTGATCCACAATAACTAGTGTCTTCTTCTTGCTGAGGCAGAACTTAGCATGACGCAGAATTCAGAAGATATCGTGGTCATGATGGCCGCGTTGGATCAAGGAATCACCCTACACAGTGAGACTACTGTTGATATGCCGCATCCACCCAGATCGCCGGTTGCGCACCCAGTTTGGGCCCCTCAGCTATATCAGGCTCGTGAGCCTACTACATTTGAACTAATGGGGATGATAGGTGACCTCCAGAGGTCTGTGGTGGATCTCGCCTATGGGATGTCAGCTTCACCGCCAGCTGCACCGTACGCCGGGAGCTTTGTACCCCAGGAGCCCCCGCTGTTGGGCCGAATTGTTATTGAACTTTGTCAACCGGAGATGGCCTCCAGTTATAACAATGACGTGTCAACATCAACCCAAACCCTCAATCAGGCTGAAGCCAGAGGTAAAGACCAGATGAAGGCAGATGCCGACCCTATTGAACAACTGTTGTGGGCAGTCGAGGCTTTGAAAGCCGGGGGGATGAACAAGCAACAGATATCTGCAGTTGTGACAAAAGCTGTGGAGGACGCTTTCCCCACTCCGCCTGAGGGCAGTTCCAATCAATCAGAGAACCAGGATAGGCCCCGTCATGCCAAAACAGTTCTTCCAGCTCCCAACCCTGCATCCCCGAAGGATCAGAAATCCAAGGCCGCACCCGCCGATCCGTTCGCTAGTGCATCTAGCAAGAGTGCTCCGGCTCCAAAGTACCTGCCTCGAGGGCGCAGGGTCTTCCATGCTCTCTACATGCCATTGTCCAAAGCACTTCAGATCCTTGCCGAAAGGGGGCATCTCAAACCCTTGGAGCCTCGACCTCTGCCGAAGAATCTCCCTGCTACGCATGACGTTGCTTTGTACTATGCGTACCACCAGCAAACTGGTCATGCTACCGATAATTGCTTCCCCCTCCGTCATGAGGTACAGGATTTGATTGACAACGAGGTTATCCTCCCCCCCACCTCAGCAAAGTCTGTCACCACCCAGTTGTTGGATTTTGAGGACACAGATACTGCAAGTATGTAATCAGAAGGTGAACCGCCTGCGGGCAGTGCCTGGCGCATTTTTGGATGTGGCGTTTGGCACGCATTTTTGAGCATCTGTCAATGCTAATTTTGTAAATTCTGACTTGGGTGTCGAGTCAGTCTTTTGTGTTGTTTTGAGTCTGTCTCTCTGTATTGAGTCAGTCTTTTTGCTTACAGGGTCTGTCTTGTTGTAATGAGTCAGTCCCTCTTGTATAGTGCACCAGGTGATTTCGGGGTTGTTGCCTCAAACACCGTTTTGTCTTGTAATTAGTTGTTTTCGCTTTTTAAGTCTGTTGCTGCCGAGGAGCCAGTTATACCAACAAATTTGAATGAAACAGCTATGGCTATCACGCTCCGTACTTGTTGCTATTTGAGTCAGCCGTGCCAGAGGATGTGAATGGAACGACAGTACATACCACCTACTCTCTTGTGCCTTAAACATCGTTGTAATGACCTAAGCTTTTCATAAAAACCCTTTTCGAACACTGCGGTGATAAAAATGAAGAGGAAGGAATTCCTCGGGTTTTGAGAGAAAGAGAGGCATGCTAAGCTTTTAATGATTGAAATCATGCTTGTTGGCGTGAGTACTGAGAAGGATCCTGGTTCGATCCGGACTGGTTCCACACTATCTTCAGCGCGAGTGATTTGTCGCTTTCTTAAAAACTTTCAAAAACAAAATGTCTTGCGCGGCCTTGCGAAGACCTGTGTGGAATCGCTCTTGAGATTGTGCAGCCTAGGATCACTCTCAGCCTCAAGATTCAACCTATCTATTGCAAACTGGAATCTGTTCAAAACGTTCAACAGTGCCATGAAACGCCTGTGTGGCCCAATTTGAAGCAGCCCTCAAGCAAGAGGCGCCAAACTCAGATCATGAAGATTAGATCCCACCAGGCAAGGCTCATAAAGCCACCGTGATGGACTTTTCTGCAAATCAACACAACAGTCATTCTCCTGGACACAGAGAGGCTTCAATCTCAAAACCGTTTGACATGGGATTGCTACACTTTTACCCTTTGAGAGGCTCGCTGGGCCGAAAACCCGGAAGGGCGACCCAGGCAAAAGTTAGAGCAAAGAAAAAAGAAATAAAAAAAATGAAATTGCAAAAGAAAAGAATGAAAAAAGAAGAAGAAAAACATAGCTCGCAAGGTCGAAAACCTACAACAGGCGCCTTGGCAAAAGTTAGAGCCTAAACAGTGAAGGTTAAAATACCCGAGTGTACCTTAACCGGAACTACGTAAGGCTTGATTCCCATGTTTGGGATACGTAGGCAACTTCATCTTGAAGTCCAGCCCCCAACGCTTCCATAGCGTCTCAGTCCATGTCATGGTTTTGATCACCTGTGCCTCCTCCGAATCCGATGTCTTGGTTACAGTGGCTGGAACTACGTGATCAACTTCCTCTGGAAGCCCAACCACCAACACCTTCCAGGTGATTGTGTCCATATATTGATTCATACCGTCTTCGTCTCCTCTGCGTCCGAGGATCCGATCGTCATCAACGAGGATTGGCTTACAGCATACCGCGGCTTCATCCAAACAAGGGGCAACTTTCCGTTGCCATCTAGTGCCATAAGTTGCCCTGGGTTACCGTCCAAACCAGGGGCAACTTTTCGTTGCCTTATCCCCCTTTAAGCCAGGGGCAATTTCCCATTGCCTCCAATCCGAGGTTGCGCATCTCGGGGGTAGGTTCCGTGCTCGTTGAGCATTGTCTGTTTGCAAAATTAGTTTTTGAAAATTTTTACTAAAGTTGACTATTTTCTCGAAAACTATTCCATTTTCCAAAACTGGACCATCTTCTTGGACCCAAAAAGGAAAATTTTCAGTGCTCACAGCCTGATTTGCATGATTTTGAATCAGACAATCGAACAGGTATGTTAATTCAACTCTCATTTTGGTCAAAACTGTTTTAGAAAACAAGAATGGTCAAAATGACGAACTAGGGACGCATTCGAGTCAGGTCTTCTGTCTTTTCCTCGCCGTCAACATACTTGCCAGAAGGGCACTCTATCCACTGGAAGGAATAGCCGTGAGCTAATAGTGTTGGGCGTGAACCTGCGACTTCCTATTCATCCATCAATCACCCTGGGGAGGGATAAAAAATGAGAGAATAAAGAATAGAGAGGTGTAAGCAGAGAGAGAAGTGAGCAAGAGGGTTTTGAGAGAAAAACCGAGCCTGAGGGTCGAGTGATGTGAGTATCACAAATCAGAAAGGGTGGGAAGTATACCCGGAGGAATTGGCTCCCCGAGATTTGAGGTCTCTCCTTGTGTAAACACGTCCGTGTGTCGTGTCTTTTGATTTGTCGGTCTCGATTTTAGCTTTGAGTCTTTTCTGAGCATGTCTCGTTGTGTTAGGTCGTGTGCCTTTTGTTTCTTTGTTTGAGTCTGTCTCGCTGTGTTCTGTGGTAAGCTCGATACCCCGGTTGAAAACCCTTCTTTATTTCAAAAAAAAAATTGTTTGTGCTCAGAATGCTGTGTCATTCTCTACATTTATGCGAGGCAGGAGAAGGAAAGGGAAAATTTGGGACATTCGAGCGTGTTTCAACTCCAACCGTTTCAGTTTTGTGGTCCGTCTTGTCAGATTGGGCTATTTGTTCAGGGTTTGCTGTGTGCAGAATGAACCGAGTGCTGTATTATGGGCTGTATGCAGATTAATCCCCAGTAGAGTATGGGCTATATATTCAGTTTGAGTAGTGGTTTGTATGAGTCGTTTGCTGTTAGTTGGTTGGCTATCCGATTATCATAGTGCAAGTGCTCAATTTACAAGTGCTCAATTTTCAGACAACAGGCCAATTTCATTTACATTGAGATGTAATATGATATGATGTAATGCAGTACAATGCGTAAGATACACAAATGTAAACACTTTTTCAGACAAAAAGTTTGTTTCATTTTATAATCTTTTCAAGTACATAAGTTTTGGAAACAAAATCTGCCTACGGCAGTACAAAGTACCCTAACTACTAACAAAGAGGGGAAAGTGCAGAAAAAAAAGAAAAACAACAAAAATCTGTATCGAATGTCAAAATGGCTCCGGGGCTATCAGTCTGTCCTAGTCCTCTTCCTGGACGAAGGTCCAGGAGCATCACCGTCTGAGCCCGAGTCCAAGCCATCACCGGTCTCCTCCGACGACGACTCCGCCTCCGCCTCTGTCTCTACCTCAGACTCGTCATCTGGAACTGGAGCCCGCGAGCTACTCCCGACATGAGTCCGCCCCCCTCTGGTGCGGGGATATACTCTGCCATCCCGGGTAGAAATGGGAGGTCCAGTCGGAGCACCACCCACCGGAGGAATTTGGAAGGGAGGCTGGAAAAGCATGAAACGCGAATGCATCAAAATACCATGAGTATTGAATCAGTATAGAATGCAGTGTATGAGTACAGTGTGTGGATGCCGTGAGCAGTTTAATCAATGTAGAATATAGTGTATGAGTACAGTGTATGTATGCTGTGAACAGTGAATCAGTGCAGGGTGCAGTGTGTGAGTACAGTGTATCAGGTGCCGTGAGGGCTGGGTGTCTAGTGTAGTGTCGTGCATCAGATTATGCAAAGCAGTTTGTGTATGGTTTGAGGCTGTGGTCAGGAAGAACATACTGGAATGCTGTAAAGGGCTAGAAGGTCGAAGGTCCGCTGTAGCATCCCCATCATGGAGGCATTCATCTCCAATGACTGTCGGGTGTACTCGGAGGACGCCTGCAAAAGTATCAGATGCATCAACATTCTGTGGAATATCAAATAAACTGAAATGAAATAACAGTACAAGATGCGAAATGAAGTAATACATACCGGAGGCAAGTCGGGGACACCGACAAACTCGTGATCAGCCGGTGGAGGAGCAAAGGGGATCTGGTAGGTCGCCCCACCCTGCCCTCTGAAAGTCAATGAAGCGGGCAGAGCGGGCCAACCGGTCCCCCGCCCTTGCTGAACTCCGCCCCTGCCACAGACTCGAGCTCTTCTCGACACTCCCCCTCCAGCCCCTGCTCCCGCTCCAGCCGCTGGCGCCGCAGGTCTCTCTCTCTCTGCTCGGCGGCCGCCACTCAGGGGTCGCATGATGAAGGTCCGAATGTACTCCGAGTAATCGCCCTCGCCTCTGAAATCGTCTGCCTCCCAGCCAATGGTGTAGTCCGCCATCTGCTCGGCGATGAACCTCTCGGTATCCCTCATATGCTCAGGAGGGTGCACCGGGACTACCTGCTCCGATAAACCCAGGGTCTGACGCAAGAAACGCTCGCCCAGGTACCAAGCCCGACAGACTGGGCCCTCCAGTAGAATTCGAAAACGCGAGGTCTCATCGGCACCGGCAAACCGATCCCGCATCACGGCTGGCAAAGGAGCCCAAGGCTGCCAGGTGATCTGAAAATGAAATACAGTTTGTTATCTACTGTTATTGAAACATGCAGTGGAAAGACGAAGCTTAAATAAACTACAAGTAAAAACATACCTCTGCGGGGGTGATGGTGTCGAAGTAGCGGCAGAAGAAGCTGAATGTCTCTCGAGGCCTCCGCACGCACCTCCCGTCGAAGCGGCGCGAGAACGGGACGACGAGAGGGGTCTCTGCGTCGGGTACGGGAGCAAGCCTAGGAAAGTAGGCATAAACCCACAACTGCAAGGTAAATACCAGTGCATTTTATCAGATAAAGCAGAATATAGAACAAAAGCAGAAATAGCAGAGCCATGTTTTGTGTAGTGTATTGTGCAGAGTGTACAGTGTGAGCAGTGTACAGTCAGTGTAAAGCAGAGTATGTGTGTGCCGTGTGTACAGTATACAGCAAGTATAAAGTAGACTACAGTGTGTGCAGTGTACAGAGTACAAAAAATATAGAACAGAAATGAAAGGCGGAAAAAGAAATGTACCTCCCAAACACGCCAGTAGCCCCCGAGCAACTGTCCGCTGCCGCGGGAAGTTGAGCTCATATATCCGTAGAGAGTGGCCAGAGCGGCGCCACCCCAATCGTAATGTAAGATATCCCTGACGTCCACCAGTGCGCTGAGCTGGTAGAGAGACACGGTGTTCGCCCGGTTGGCGAAAATGGTCGTCCCAAACAGGAACATGAGAAAGCCGCGTGCGTATCTCTCCACGGCCTCCTGAGTCATCGGGGCTGCCTCAACAAGGGTGGGCTGGACCCTGAACTACACCTCGAACCAGGAATATCGGACGAAGCCGGGACGCGCCAGAGGCGGCAGCTCGCCGAGCAAGTAGACCTGAGCGGCCTTTCACTCATCCATATTCGTATCAAAGGGGATCGGATCACCCCTACCCCGATGTCTGTAAGCATCGAGAAATCATAAGGGGTCATCGTCATGTCCCCTGTCGCAGAGAAATGGAATGAATCGGTGGTGTCCCACCACCTCTCCACCAGAGCGGCGAGGAGAGGTCTGCATGTAGTGAGCCTGGAGAGTCCTCTGCAGAATGCGCCAAAGCTGGCCTGGTCCACGATATAGCGAACTGCGTCGGGAAGCTCGGCGTACCACTCACGAGCGACAGTGTTTCCATACCCGCGGATGGTATGGGAATCTCCCTGTTTTCAAACAAGTAGTTGCGAAGCAATATAAAATGTATAGTTTTGAAGAAACAATTAAAATCAGTGCAAATGTGGCATGCGTGCGCATTCTCAGATTCAAACAGATACCGGGTGCCGGTGTGCTTATAGTGAACTACAACGTGTGACGCGTCAGCGTGTTTGTGTGGTTTAGTGCAAATTTGGCATGCGTGCGTATTCTCAGATTCAAACAGATACCAGGTGCCGGTGTGCTTATAGTGAACTACAACGTGTGATGCGTCAGCGTGTTTGTGTGGTTCAGTGCAAATTTGGCATACGTGCATATTTTCAAGTTCAAATAGATACCGAGTGCCAGTGTGCTTACAGTGAACTGCAACGTGTGATGCGTCAGCGTGTTTGTGTGGTTCAGTGCAAATTTGGCATGCGTGCATTTTTTCAGATTCAGACAGATATCGGGTGCCGGTGTTTGCAGTGAAATATGGTATGTGCCGTATGTTTGGGTGATTAAGGCTGGTGCAGTGTGTGTGCATGTGTCGGTCTTAAATAGATATCAGTAGCAAGTGTGTTTGCGATCAACTATAATGCACAGTGCATCAGGGCATCTGAGCTAAAGCAATTAAAGAATGTAATCAGCTATGGCAGTTGGTAGTTAAACATTCTACATTGCAGAAAGTAAAACAGAGAAAAAATGTTACCTCGGAAGCGCCGAAGGATAGGTGAGAGGCAGGCTCACGTAGCAGAAGCTCGGGATCCAACGCCATGTCGAAACTCCTGAACTGGCGTAGTCCGTCGGGGGGCAGAACATGAATCGCCGGCCGGTAGGTCGCCGGGTCGAACGGGCGCTCGCTCAAAGGTAGGAGCTCGACCCCGGGATTCATCTCGTGGTCCGAGGGAGTCCCACCGCGTGGAATATCGTCGGCCATATCAAGAATGATGAGAAAATGGTCGGAAAATGAAAATCGGGCTGGAATATGGAAAGTCAACCAAAAAGTCAACCCCCGAGAGGGTAGAAAATGGCTGGAAAAGTCGGGATGTGAAAAGGCACGGAAATCAAGAGGAAAGTGAGGGGAACAAACCCCAAAAAGGTGGAAATGGCAAAAGAGGTATCGAAACAAAGATTTGTTCGGATGAAAACGTCTGAAACGAGAAGGAAATCGCGAATCCGACGATGAAACGGGCTTGGAACGCGAAGAAAATGAGGAAATGAGGAAGGAAAAAGGCTCTAGAGAGAGAGGGTGTGGAATTTCGACGAAGGGGAAGTGACAAAATAGGGTTTGGAGCCCTATTTTAAAAGACCCATGGTGAAATGTCGAATCTGCCCCGACTCAGGCACTTTTGGCCGGTCGGCAGTATTTTGTGCCGGTCGGCAGAATATTGTGCCGATGAAAATATTTTGCAGCTGGTGGACAGCCGGTGGCTTCCCCTTCCGGTCGGTGGTGTTCCCAAAGCCTTGTTTAGGCCATATGAGTAGTTTTTGGTCTTCATAGCTCAAGAAAGTGCAAGAAAGTGTATCTCCGACGCTCAACCGGCCTCCGTTTTGACCTCGGACCGCGTCTGCTGTGCGTGGCACTCGAATTCGTGCAAGGTGTATCCTTTTGTATCCTTTTGCCTTTGCAAGATTCAAAAAGTTGCCCTCGTGTGCGTCGCACGCATTCATCGCACTATTTCGGTGCATTGCATCGCGCCGTCGTGCGCCTCACAGTTGCATTGTTATGCACGTACTACATACGTTGTAACACGCACCCCTTTGCATTGTCATGCACATCTCTCATGAATTGTCATTGCATTTTTATTACAAGCATTGTCATGCATTTCAATACATACGTCGCCTCGCGCATCGTTCGCGTTGTCGTGCATTCCCTTAACCATTGCATTGTTATGCTTTCCAAAACACGTGCGTTGTTACGCATTTAAGTCCATTTGCATTGTCACGCATTCTAGCACGTCACGTGCGTTGTCACGCACTTAGATTCGTTTGCATTGTCATGCATTTCAAAAGGAAAACATGCGTCGTCACGCATTCGAATTCATTCACATTATCATTTGCATTTCATTTCACATTCCTTTGAGGTACGCGTGCCTCAATTCCTTTGAGGTATGCGTGCCTCATTTGCATATCATTTTACATTCCTTCACGGCATGCGTGTCTCATTTGCATCATTTTACATTTCTTTGAGGCATGCGTGTCTCATTTGCACTTCATTTTATATCCTTGTGGCATGCGTGTCACATTTCCACTGGCATGCGTGCCTCATTTCCATTAGCATGCGTGTCACATTTCCATTGGCATGCGTGTCTCACTTGCATTGTGCATCACTTCATCACGGTCTAGGAGACCTTAAATCCTTCGAAGGTGCAAAACCTTTATTGTTATGTATGACCGCATGTGGCGTAGTACATATCATCACTTGCATCGTTTTGCATGACTGCACGCGTTGTAACGCACACATTTTGCATCATCATGCACTTTTCCCGCATCACGGTCTAGGAGACCTTAAATCCTTGGAGGGTGCGAAACCTTTACTGCATTGTCATGCATCGCATTGTAAATACTGCATTGTCATGCATCATCGTAGGTAGTGCATATGTCATGCATTTCAAAAAAAACACAAAAACAACACGCATCATTGTATATATTGCATATGTCATGCATTTCATCGTAATATAGTACATTGTCATGCATTTCCACTGTAAATATTGCATATGTCATTACATTGTAGATATTGCATATGTCATGCATTTCATCGTAATATAGTGCATTGTCATGCATTTCCATTGTAGATATTGCATTTACATTCCATTGCATATTTGTAGATATTGCATTGTAGCTTGCATGCATCCATTGCATCACTTCCATCTACGGCTTGCGCCTTTCCTTGTTGAGCTTGGTCTGGTATGTGCCCTTACTTTTCACGTCAAAACACAGTTCTGCATGTGTACGCGCCTATTCCACGTTGGTATGTTGGTTTGAGGGTTGCGGCACCTTTTCTGTGCTAGACATGGCTTGTACGTGTACATGCCTTTCCTAGGCAAGATACGGTTTTGGCTGCACGCCATATCCATTGTAGATATTACATTGTAGTGTAAGTTTTGCATCCGGCATTAGGATCATTGTTCTTTCCCCAGCGGGTTGTCACCCCACTTATGTCATTCCACCCAATACTCGTTCTTGTGTCTGTCTACATTACTCATAGTTCTGCATGTGTACGCGCCTATTCCACGCTGGTATGTTGGTTTGAGGGTTGCGGCACCTTTTCTATGGTAAACAGACTTGTTACCTCCATCAATCTATTTGACATATGTGTGGTTTCGAACCGCTCATGATTGGATCATGATTCAATTACTTTGCATGTAGTTTGCATTGTTTCAATTGCATTGCATATCATTTGCATTGTTCATACATAGTTTTGTATATATTGCATATCATTTTGCATTCGTTCTTGCATTGTCATGCATGTTGCTAATGACATTGTCCCTGTTAAGTTTGTTTTCTTTACAGGCACGATATTATATGTACGGTTCATTTGAGGCCGGTGCAACCGGACGAACCGGACAGGTATTGTATCCTCCGTATGAGACGTATTGAGAATTGCATAATTCTCTTACATCCTTTCTGCATTGTAGTGTAGTTTGGTGTATGCTAGCTTAAAACTATTGCATGTGTGCTTCGTTACAGCTTTCTTTGCATGACCATAAGTTATGCTCGGCTTCTTGCATTGTCTTGCGTTTTGCCCCTGCCTTCGGGCGCATACCTTGTTTGTCTTGCATGTTTGTCCAAGTCTTCGGCCTTGTCAAAAATGGGTCGTCTCTGGGCTTTGACATTCACTCCCGTCATTGTTATGACTTTCGAGTTCTGTCAAAGAGGGGCAACTGTAGACACCCCATTTTTGACTGTCCTCAAGACTTGGACGTCACCGTTTGAACACCCGGTGATCATCCATGTTTGTGTTCGTTTGGAGTTCCCGGAGGTCTCGGCTACGCGCCTTGCCTCAGGATCTCCGAACTCGACCGTTTTGTGTCTGGTTTTGCACCAAACACTTGTGTTTTGCCTTGGAAAGGCAGGGAATGCCTTGTGAGGCATCCTCACACATCACCGGCCATGGCTAGAGGCCACCGGCTGATGTTTTGTTGTCACCGGCAATGTATATTGCCGGTCGGCACTCTTTGTTGCCGGTCGGCAGTCCATTTTGTCAAAATGGCAATTTTGAGCGGCCGACCACTGTTCATCTACCTTTTGTAGATATTTTGTGCCAGCTGTGATAGCTGGCACCCACCCCATTCCCCTCCATACACGTGTATGGGGGGATTTCCCTCTTGGATGGCTTGTTTTGTAAGCCTTACAAGAGGGAATTGCCTATATAGGAGAGCTTGTTCTCTTTGGCCAAGGGTTAGAGATTTTAGACAGCTTTTGTAAAGCTTGAGTTCTAGGGTTAGGGTTAGATACATATTCTATCTCTATAAGTGTGTGTTTTGTCCTACTTTTGCTCACAAACACACACCAACACACCATCTCTTGGACTTGAGACCTTTGGAGGGTTGTTTTAGTGTTTTGGAGCTGGATTAAAGCCAAGGAAGGCTGTTGGAGCATTGTTTGTGAAGAAAGGCTTCAAGGGTAAGAAACTTCCCTTTTATTCCCCATTTTTGCATTGCTTTTCTACCTATCTTAGAACTGTTTTTGTGTTTAGTGTATAACATAAAAAAGTTCTGTTTTTTAGCCCTCTTGATTGTTTGTTAAGAGTATTTTGTGGTTTGGGTTTGTTTGACCCCTCCTAGGCCTTGTAAGGCTCCTTTTTGTGCTATTTTGTGCAAGTTTCGGGACTTTGGTGTTTGGGCCTCTTCACCGCTGAAATCTTGAGGGATTTCAGTGGTGAAGATGGTGCCTTAAAGTCTCAAAAAGGGGAGGGCCACCCCCTCTCATTGTTGTCCTTAAAAAGGACCAATTTTGGCCTCTTAAGGGAGCATTATGTTTAAAGGTTTGTTGATCATGCCATGGCTGTATTTTATGCTTATATTGTCATGATTTAACTTTGTATTAAGTTGGTTTTGGTACACCATGCATGCTTAGCATACCTACCATGTAATGCCTTGTTATTTCCTTAATATGCCTTAGGTTGTTAGCCTTTGTCCTAGCATGTTTTAGGTTTAACCTTGTGAAGGTTTTGTGCTTATTTTGCCATGTTTAAGGTCTGTCCATAATTGTTTGGGTCGATTTTGGCATGCTTGGTATAGCTCCTTTGTATTTGAGCTTGTATGCTTCAAGTATGAGAATGTGTAGCACGTGTTGCTTGCATCATTTAAGTGGTTTGGCACCATTTGTAACATCATTTCAATCCCTAAGACATGCTTGTATGCTTGCCTTGGTTGTCTCTTTGTTGCCTCTTGAGCATGTGTTATATGCTCCTTGAAAGTGCATTTGTGCATGCCTTCATATTTGAGCCACTTAGATGCCATCTAAGTAGTCCTTTGGCCTTGTTTTAACATGCTAAAAATGTGTTTTTAGTTGTTTAATGCATGCCATGGTTGTTATGCTAAGTGTGTTTCAAAGCTTCATTACCTTGCTTCAAGAATTTGGACTATTTGCACACTAGTATTTGTCTTGTTTAAGTTGGTTTGGCACCTCTTATAACATGATTTTTAGGGCTTATGTTGCATGCCCTATGCCCATGTTAGGCCTCTTTTGAAAGTGTTTAAAAGTTGCTTTTATATGCTTAAGCGTTGGACCATAACATGTGCATGTGTGTACGTGTGTTTAGCCCTCATATTTGAGCACTTTGGCCACTGTTTTGGGCCTAATTAGAGCTGCCTAATTCATGTTTAAGGCCATCATTTGCTTGGTTGCATGCTTACCTTACATGTTTGTACATTGTCCATGTTCATGCTCGCATGCTTGCCCTCATGATCATGTTGCATATTAGCTAACATGCCTAGGATGCATTGTACTTTGCATGCATACCTTGTCCCTTGATTTAGTGATAGGGATTGGGCCTTGGTTTGATTGTTCGCATTGCATTTGAAATCAATGTGCACAACTTGGTTCTTTGGGCCATCATGCATGGAAATGCATGATTGATGGTCCGAGAATCGAGACACATGCCCCTTTGAGTCACAAACATGATAAGGGGCATGATTGGTGCATACATTGCTTGAATTGTATTGCCATGCAAGTTCTGCCCTCTGCTGCTGTCAATTACAGGTTCTACAGGCATTCTTTGCCGACCGGCAATATTTAGTGCCGACCGGCAATGTATTGGTGGCCGATAGCCTCATTTCCAGCCGATGGCCATATCTAGCAACCGGTGGTAATTCTACGCAGCCAGTGGTGTCTCCCAATGTCCAGAGAGACATCCCTGAGGCTTTGGCAGTCTTTGGAGGGGCAGAGCAGGGAAAACAAAGGCAGACCATGCATGGCAGTGCAATTCCGAGCAGGACCCGAGCATGCGTTACATCAGGCTCTCCTCCCGAGGCGGTTTACTATTTTTCCTAGTTTAGTTAGTTGTTAACTAATTAGGCAATTTGTAATTATTAATTAGCTTGCGTAGTTGGTTAATTTGTATTATTCTTTTGGTCCCTCCGGGCGAGGGCGAATCTGTAATAAGTGTGGGTGCGTGTGCGTGTGCGTGCATGTCTCCCAACCTCCACTTCTTTCTCCCTTTTACTTACCTACTTTGATGGTTAGTATTAGGGCACGTTTAAATTAGCATATCTCATGCAATGCATGCGTGCATCCATGCATTTGTCTTGCATGCACCGGGCTCGGTACATCATACAAACTGCATTGTATTTTCAATTCCAAATTGAATACGTGATAGTTGTAGCATTTCACATGCCACTTTAGGGTTTGCCGAGCCCATCCTAATCACATCCTGTATGTGTTGCATTAGCCACTTAACATGAACTAGGACATGCATGTTTGTTAACCAGTTTATTGTTTCGACACGGAGTACGATGTAAGTATTTATGCTTTAGCATCTCGCATGCGTGTGAATGTTAACATGACAGTATGCTTACCATGCGGCTAAGTGCTTATATGAGATAAAATGTTTGAATGCCTGTGGGTGAAGGTTGGATTGTTTGAGCTGGAATAACTCGTTGAAATCCGTAGCCTACTTGCGAGTAGCAAATTTCAAAGTATTTTCAAAACAAACGGATATGCGATGCTTGTTTCCAAATTAGGCAATCTAGTCTATACTTGGTTGCTGTGCGCATAACATAGTAATTCTAGGCTAATAACCGAAACAAGAACACATAATGTTTTAAAAATCGTATATCATGGTTAGTAGAGGCCGGTCTTCGGACCGGGCGAAAGGGGGTGCTCATAGCTGACCTTCCCCGATCGTACCCAAGCTCCCGAGCCGAGGCAACTTTGGTGATGACGGACACGTGGCCTTTGGTACCGAGTTAGGGTTTCCTAAATTCCCCCATTAAAAAAAAAAATATTTAGGTGGTGACTCTGTATTTGGCAATGCAGTCCATGTTTGGCACTTCTTTCAAAAATCTGTTTTCTCAAAAACGATTTGCTAGATTTGGACTCTTTGGTTCAGATTTAGAACCGTGACAATTTGAGTCCGAAGTGTAGTAGACCCGCAAAAACGAACAGAACGGGAGTCATCCTCCCGGGGCGTTCGGGGACGTCTACAAATGTATAATTTGTTTTTACCATTTTCGAAACGAACGAACACATAGCCCACCGAAATGAGCAATTTGTTCCTCATTCAGAACTGGTTTTTTCAAAAATAAACAACTTGTTCAGAAGTAGAATTTCGAAAATTATCATTTATTTCAACAGTAGAATTCTGAATTTTTTTTCATTCTTTCGACATTCAACTTATGAATATGTTTAATTCGGACAACATTCAACTCAAGAAATGAATTTGGTTTTTCGGTTTTCAACTTCCGAACAGAATAGATATTTGTGATTTTCAACTTCCGAACGGTTCTGTTTTTTTTTTTGTTTTTTTTTCCTCCTCTTTTGTATATTCTTTTTACAATTGTATACTCATTAATTAATTTTTGCAGATAATATGAATTCTGAATGTCAACAACATGTCCCACTGTAACAACCATCGTTACTGTTTACCGATTAGTCATTGATCACTGATTGACTACCGGTTACTGCTATACTGAGACTGATTATGATGGATAACTGAAGTAATTGAAATACTGAACTGATTGACTAAAAACTAAAACCGATTGATTGAGTGTATCTATTTGAACTGCATTTCTATCTGTTGCCTGTTTAATTATCTGTTCGTGTCTTTATGTTTAAACTGCAAATTGAAGGCCTTATCGACGGCCGAACCGGAAATCGACTAATGTTTTATGATCATCATAATTTATGTGATTTTATGGTGTAATTATCTGAAAACTGATTTGGTATGATTAAATTAGATTAAAATAAGCTAATTTCAAGAGTTGGGCTTAATTACCAAACTACCCCTTAGTGGACCACTATACCAAACATTGAGAGACCCAATCTTGCATTGCACAAAACATTTCCTCAGCCATATTTGAGAGTTCTAGCCGACCATAGTGAGAGAGAGACATAGAAGATTGTTTTCATCTAAGCATTACTTGGTGATCTTGAAGAAATTGAAGTGTAGATTGTCAATTGAGCTTCTAGACTTGCATTTGAAGACCTAAGGTAGATCATTGACTTTCTCCATTGTGTATTTAAGTTGATTCTTGCATGATTCATGTCAAATTATAGAGCTAAGGCATGATTTAGTTCTAGCATGTTGAATTGAAGCTCATTCCATGCATGCATGTGTATATTGAAGAGTTTTGAGTTGTTTTTCATGGCAAAAGGTTACATGCATGCTCATATTTATGTTTAAGTCTATGATTTCATCTTGTTTTGCAAAGAATTGGCTCACTAGAGCATGTTTTAAAGCTTTGAAATGATTTGGGCTCATGCATGTCATGTTTGTAGCATGTTCATGAAAATTGGTTTGAAATTGAGTTTGAATCAAACACCCTTGGGCCTTGATTTCTCAAATTGAGCTTTGAATCTTGTTGTTCTATGTGTTTACAAGTGTTTTCCAGAAAGTTAGCCCAAGAGGGTCGAATTTGATGCATTTAAACTTGTTTTGAGCTTGGAAGTTCAAATCTGGAAATTCCAGATTTTGAACTCCCGCTCGAGTGGGGAAAGTGGCGCTCGAGCGGGAAATTCGTGCTCCTAGTACTTTGCACTGTAGTACAATCCGCTCGAGCAGAGTAGTTGGTGCTCGAGCGGGACCTTGTGTCTTGCGCTCGAGCGGCTATCGAGCGTGATTTTTGAGCATCCAGTACTTTTTGGTCCGCTCGAGCGGGGGAGTTGACGCTCGAGCGTAGACCTTTGTTGCATGTCCGCTCGAACGGGTAAACTTGCGCTCGAGCGGGACCCTATTTCACTGAAAATTCTGAAAATGTTTCCTGAATACATCTTTGCATCCTCATCCCATCCTAGGCATTCTTAGGCCTAGTTTAAGACATCTTAATGAGGATATAGATGTAGAACACACCGAGACAATTAGGGATTAAGTTATTATATTTCCCAACTGTGTAGCTTAGTGTGTGTTCAATCTATTAACTGTGTAGGGTTGGCTTCCGAGGAGATGCTCTAGCTTACTGTAGCCCAGAACTCTGTGAGTAACAACTGTGTAAAGATATGTTCAAAATGATTACCTTCTGAACAATTAAACTGTACTGTTTTTGAACTGATACTGTTAACTGAATGAATGTATGTCCTATATTCTGAACTGTATTGTGGCATCCTTAGTAACTACTATTACTGTTACAGAGATCTCTGTCGGTTCCCTCGTCGGAACCACTACTGTTTACTGATTGATGGCCATCATTGACTGTTCGGTCTTTTACGACCTACTATTTACTGTTATGCTAATGGATGTACCACATATGACTGTTTACTGTACTGAACAACTAATATACTGATTGAAATGAACTGTTTTCATTACTGCAAGGACATTCATTCTAAACCCCTTTACGCTTTATGTTATTCAATGGGTTTTAGCTCACTGCTCATATATATATATATATATATATGTAGGTGTACATGCACCAGACCGCAACTAGGGGCGTCGGGGTAGACTCTAGTTTTGTCAAGCCAACCACTGTGCCTCACTGCGAGGTTCCGAACCTGCCAAGCTATGGCTTATGGGTGTTTTTATTTCCCCCATCTGTCCCCGTAACTGTTTTGTAATCTGTATAGACTGTTACTGTACTATATAGTAGGGATTAGGTCCCTGTTTCTGACTGGTTGTAAATGTTGTATATATTGTTAGCACTGACTGCATATATGTATGAAGAAAAATCTTTTGCATACAGACTGTTACAGCTCATTGGACATTATTTATTTACTGTATTGGTTTCCGCCATGCCCCTGTACTTTGTTTTACTGTATTACTGTTAAGCAGGCCTTCGGTAATCTCGGATTACTGGCCGGTTACGGTGCTAAACCCATAGGGGCGGGTTTGGGTCGTGACACCCACCTACTGCTTCAAATAGATGACGTCATGAATTGGATGTTGACCATGTACGAGGACGAGGACATGGGCGAGGACGAGGTCAGGGTCGTAGTCGAGGTCGTGATCCAGTTTTGGTAGAATATGATATCCCTAGTGCCAGTCAAAGTCGAAGCCGAAGCCAAAGACAAGTTGAAGGTGATGATATGCCTAACATTGCGGTAGATGATGCCCCTTTACCTGATTCTCCTATTGCCGAGAAAAAAGGACCTTACTCATTCTTTTCCAAGTGGACCGACTGATTCATCAATACTACGGAGTTTCAATAGTCATGTCGCTGCAGTTGTTTGGCACGGGGAGATAAACATTCTTGAGTAGAAATGAAATTCATTTGTATATGATTTTTTTTGTGTGTTATATGGTAGTTCTAATGAGATATTCAATTGTTTTATAGGAACGAGATCCCCTAAAGTATCATAATCACTCTTTGAAGATCCTTGCATGGCCATGGTGGTCAGTAGACAACAACACCAGATTCAAAGCCATTATTGAGCGGTCTGGGCTATCACAATTAGTTTGTTGTACTTATCGGTTCGTCAACAAGCTTCTAATCTCTAGGTTTGTTGAGAGATGGCAACCTGAGACGAACACATTTCATATGACAGTTGGTGCGATGACCTTGACCTTGGATGATGTTGGCACTATTCTTAGTCGTCCCATTGTATGCAGATCAGTTAGCATACCAGATGTGACGAATCTTCATGGAGTTACACTACTGGTTTCTAGCTTGGGGATTACTGAACGTGTAGCACATGACGAGGTTTCTACTACTGGTGGGAATTCAGTCAGGCTTGAGTGGTTGCGAAGTCAATTTGCTAGTGTCACAAATTCAGACCCAGAAGAGGTTATACAGTGCGCTGCTAGAGCTTATTTGTTGTTTCTGTTGGGATGTACGCTCTTCAGTGACAAGAGTGGCGACAGGGTTCCTGTTGTTTACCTTAGCTTATTGATGGATTTGGGATCCATTCTTACTTACACCTGGGGTGCTACTACATTAGCCTTTTTATACAGACAGTTGGAGTATGCTAGTCGGTCCGGTGTTAAGCAGATGGGTAGTTATATGACTCTTCTGGAGGCGTGGATTTATGAGCACTTCCGAGCATTCTGACCTCACCAGAACATGGTCTACAATGAAAACATGTCACACGTGTACCATTGGACATCTAGGAGGAAGACAGGTTCCTCTATTGATCATTTGAAATCTTTTCGAGCGGAGCTTGACAGTTTGGTAGCAACTAATGTAAGTTTACTCATCCTGACATAATTTTAACACTTTCCATTTATCTTACCCTTTATATGCTTTAATTCAAAAACACTTTACGTTTACAGGTTATTTGGGATCCGTACTACAGCTGCAGAGACCGGCATCCATGTAACCCGATTACGTTCTACCATGGATGTTTGAAGTGCTTAGATGTGGTCGAACTCTATTATACAGATAGAGTTCTGAGGTAGTTTGGCAGGGTTCAAACCATCCCAGATGCACCGCTAATTCCCACTCGTGGTGCTCGAGACAACATATATGCACGATATACAGTCATGTATAGATACTTGGATAGGATCTGGGAGGCTTAGGATAACCACGTGTTATCTGAGCAGCGGAGGAGCACACCAATTCGTCAGCCTTGGGAATGCATACCGGGTTACATGGATTGGTATAAGAATATCACGCATCTATATGTTGAGCGCACTAATGGACCACATGTGCATGAACATCAGGATTTCAGCCAACATATCGATGTAATATATTATCATCTTTTATGCATTTGTAACTTACTTTTTCTTTTCTGATATGTTCCCTAAAATGCGATATTCTTTTCAAATGCAACGTATTGCACATGCACTGAGAATTGCACATCCTATCATTCAGGCTGGTTATGAGGACGGGATTCGACATCCTCATTGACTTTACCAGGCTATCGAGGCTATGGCGCATGTCCTTGAAGGTTAGCACATTGACGAAGCTGGACTTAGTTGTACTGGAGGTCGCTTTTCATCTTTGATATTGACATACAGTCGCAGGCCTAGTCGTAGGCATACAGATGATTCGTGACATGTTATTTGTCAGTTGATGAATTTTTTGTGGTGTTTTTGTAAGCTGACATTGCTGTACACATCTTTTAATGACATTATAAAAGATATTTGGTTATTAGAATGGAATGATAACAATGGCTGATGACATTGTAAATGATATTTTGTCATTAGAATGGAATGGTAACAATGGTCAATGACATTGTAAATAATATTTTCTTATTAGAATATAGTGGTAACAATGGTCGATAACATTCAATATATGCCACAGAACACATCAACATCAAAAAAACACATCTATTAATTTCTTCCATAGTTCTAACATTTTCAAATGCATACATGTGACATTCGACATCAACAACATCAAATGTCTCTCAAGTAGCTACAGTATCATGAATGATGTCCTTGAAATGCTGAATGAGGCGCACATATGCATCATCTCAGTCGACAATGCAAGAGTGACGGTATTTTCACTAATTAGTGGCTATATAAGGAACTGGATGGCTTGGCTGCAAAAAAACCAGCACCAATTGTCAATTGAGTTAGTGGTAATACCTCATAACTTCATGTACATGCACAAAATGATAAGTTTCTATTATACCTGGACGAAATGACTTTCGTTGACAAACCCAATGGCAATCACTGTTCTAAGAGGTAAAAAGGTGAGACATTGTTGTAATGACAAGTGGTATAACACAAGATTGTAGCACGAATGCAACAAGATGCCTCATGTCTGGCATAGTCATCCAATGTGAGTAGCCAAGACTGTCTTCAGAGTATGACAATATGCTTGTCAATTCTTCAAACCTTTCATAGGACCCATAGAATGTAATGTATTCCTCTTTGTGTGTGTGCAGCTCACCCAGAAGATTACGCCTAACCTAAGCCCAATCATCTTCTATATGACCAATTGAAGCAGCTATGGCCATGAAACCACAATTCCCATCTGGAGCTACATCCTCGGCAAACTTAATGATGAATGAGAACGAGGTTTAGTGTGTAAACTAATTAAAAGCTAAGAATCAAGAATGAAGGTGTTTAGTGTGTGTAAACTAATGAATGGAAGTTAACAATGAATTGTTTGAAAGGATGAGAACGGAGTGTGTAGTTTAGCAAACTGAGTATGGAAGTGAGCTTCAATAGCTTCAACGTGGAAATGAATGTAAATGTGTAATGAGAAGGTGTATTTATTTGAATTTTGTGTGATGTCCATGATAGTAACTTCACTTAGGAATAAAATTATAATAAAAATAAATATCATTAAGTGTGTGCAAAGAGTGGAAAAGGCGTGTGCAAATAGAAGCTCCCTACGTTTGAGGGCTTAGATAGGTTAATTGTCCAAAACACCCTCACCTTAAATGTTTTCAAAGCTCAAACATTGAGGGCATTATTGGCCAAAATGACAAAATAGAAGCCACTAATGAACAGTGATTTCTCTGTTCAAAAGGCTTCAATTGCCCTATATTATATTATATTATATTATATATTATTATTATTAAAGGATGACACACGTGATTTGTATACAATTCAAATAAGTAAAAATAAACAATAAACAATAAAAATAATTAATATCATAATATGTATGTTGTCTAAGTAGTAAGAGTGTTTTCTTAATGAAACCTAAAATCTTAAATTCAAACTTTGCTGACATCTTTGAATAATAATTTTTTATTTTCAGGCTAAATAAAACTGTCACGTGATATGATGTGAAGGCTTGGACACTAAGTCTGGCATTCACTTAATAATAGTATTAGCGGATGGCACATATGATTTGTGTGCAATTCAAATAAATAAGAATAATAGAAAATAATAATGAATTTGTGTGCTATTCAAATAAATAAGAATAATAGAAAATAATAATGAAATTAATATTATGATGTGCACTTAAGTGGTGGAAGTCCTCATATTTTAAATCCATGGTCATGGATTCAAGCCTTACCTACCTCTTTGTGTAACCTTTTTTTTAAAATTAAAAACACTTGTTTGTGATATGAGAAGAGCAAAGGCTTGAATTGAGACCTTCACTTAATAATAGTATAAGATTTTGAGTTTAAATCTTACTCACGTCTTTGAAAAATAACCTTTTATTTTAGGCTAGATAAAGCTGCCACGTGGCATGACGTGAAGACTTAGATACTAAATTCAGTCTTCACTTAATAATAGTAGAGTAAATAACACTGACAACCCCTAAGGTTTCTGTTTAATACAGACTTTCCTCTTACATCTGAAAAATTACACTTACTCCCTGTCAGATTAAAATGACATATTTATCCCTTAACTTTTATACCTATAAAATAATAAAATAATACAGATATTTTGTTCATGTCATTTTAAAGGAAATAATAATCATCTTCTTTGGTCACGGTCACACACACACACACACACACACACACACAAATTGAGTTTTTTTTTTAAATTTTATTTTTCGTATTTTTTTTACTAATTTTTTTTAATATTTTAATTTTTTTTTTACACCTAATCTAGATATTCTTAAGAAGTATAATATTTTGAGATATTTTTTTAAATTCACTAAATACAAGAAAAATATAAAAATTCAATACATTATCTTATTTTGTTTTATTCAATGATTTTTTTTTGAAATTGTTTGTACAAATTTTATACTTTTAAATATATCTAAATTAAATTGATCTAATTTAGATATAATGGTGGAAATAAAAATAAAAAATTATATTCATAAATAAAAATTTATATAAAAAATCATAAAAATGTTGTAATATTGATATTGTTGTATATATAAATCATGTTCATAGGCGTTTTGTTTTAAAGTGAAAGGTCACCATTAAGTTTATTGTGATTAAAAAATTTATATAAAATTTATATTTGTATATCATCACTCAATAAGAATATCTTCAGGTAGAATTTAATAATAAAAAGTTATACAATATAGTCATGATAATAAGAAGAAAAAATGATAAGAAAAATGATAAGATGGTCATTTAACAAAATTTAAGGCATAATACCAATAATTCAAAGAGAAATTTGTAAAGAGATTACAAATTTCAAGAAAAAAAATATAATTTTTAAAAAAAAAAAGAGAAATCTGTATTAAACAGGACCTTAAGGGTGTAAGTGTAATTTACCTATAATAGTAATACATAGATAATATAGTGTAGACAGACGGATGGAACAGATATTATTACCATGTCAAGGCGAGCTGCCTCATTATTATTAACAAGGCCACTTCTTTTTTCTACCATGTGAAAGCGAGAATCATGGTAAATATAAATAATTTTGGTTATAATACCAAAGTCTTGCTTATGAATTATTATGATTATCATTATGGTTTTATTAAAAATTATTGTGCCTGTATTATAAATATTTAAAAATAACATAGTACTAGTTATGACTTTATTAATGATTACACTCATTAATCACATTATAAATACTAAAGACCTCTTAAATTATGACACATTATCAATTGGTACATTAGTTAGTACACTAATTGGTGCATATAACATTATTCTTAAAAATCGATGGTGTTACATGCACCAATTAATATACTAATTAGTGTACTTTATTAATGACCCCACTCATTAATCATATTATAAATATCAAAGACCTCTTAAATTATACCACATCTTCAATTAGTATACTAGTTAGTACACTAATTGGTACATATAGCATTATTCTTAAAAATCAATAGTGCTACATGCACCAATTAATATACTAATTAGTATACCAACACTAGTTATGACTTTATTAATGACACCACTCATTAATCACATTACAAATACCAAAGACCTCTTAAATTATGCCACATTATTAATCGATACACTAGTTAGTACAGTAATTGATTTTTTCTTCGTTTTTTCATTTCTCTATTTTGGTTTATTTTTGTGTTTTATTTTAATTTGGTTCCTTTATCTTGTTTTATTTTATTATTTCTTAATATTTATCATTAGAAAGGACTCTACTCAAAAAAATTATGAATTTGTTAGGGTGTTAATTTATGTTGTGTATAGTTCATGGAAAATTATGAATTAGGGATGTATACTATAGAATTTTTATACCAAATGATATGACTTTTTATCTCTAATTAATTTTTAATCAAAACACGCAAAATTGTCTTCGTAATTCTCTAATATTTTTTTGCATAAATTTTCTAGTTCTAATTCAATTTTTCTAAATATAATACATAAATATCGGTTCATATATGTTTAATTTGACAAAGACAATTTAAATTTCATAAAACTAGAAATAAATAAGGAGATACATTTATATTAATGCTTTTACATAATAATAATAATAATTAATTAATTAATTCAAATTACTCTCAATGAATTTTCATATTTTGAAATTATTTCGTAATCATCTCATTATTAATGCTATCAAACACCTCAATTTCAATGTATTTTGTTTAGGAAGATGAGTTGGGGCTAAAATAGTCATATAAGACAAAATAAGTTATTTTAACCCAATAAGATAAAACATTATATCCAACCCATAATCATTGCATTCTTTCTCTCATAAAAAAATTAAAAAAGTCAAAAAACCCTTCTCAAATGAAGTTTTTTAGCCCCAGATTAAAAAAGTCAAACAGTCAATCCACTTTCTAAACAAACCGTTAATTATCAACTGATCTTTCATTCGATTAAGCAATTAATTTTTATGAATTTAATCATTTAAAGGACTTCTGTCAACCATGTAGCCCATGTTCATAAAAGCAAAATGATAAATCTTTTGCGCCTAATGTCTCTGTTATCGTTATGGGATCAATTTCTCCGAACACCATAGTGTGGTGAGAATGAGTTTTGAGACAAGAATATAAAAGAGATTGGGATATAGGTGATCGATAAATGATGTATCTTAAGGTTTTATTTAGAAAATTGATTTGGAAAAAGACTTGTGGAGTAAAATTAAAATGAAACATAAGTTTTTTTTTTTTCTCGTATTTTTATTCTCTCGTTTCACTAATTCTCATTCAATTTCAAGATTCAAATCAGTCTGGACCACCAAAAAAAAAAAAATCATAATTATATATACTAAAACTTTTAAAATTTCACTTTAACAATTTACGAATGATTCGATTTTTGTAAATTAATGATATCAATTTTACTTTAAAAGATAAATAATATATTTTTTTCAATAGTATTTTAAAAGTCAATAAAACTCATTAATAATAAATAAGATCTTGTGTAAAGCACGTACATCGTTCCTAGTATATCTATATCTATATCTATATCTATATCTTATTATATATATATATATACTAGCGTTCACCCGTGCCTGAAGACACGGTGTAAATAATGTTGGGATTAGAATATAATTGTAATCCCAACACTATTTAATAAATTATCAATTATCAATTATTAATTTAATATAATTGTAATCCCAACTCTTCTTGTCTTAAAAATAAGTTATCAATTATAGAGATGAAATTATGCCTTCAATCTGAAAATTCCTGTTTCTATACCAAGAAAATAGCATAGGCAAACAACCATTGTTGAGCTTTGGTGACCCACCATGAAACGAACTCAAAAACATCTATCTAAGTTCACAGAAACTGTGGGAGTTTCCAATCAAATGAAGGGATTTGAAAAGTTTATAAGAACATAAGCGAGTTTTCAAATGAAATTCAATTAAGGCCCAAATAGTTTTATTTTAGTTTAATTACGTGTTTATGTGATCTTTAAGTTGCTGTTCTGTTCTTTCATTTACCGTCAACAATAAAGCAAAAAGTTTTGCAAGCAAGTAAAGAACAAAGTTTTCTAACAATCAAAGCACATCCAAACTCAATGTTTGAACTTTCAAGGAAGGAGAAAAAAAGAAGCTTGAAAACAAAAACCTATTTGGTAAATTTTTAGCAAATTTTTATTTGCATGTGCATCATTTCTTGTGGAGTACACATCGATAAATCAAACAAATATTTTACTCAGATAAATTGACAGCAGAGTTGATCGGTCTTGTTAGGCTTACATATCATGAAATGATGAATGTGAAGTATATGCCTAACAAAGAACCAAATTTCAATTTCAGCTACTCAGCTCTTCCCACCCGTGCTTTCAATTGAGGCATGGAAAATAAATGGTTTTCATTGATATGTTCTACAAACGGGAAAAAATAATTTCACTGATGGCCATGTAAAACTTACCATAATCTCCTAACGTTCTCCAATCTTAATATGATGCAAATAAGAGCATCTTCAATTGTATGCACAACCTCACACCAAAGCCAAAATTTGGGATTTGAGCATAGAAGAAAAACCGCTCCAATGGTGTGCCAAAATTTGGCATTGTAATATATTTGGGCACCAAGTGTAGCAAAATGCCAAATTTTACCACATTTGATCAGTTGACATTTTGCCTAAAATTTACATAGTTGTTATTTTTCCAATTTCAAAATTTACATTTAGACACGGATAAACACGTTGGACGGTGTAGATTGAATCATATGGTGGTTTAAAAAAAAAAAAAAAAAGACATTTGTACCATGTGGCAATAACCATTGGAGATGCCACACTTGTGTGTAGATATCATATACCTGCGTGTGTGTCACTTCATCAAGATATTATGATTTGGGAATTAGGTGGAAAAAATTGAAATTCATTCAGAAGCTAGAAAATAGGCTAAATTCATGTTCAAAGCCAATAAAAATCTTAACAAATCACAAAAGAGAAAAAATTTACATTTAGAAATTGACAATATGAGAAGAAGTCAACATGAGAAGAAGCAGCAGCACAAAAAGAAATTGACAATATCAAAAAACAGTAAATTTATGTTTCTATATTGAACACAAAACTAATTAGGTAAATAGAAATCAAGTCGATTACTCGGTTCCATGTGCAATATTGCTGATGTGTCCAGAAGATTGAGGTCTTCAGTTATGCAACCACCTTCCAATCCAAATTACCTGCTTCAAATAATTAAAAAGAGTTTCAAATTTAATGTTATCCCATTACCTTTCTAATACAGATTTCACTTAGGTATGCTACACCTGGTTGGCGTTAAACAAAAGAAAAATTTATAATAACAAAAGAAAGGTTTATAATAACAAAAGAAAGGTAACGGTATAACATGAAAAAGAAAAAAATCAATTAACAGAATTTCAAAATCAATTAACTGAAAAAGATTCAAATCCTAACAATTAACAGAATAAAAATTTAAAGCCATGGTTGTTTAACTTGACCATACAAATCCTAACTATTAACACATTCATTCATCAAATTGTAGGTATGATTTTTTTTTTTTTTTAATTTCATCATTAACACATGACACATGACCAACAAAATAAAAATAAAAAGTATTTTTATTGTGTTCAATCATATACCTACAAATCATACCTATAGCAAGCATGATGGATGATAATTTCCTACAAATCAAAATAGTTTATGGATGAAATCACAACCACTCCAACCACAGAGGATATCAATCATATACCTACAAATCAACAATTTTATGGGAAGAAAAATACCATGGTTGCAATAAGTGCAATGAATTTCTAGTTGAAAGTAGAAATCAAACACATAAGAATACCATGTAATCCTCTTTATCATCAAATGTTGTTTCATATTTGTTTTGAGTTATTGACTCCTAATATTATTGTTTCATACAAATTTAACTAAACCCATCAAATCCATTTCAAATTATTAGAAATCAAAACCCATCAAACCCATTTCAGAAATCACAACCACTCCAACCATAACAATTAAAATAATTTACACCGAATTAAAGTTAGAGACTTACAGTTTCACCATCTCTCTGCATTTACTTTGGGAAGACAAATTATTAGAAATTAGAAATCAAATTATTAGAAATCCATTTAACTTCGAATTTCTGCGAATTAAACCCATCAAATCCATTTCAAATTTCAGAAATCAAAACCCATCAAAACCCATTTCAGAAATCACAACGTACTCAATTTTCAAACAGATATAAAATGCATGACACAATGTCAACCAATGGCTAAAGGATCAACCATGGAATAAGTACAGAGCTAAGCACAAATTTCAACTTATTGTTTTGTAAACCTTTTGGCAATCCTAGAATAAAAATATATGGGAGAAAGAAAAAGAATATTACACAGTTGCAGCAACTGGTTCCTTGGCAATCACATAACTAAACCAATTAAGTATTACCTAACGGGTCAATTCAAAAACTCATCTACGAAAAATAAATGTACAAATAGATAAATAAATAAATAAACTTTTAAAGGATATTAGACCTGGTTTCGAATAAGTTATTTTAATAATTTTTAATTTTTTTATTAAAATATAAGGTAAAAAAATTAATATATTTTGAATAACTTTTTAATTTTTTATGAAAAATTGTACAAAATAGAGAGAAATTTTTTTCTTTTTATTTTTTGGTGTAGGTCGTTTACTTTTAATTTTTTTTTTTTTTTTTTGATTTGTTAAATTTTAAGCTAAAATATTGAGAGCTAAGACAATGAAATTTTCAAAAGACAATGAAATTCTTAAATTTTTTTATTTTCTAGTCAATTACCATGAAATCAAGAAAAGACCCAGATCCAGATTCATAAAACACTATCTGATCATGTAAACTCAATTCAGAATTAAAGGAAAAATGAATAACTCCATAGAATTGTTCAAATCTCTAGTTACAGAAGCGAATTTAAATGCCAAAGAATGAAAATCAAACCTAGAAATGAACGAATCCAGTTGATCTTGAACCACAAAATATCTATAAAATTCAATAAAATATCTATATATGTACATACGATCTCCCTCTCTGTATTAGTGTGTGTGTGGTAAAGATTAAATCATGCTGCATACTTCTAAGCATATCTTCACACAAACTCACAAGGTACTATTGTTGACTTCCTCATTGACTTGTTACATTTAAAAACAAACACAGGTCTTAATCTCTGCAATTTCCAAATCAAAGAATATGCAGAGCAATCCCATTGCTATATTTTCTTTCTATCAAAAGGCTATTTACAATCTCAATTATGCATGATTATAGATTTTTTCTTTATATAGTGAAAAATTGAACAAACAAAACAACACCAACAACACCACCATCAATCCAAATCATCAATCGACTAAAAACACAACAATTAGTTACCTTACCCGTATTTTCTCTACCGCGTTTGCCTTGTCGCTCTTTACCATCGACAGTTACCTCTGTTTCATGAATCTTCTTCTCCAACACACGTTCCTTTTCCTTTGAATCCTTATCTTTTCGCCCCAAATCTTTTTCAGACTTTGCTGCTACTCTTACTCTTACTCTTACTCTTAGAATCCTTAACTTTGCTGCTACTCTTACTCTCCTCTTTCTCTCCCACTAACCCAACACTCTCCTCTTTCTTCTCACCACCACCACCATCGTGCTTTCTGCTACTTCTACTCTTCTAATCAACCAAAGCTTTCGACTTTGAAGTCTTATCCCCATCAATCCTTGAACTTTCCACTTTCAGTAACTGAAAAAAGGAACATGATACTTCAAACATAGAGAAACAACCCATGCATTGCTCTCCTATCCTACGTAATAAACTCCTAAGTCTTCATAACTAACCTACCTAACTCTTAAAAAAGACAAAAAGCATTGAATGGAAAAAAACCGTTCCACTCTGCTCCCCCAAATAATGAGCTAACCAACATAAAACCCACTCCAAAATGTCCGGAAAGTTGTTTCCTCCAAACCATTTGGGTTCAAATATATTGCACCCGAAATTCTCAGTGGCCATAAATTTAAAGTTAGTAGCATGTTCCTAAAATAATACACATGAGAAGCATCTATAAAGAAGTTACACTTACAGGGCAACAGGATCCACCGGAACATTGAAGGGCTCAGCAGCATCCATTTTCATAACCATCTTAATGACCTGTGAACACATAAGATGATTCATTAATAAATAAGTAAAAATGTTGTAACCACATTTCAAGCAGAGATTGTGTTTACATAGGTGTCAACAAATATGAAATACATGTATATAAAGGTCGTACCCAATGCATACTGCTCCCATTAGACATCAACAACAGGGCGGGTTTTAATTCTTGCTTTTCGTATTGAGGATCCTGATGAAGCGAGTTTGCTTCTTTTTGATGCGTCCTTCCATTCTGTACCTGTTTTGCATTGCTACCTGGTTCTATACTGGAGGCAACTATTCCACCTATTAGAAATAATTTATAAATTCAGATCTTATAAATTATCAGCAAACCCAAAATAGTTTATAGTTTTTTGGGTTATTTATCATTATAAATTATTTCGCCTGATTAGAAATAATTATCATCATATAAATTCAAATCTTCGGTAATCTTTGTCTCTCACTTTGTAATAATCATATGATAATAACTCTGAATCTTCGGTAATCTCTCTCCCGCTAAGTTTTTTGGGTTATTTAAAATTATAACTCTGAATCTCTCTGAATCTTGCGAAATAATTATTTTAATCTGAATTTATATGATGATAATTAATCTTTTGTTACAAACCCAAAAAACTTAATCGGTTGTAGAGAGAGTTATATAATAAGATAATCCAATCCACAAAACACAGAGAGAGAGAGAGAGAGGTTTTACTTTCGGGTATGGCGAGGGTTTTGGAGAGAGAGCTTCTCATCTGGGATTGGGACCAAACTTTTCTCACCGTCGAATTAGCTTCCGATTCAACTTTCTTGCTTGTTGGGACTCTGTTGCTGCTGCTCTCTCTCTTTCGCCTATCGTTGAGGAGAAAGAAGGTCTGTTAAAGCAGGAGAACAAAGAGCGAGAGACAGATAAGAGGGACAATTGCAAGAGAGAGAGACAAAGGGAGTTGTAGAGACGTGTTTGGCAGACGTGGGAGAGAGAGAGAGAGCAGAGAGGGTTTGAGCGGGAAAAAAACTGATCTCAACCGTTGATATAAACTTGAAATTAATCTCAGTCATTGGATCAAAATGTATCTCACATATATTTTATACATTTTCAAAAACTGTCTTCCCTTATTATATAGATATATATATATATATATTTATATTTATATTTATATATCTCTACACTGATAAAGGGGAGTTGAGTTGCTACAGTAGCATAGCTCTCTTTTTGTTTTCCTTTTTTGTCCTTGCCTTTTGTTTTGTGTTTGTCTTCTTCTTTTTTTTTTTTCCTTGGAAAATTTTTTAATTTTTATATTTTGTTTACAATTTTTGTCTCTTTTGATAACAGTTATAAATCAATTATGTAATTAAAAAAAAAATCACTAATTGTGTTTTATTGCAGTTTTAGATTATAATTCATTTCATTTTTTCAACTAATTTGAAAAATTAAAAAATGAGAAATATTTTTAAATTATAAAATATAATTTTTGAAACTTATTTAAGACTCTTAATACATATGGACAAAATAACATTATTTCTTTTTTCTTAATTATAATTTTTTAGTGGATGTAAAATATTTGCACATAACATGTAACAGACAAGTCTAACTCTCTCTTTTTTAATAGAATATAAAAAATTTGTACTAAACAAATTTATAACTTATTTTAATTCTTTCAAACCAATAATTTAAAATGTTATAATCATAAAAACTTAATTACATGTGATTCCAAATTGAATTGTTATCTATCAATACTTTATTCATAATAAATATGAGTAGGGACTCATTAAATCATTAAATTGTAACACATGAAATAATAATAAGGTGTTGTACATAAACTTGACATATTAACATTTATTGTTATTTAATGATAATAACAAATACTGATATCCTTTTTTTTTTTTCTCTTTTTTCTTTTTTTTTTGAGCTTGTTTTACGTTGGTAAAGTTTTACATTTTTTACTTTTTATGATTATTGCTAGAAAAAACCCATGTATTTGACAAAAAAGAGAACCATGCCACTGCAGTACAACCCAACTCTCTTATATAAGTGCATAGATATATATTTGGTAAAGTTTAAGTGAGTGTTGGATAGCATAATATCAAATGTGAATTAAGTAAATAAGATTTTCACGGGAGTGTTTAAAGATTAAAAATATCAAATATTATTAGACAGTCATCCTAAAAAATAATATGTTGTTGAAAATATTCTTATGCCACTTCAAATTATTTTACCATTTTATCCAATTAATAGTAAAAATAATTAAATATTTTTATTGTATCCTAATCAAACATAATACAACAATCTCCTATTCTTATTTAAGAGTAATGATATACAAATAGGGGGGGGGGGGGGGGTAACAAAATAAGTTTTGAATTTTTAATTTTGTAAATTTAAATCTTAAACTTTTGATTTGCTTTCAATTTAAACTATTTGTCTATTTTTGTTAAATAAAATAAATGAAAAATATATATGTTAATCATTAAATTTAACGAAAAATATATTTTAGATATTTTTTTATACACTTACATTGAGTATAATGACTAAATATTAAAAAAAAAATTGTCCGCTTTATTTAACAAAAATAGGCAAATGGTTTAGATAGAAAACAAATCAAAAATTTTAAATTAAAATTGATAAAATTAAAATTTTATTCTATTATATGGTTCAAACCGCCTGAGAATTTTTTTTTTTTCAAATTTTCCCAATAGAGTGTTATACAAAAATTTATATATAGAATAATATAACTTCTTTTGGTTGTTTTGTTTTGAATCAAAATAAAATCTATCATTGTGTTAATAATTTCAAAAATGTCATTGATACTTCATTATAAATATTTTTTTCCTGTATAAAATTTTTTGTTTGTAAACAATTTTTCTTTTATATAATTTTTTAAAAATTATATTGAGTAATGTTTGGTTTATTGGAATAATGTGTGTTAGGTTTTATTATTGGCAATTCCGTTTGACAAGGTTTTCTTTAAGAAATTGATTTTCTTCCAAAACTAGGATTACTTTTGGATTTCTATAAGTAATTGGATTTCTTCCAAAACTAGGATTACTTTTGAATTTTCTATAAATAGTTAGTTTTCTCCCAAAACTATTTAATTCCTCCAGATCTTCTTTTTGGTTCTTAAGGTTTATATCTGGGGATATTTTGTTAGTTTTCTTTGATGTTTTATTGAGTATTCAACTCATGGTTTAAAGAGAGTACATCAAAAGTTTTGTTTGTTATACACAAAAGAGAGAGAGAGTTGTTCTTCGGTGGATTCTGAAGAATTCGAGCCTGAAGTTTTGGTGGATTATGGAGTGGCTCATCGTAAAGACAATTCCGAGGTGACGATGGGGTTGGAAGAGGCACATAGAGGTTGGTTCAATTAGGCGTGGATTTGCTAGGTAATTGAGAGTATACCTATGTAATTCCTTTAAATCTTTTTAGTGAATTGTTTTGTGGCTGTTGCCCGTGGTTTTTTAATCACAATTGGAGGTGTCCAATTGTGGTTTTTCCATGTTAAAATCGTTGTGTTGATTTGTCTTGATTGTTTGATTGGGATTGTTATATACTGCTTAAAATTGTTACATAATCACAAATCAACATCTAGGGTTTCTAGATTTTTCAATTGGTATCAGAGCGGGTCGTTCTATTTTTTAAAAAAAAAATTCTTTTAGAAAGAGATCTTGTTTGATTTGTGATAATGGATTCAATTCGTGAGGATGAAGAACTTGAGCAAGCTTATGAAAGGTTGTATAAGGAGTCTCTTAAGTTATTCAAATTAAATGACAAACTCACAACGAAATTCAAAGCATGTGAAAGTGAGAATGTCAAACTAAAGGAAGAGATTTCTGAGGCTAGGATTGATACCATCAAGATAGCTAATGATCGACAAGCTCTTTGTGCAAAGCTCTTGACTTGTGAGACAGAGAGGAATGGGCTACAAAAAATTTATGCAACATATGAAGAAAAGATTGAATCTCTTGAGATGTCTCAAGTTGCTTTGGAAGAACTAATGATCAAGAAAGAGGAAGAACTCAAGTGTGCTATGGCAACCATTGGTCTTTGGAACAGAGGATCAAAGACTTTGGATAATATCATTGGGTCTCAACAAATTTGTTCTGACAAGAGTGACATTGGCTTTGGTGATAACAAAGAGCAAAAACCGAGTGCATCTACATCTCATGATACAAGAACTCAAGAAAAGGGAGAACAAAAAATTCAACATAAGGATGGACTTCTCAAACTTCCTAGAGTTGGTAAGGTAAAAGAAAAGAAGGTACACCCTGTTTTTATTTGTCATCATTGTGGTATGCATGGTCATATTCGCCCTTATTGTTATAAGTTACATGGGAGAGTGTCTCAAAAGGGTCGAAATTCAAATATTTTTTGGGTTAGGAGACAACCTTACATGTCTAAGAATACCAAGATTCATGAGGGTGTTCACAATGCCACGACTCTTACCAAGTCCGCTAGACCTGATTTTGTTAAGACCAAAAAGATTTGGGTGAGAAAACTTAACTTGTGTTAATGTGTTTACTCTGTTTAGTTTTTTAGGTCTCTATGTGTTTTTTTTTTAATGAGAAAAAAATGTGTGCATGTTTGTTTTTTTATCTTACTTTGGTTAAAGAAAAAAAAAATTCAAAAAGATTTTCTTAGTATGGTTTTACAAGCTTGAAATTTTTGAGTGGTCCTTGGTGCATATTGGAATTGATGAGAATATCCATTACATGTTACCATGTGTGTACTTTCTATGGCCATTACTCGTTTTGGAGTGTGTGTTTTTTGATTAGTATGTCTTATTCTGTACACACTCTTGGATTAGCAAATTTTGGTGTCTTCTGCCTTAGTGATCATTTTTTCTCTATGAACTTCTGGCATTGTATCTTTTGCTTTTCTAGAGGAATTGACCTATACTAGCATATCATGGGTGATGTTGAGTCTCTTAATCATGTTCCATCTTTTTACATCTCCATGGCTTTCCCCTCTGTTCTTTGTAGTCTAGGCATGAGGAAAAGGCTATCTCAGAGCCACCAACCAGGCCATCCTTATTATATCCATACTTCTCTGGTTCGGTTTCCATACTCTTGAGCGTGTCAGCCGCCAATGAGTATGCAAAAGAAAGAAAAAAAAATGTGCAAAAGAAATAAAAGAAAAAAAAATGTGAAAAAAAAAATAATAAAAAAAATAAAAGATTCATTGATTGAGGGGGAGCCTCCGCTTTTACTCACCAAATACCCCTTGATTCCTAGTGGTTTGACTTTCTTTAGTTGTGCTTAGATTCTCTTGTCGAAGGTCCAGCTTTCATATCACTACTAGGATTTGAATTTTGTGTTTGTCGAACTCCAAGAGTCACACACACACTTTTATCATGAGATCTATGCTATTCACATAATGCATCACTTTCTTTCATGAGGAATCTTCTATAGTCTGTGCACATTGTGTTTTTAAGTAATTGTCTTTCTTGGATAATCTTGTGTGTCATTGATACTTCATTATAAATATTTTTTCCTGTATAAAATTTTTTGTTTGTAAACAATTTTTCTTTTATATAATTTTTAAAAAATTATATTGAGTAATGTTTGGTTTATTGGAATAATGCGTGTTATGTTTTATTATTGGCAATCCCGTTTGACAAGGTTTTCTTTAAGAAATTAATTTTCTTCCAAAACTAGAATTACTTTTGGATTTCTATAAGTAATTGAATTTCTTCCAAAACTAGGATTACTTTTGGATTTTCTATAAATAGTTAGTTTTCTCCCAAAACTATTTAATTCCTCCAGATCTTCTTTTTGGTTCTTAAGGTTTATATTTGGGGATATTTTGTTAGTTTTCTTTGATGTTTTATTGAGTATTAACTCATGGTTTAAAGAGAGTACATCAAAGGTTTTGTTTGTTATACACAAGAGAGAGAGAGAGTTGTTCTTCGGTGGATTCTGAAGAATTCAAGCCTGAAGCTTCGGTGGATTATGGAGTAGCTCATCGTAAAGACAATTCCGAGTTGAAGACGGGGTTGGAAGAGGCACATAGAGGTTGGTTCAATTAGGCGTGGATTCGCTATGTAATTGAGAGTATACATGTGTAATTTCTTTAAATCTTCGTAGTGGATTGTTTTGTGGCTGTTGCCCGTGGTTTTTTAATCATAGTTCGAGGTGTCCAATTGTGGTTTTTTCACGTTAAAATCGTTGTGTTGATTTGTCTTGATTGTTTGATTGGGATTATTATATACTGCTTAAAATTGTTACATAATCACAAATTAACATCTAGGGTTTCTAGATTTTTCAATGTGAAATGTAATACAATAATTATTAGGGAAAATTATAAAAAATAAAAATAAAAATCCAAGGGTTTGAACCCTATAATAAAATAAATTTTAGATTTTTAATTTTATCAATTTAAATTCTAATTTTATTTATTTATTTGTAATTTAAACCATCTATCTCTTTTTATTAAGTAAAATTGACGAAAATAATAGTATTTTAATCATTAACCTCAATAAAAATGGTATTTTAGATATTTTTCATACATCTATATTGAGTTTAATAACTAAGATTTTTTTTTTTTTGGGTCCATTTCACTTAACAAAAATAGAAAGATGGTTTATATTGAAAACAAATAAAAAAAACATTTAAATTGACAAAATCAAAAATTCAAAATTTATATTTTATAAAACGATATTATCTCTTTTGTAATAAACTAAATCCCATCTTTAGTAAAACTAAAAGTATTATAATTGTGAAATTTAAATTTACTACAAAAATTATTATATTTGTGAAATGTAAATTTATTACAATAGTATATCGTGCTTTGCATGACCATTTTTTTCTAGTATTATAAATAAAAGGTAGTTAGCGTTGTTTGGGATGTGAGTTAATTTTTTGATTTTTTAATTTTTTGGCTTTTTAGCTAGGGGTTAAAAAATCTCATTTGGGATGGATTTTTTTGGCTTTTTTGACTTTTATAAGATAAAAAGTGAAATAATTATAGTTTGAATGTAATATTTTGTCTTATTGATTTTTTAGTCAATTTTATCTTTTTATGGTTACAATAGCAAAAAAAAGATTATCCCAAACATAGTCTTAGATATTGCTACAGTAGGTGGCTCTCATTTTTTTTCTTTCTATTTTATCCTTTTGTTTTTTGTGCTGTTAGAGCATCTCCAATGGTGTGTCATTGGAGCTGCTATTGCCAAATTATGGCAACAATTAATAGAAAGGCACTTCCAATGGTAAGTTTCAGCAGCTGCTATCTTTGGCAAATGCCAAAGCTTGTGTCAAATATGGCACAAGCTGCCGAAGCTGCCAAGTTAGCTTCAACCAACCGTTTCCTCCCTCCCTCTCTCACTTCCATTTTCATTATCCTTTCCAAACACAAAAGCAACATTCATCCAAAAATCACACAAATTTCAAACATATCAACACAGTGATTTGAAACAATTTCAGCATAGTGATTTCAAATTCCAAATTTCAATTTTAGCAATTTGAAGCAAAAAAAAAAATTAAAATTAGAAAATCAACACAGTGAAGTCAAAAAAAATACCTGACAAAAATGGGTTGATTTTCTTCATGTTCTTTGAATGATCTTCTTTGTGTTCATTAGGGTTTCAATCTTCTTTGTGATCTTGTCCAACGTTGCCGATCCATTGTAGGAGTAAGAGAGGGTGAGAGAAAGAGAGGGGTGGGAGTAGACGGCAGCGCTTGGGGGAGAGAGAGACTGAGAGTGAGAGGGGAAGAAAGAGGGATAGAGTGAGAATGAGAGGAAGAATGAGGAAAAGTTGTCTTCAGCGATTGTGGGTAGACACCGTCAGCAATCAAAAAGAATAAGAATGAAAGTGAAAGAGAGAGGGATAGAGTGAGAGTGAGAGTGAGAGTGAGAGGGAGATAGAGGTTGTTGTTGGTCTTCGGCGATCGAGGGTCAACACCATTGCCGCTCGAACAGGGAGAGAAGAGAGATATTATCTGTGAGAGAGAGAGAGAGAGAGAGAGAGAGAGAGAGAGAGAGAAGGAGGAAGGGGGGAGGAAGAAATGGTAAGAGAGAGACTGAAAGAGAGGGGAATAAGGTTGGATGATTCTACACAAATCATCAACATCATCTCAACTGTTGATGATTTGTACGTGGATGGTGGTAATGAAAGAAACAGAGCCGTTGTGCTCGGTTTGGCTAATAAAAACAAACAAAACAATGGAATGTATGAAGCCATTGTGCTCTGTAGTTTTTTTTTTTTTTTTGGTAGTGGTATGAATTTTGGTGGAGTGAATTATATTTAATTTTTCTCTTCAATTTTTCAATTTTTTTTTTCATTTTTTATATTTGTTATAGTGATTCTGGTTTTGAACCGACCCCTATTGTATCCCAGGCTCGAGTTTTATGATTCTGTATTTGTTGTTCTTGTCTCTTTCTCCCTTATTCCTCATTGAAATTGAGTATTGAAGTGCCTTGGTTGTGGTTGAAACAGGTTGGTTGCTAGTTGGTTCAAATTGTTGTTGTCTAGATTTTGGCCTCTTTGCTCGAGCGAAGTTTCTTGCGCTGGAGCAAGCTTTTTGAGCTCCCAGTACTTTTGCAGGCTTGCAAAGATACTGGAAGGGTAGTGTTCTTCGCTCGAGCAAGAACTCTTGCGCTCGAATGACGGTCTTTTCTCTGTAAAACTTTTGGGAGTGTGCATTATGCACTTGAACGAAGATTCTAGCGCTCGAGCGAGGTTCCTTATTTGTATCTGGTCGTTCGAGTGACAACTTTTGCGCTCGAGCGAGCTGTGTGTATATTAGTTCGCAAAAACACCTTTGTACATCATTTTTTGGTATCTTTTTTCTCAAAAGTCCTAGACCGACTCTCTTTCTCTCTCTCTCTACTTTTTCACCTAGATCTAGTGGGTTCTCTACCCGTATGCCTTTGTTAAAAAGGTAGTACGTCTCAAGAGGTCTCTTTTGATTCGATTAAAGCTTGGTTTCAACATCTTTGAAGTTCCTCCATCTTTTCCTTTGGTCTTCTAAGCTTGAGGTAGGGATTTTCTACACTTTCTATAACACCCCGAAAATAATCCAACAAGAACTACCCATATTAATCAACATTCACAAGACCACAACAATAAACCTTCCATCTTTACATAATCCATAAGAGAGTTTATACAAAAGTTCACATGCGGATATACATTCAATGATAAAAGAATCACATGAATCTATAGTATGTGAGACATCTAATCTCAAAACAATAAAATGCCCTTAAGGGCTTATATCTTCCAAGGCAATAGCCAAGTTACACAAAATAGTCTCTCGGACCCAAACATGTTAGCCCTTGGTTTTACAAGTTTACAACAAAAATAAAAGAGTCATTTACTCTTCACAAAATATCTACGCCCTCAGTTTGGCGGGATCACCACATCTTTACCTGCACCAAATTCCATAGGGGTGAGTGTCACGACCCAACCCCAGGAACTTAGGGTTAGAATTGCAACTTACTAACTTATCTTATTTGTAGCAAATTAAACTGCGCAGGCGGAAGTAAAAATAATTAAACAGAAAATTTACTTCATTTTACTATTTAAGAAAAAGAAAATACATCTATAGGGCTTTAGTTATTTTATTATTCAGTGACCGGCCCCGAGTAGAACAAAAAGGAAGCAAAACTAAAAAAAAGAAAGAAAGATAAAAAAAAAGTGGTTCAACAGCAGTCCATGTGCGGGTTCCATTTTGTGGGGTTATGGGTTTCCCCTACATTTCGTCACCTGAAAGGGTAACAGCTATAAGCACACAGCAGAGTGAGAAATATTATGCCAAGAGTATAGGGAATACAAAATAATCATGGATAATTAGTTAGGCTAAAAAATTTACATAATTTAATTTGAAAAAACAATTTATTTAAAGTGGTAGAATACTGAAATACAAAAATTATGTAAATAAATAACCATAACCACGATACAAAACAGAACAGAACAGAGGTCACAGAAGTGACAGTCAGAACAGAGATCAATGGATCCATGACAAACAGAGGCCAATGGTTATTTAAGTCCCCCCAAAGCATGGGACTCCCGTGGTGGTACTTACAAAACATAATTGTTTATAATGTTATAGCCAAATATATACTAAAATTTAAACAATCATATCCATGGATTTCCTTTTAAACAAATAGAGTTTAGAAAATAACCCACGTTACTGAAATATTTATAAAACATAACTTTATTAATATAACTAATAAAATATAATTTGCATAAAATAAGTTATGATAACTCAAAACATACGTAAAACATATAATGATAACTCAAGATATAATATAACTCACCTTAAAATTGACCCTTAACCTTACTCCACTAACACAACCTTCTTACTAAATAAGTTTAGTACTTGCGTGTGCCTCTCTCGTTTTCTTTTTCTTTCTTTCCTTCGGTTTTTCCTTCACAGGTTGTCCCACTCCTCCTTAATTATAGGGAGGTCAGACCACTCTTACACCGACACGTGGCGAATTCAAATCCCTCTACAGATTTGTTCAATCTCACTTGGATATGTCATTTATAACGGAAGATTTATTCTTATCTTAGTAGTTGTTTATGGTAATTACACCTTTGCTCGATAAATTAATCTTTAATTAAATTTTAGTTTATTATATGTCAATAAAAAATTAATTATTTATTTTATTACCACACCCATTATTATTATTATTATTATTATTATTATTATTGTTATTAATATTATTATTTATTTCCTCTATTTATTTACTATCTTTAACTCTAATTTGTATTATAATTTTATATTTGTATTAATTTAGCTTTAAATAATAATCTCTAAATAAATCACATATTTGATAACCAAAATGACAAATACATTTACATAACACGTATAGCTTATTTATTTTATTACTTCCATTATTATGATTCTTATTATTATTATTAAATTTTACTTTATCGCATACAATCACAAAATTAATTCTTTTATTTCCTATCATAGATTATTATTATTCTTATTATATTATTAATAATCATGGTTGGTTGTGATATTAATTAAATATTTAGAGTGTCACAGTGAGTATAAAGCCCAGTAGAGAATTCTAACAAAGTATATACAGTTACGCCAAATCTCAATAAAATATGTAAATGTCAATGCCATGTCATGCTCTTTTAAAGAAATTTCATTTCATGCTCTTCTTGAAGATTTTGATTTTTTTTTTTTTTCAGCAAAAGCTTGTAAACTTAACACATTTCGAACTTCCAATTTTAATCAATAGGGGCGCGATTTTCTGGTCTTTCACCAAGGACACTCAGGCCAACTTATCAAGTTCAACTATACCCCCTATCAGGACTTACCACGTATTTACCCCATAACACATTTCCATAATTCTCATATCAACACAAATCTTTCTCAAAGTAAACGTTCTTCTAAGTCATTTCAAGATATGCAATAATGATGATATTTCAAAATGAGGATATGATGCATTACTTAATATTTCATAACATTTCTCATTTCTTACCCACAACATTATTTCACAAAATAACCATGTATCTTTAACACACCATAGCAATTTCCCCTCATGGACATTTCAAATCAACTTAGCCTCCTCAAGGGCATATGTGATGTTTTTCAAACATAAATCTCTCATGGTTATAATTTTCACAATCCATTGGGCACAATGATTCACCACTTCCCAACTATACATGCTCAATTATTTAGTAACAATGTCAACATAATTCTCATGGCTCATATATCAAAAGGTTTGCTATTTAATAAAAACATATAATAAAACTTACACTGCCTCATTCATCCTCATTGACACAAGATAACAAGAAATTTCATAAGCATTATTCTTGTCTTCCAAAATCCCCAAATTTCTAGGGTTCTTCATCACATACAAAATACTTCTCATTTCTTGGTGAAAACCCTATCAAAACATCTTTCTTAGATTAACAAGATGAAACCCTCAAATATTGACCAAAAATTTTGAAAGTTTAAAACCCTTTTTTGAAAAATCTCTACGTTTTTGAAATCACAAGGTTGGAATCATCAAAACTAGAAGGAAACTCTTAAATCATCAACAAAAGAGCAAAACTTGTATATATAACTCAAGAATGTCCCTACCTCAAGCTTGTTGATGAAAGGTGAGATGAAACACTAGCCTCAAAGATGAGAGAAACCTTGGATTTCCACCACCCAAGTGAAGCCCTAACTTTGGATCTTCAAGATTTAGAGGAAGATGATGAAGCTCTTGATCCAAAAATTTGCAAAATCAAAGTATTTTGAAGCTTGAGGAAGTTTTCTACAGAGAAGGAGGAGAGAAATAGGGTTTAGAATGAGAGGGAAGTGTGTATAATGGATGTTCTATTCGGACCAAGAGGTTAAAAAAAAACAGAGCTCGGATTGCCCAGAGTGCCGCACGTGCGGCACCCAACCCCGCATGTACGGAGCGCCCCTTCCTGCACATCTGGCCTTCATCCCCGCACGTGCGAGGCTCTTCCCGCACCTCCCTCCGTACGTGCCTTTTAGGCAGTGTGCAACTTTCCCAACTCGCCCATTCCCCCAAGTGTGGCCTCATCCCCTGCACGTGCGGCCTCCATCCCGCACGTCCGGTCCAAGGCGCTGCACGTGTGGCCCTGGCCCAACAGCCCAAAAATTTTACACTTCGCTTTCGGGCACTCCGGACCTGACCGCACACCCTCTGAAACAACTGAAACTCAACACCGAGTGAAGAACAAGAAGAAGGACTTTAATTTTTTGAAAACAGTTTCCGAGTATTCCAAGTCCAAACGAAAATAAAGAAGGACAAAGAGATGAAAGGAGGGAAAGAGAAGAAAGGAAAGACTCAGTTGTCACAACACCTCCCCACCTTAGGAAATTTCGTCCCCGAAATTCGAACAACTCACTAAACAAGAGTGCTCTCACAACTACAATAATTTAACAACACTTTCAAGTTACAATATTAACACCCAACCAACATTTGTCCTTCTTTCCATCATCATTGCATCAAAACAACATTCGTTCAAATTAGATACATAAGATAAAACATCTACAACAAAATATCATTCTTCCATAAGCTCATGCTCAATTTAACAATACACACGACAACATGAGACCACCAATGTAACGCATTTTTCTATTCAACACTAGGGAACATTATAAAATTTAAAACAACACCACTAAACATGCTCAAATAGATGTAGATACTTGAAGTGAACTTCCGCTTCCCGTTCCCAAGTTGCTTCCTCAATCCCATGGTGCCTTCACAACACCTTCACTAACGGTATGGTTTTGCCTCGTAATACTTGTTCTTGGGTATCTAGGATTTGAACCGGTCGCTCTTCATAGGAGGCATCTTCATCTACCTCCAAATCAACCCAATCCAACACATGAGAAGGGTCTGGTTCGTACTTCCTAAGCATAGACACATGAAACACATCATGAACCACTAAAAGTGGTGGTGGTAAGGCTAACCGGTATGCCACCTCCCCAACCCTCTCCAATACCTCGAAAGGTCTAATAAACGTCAGAGACAACTTTCCACTCTTGCCAAACCTCATTAAACCCCGCCTAGGTGAGATCTTAAGGAGCACATGGGCACCTACTTCGAAAGATAAGGGTCGTCTCCTCTTGTCGGCATAACTTTTCTGTCGACTTTGAGCTGTTGTCTCCCTAACAATCTCAGGACCCAACAACGGTGCATCCCCCACCTTGGCCCAACAGACTGGTAACCTACAAGGTCAGCCATACAAGGCCTCAAACGGCGCCATCTCAATACTAGCCTGATAATTATTGTTGTAGGTGAATTCAATCAACGGTAAATGTCTCTCCCAAGACCCCTTGAAATCTAGGACACAAGCTCTAAGCATATCCTCCAAAATTTGAATGGTGCGTTTCGACTTCCCATCGGTTTGAGGGTGATAAGCGGTGCTAAAAGTTAACTTGATTCCCAATGCCTCTTAAAGGCTTTGCCACAACCGAGTGGTAAAACGAGTATCGCTATCCGACACAATGGTTACTGGAACCCCGTGAAGTCGAACTATTTCTCTAACATGCAACTCTGCCAAGTGCTCAACTGAGTCGCTAGTACGTATCAAAATGAAGTGTGTGGACTTAGTCAATCTATCCACAATCACCCAAATAGTATCATTGCCCCGCTGTGTTCTAGGAAGCCCAACTACGAAATCCATGGTCATGTACTCCCACTTCCACTCGGCTATAGGCAAGGGTTGTAACAAACCCGTTGGTCGTTGGTGTTCGGCCTTCACTTGCTGACAAGTAAGGCACTTAGACACAAAAGATGCGACATCCCGCTTCATACCCCTCCACCAAAACTGACGGCGAAGGTCTCGATACATTTTGGTGCCTCCCGAATATACCGCAAGGTGTGAGTGATGGAACTCCCAAAGCACTTCCTCTCTACAAGATTCAGGTACAAACAGACAATCTACGTATCATACACTTTGATCCGCATGAATGTTCAAACCCTTTTCTTCCTTTCCATTGGAGATTCTATCACGAATTAACTCTACTTCGCGGTCCCCTCGTTGTGCCTCTACAACTCTGCTAATCAATGTGGGTTGAGCACTCAAAGTAAACAATGTTGCAACCCCTTTGGACTCATCTAAATATAATTCAAACTTGCCGACTTCACCTAACATAACCCACTCCCGAATGGCTACACTTGCCAAACTACTCACGATTTTTTGGCTTAAGGCGTCGGCCACTACATTGGCCTTCCCCGAGTGATAGTGTAACTCAAAATCATAGTCCTCTAAAAACTCCATCCACCTCCGTTGACATGAGTTCAAGTCTTTCTAGGAAAACAAATACTTCAAGCTCTTGTGGTCAGAGAAAACCTCTAACTTCTCACCATACAAGTAATGCCGCCAAATTTTCAAAGCAAATACCATTGCGGCTAACTCTAAGTCGTGGGTAGGGTAATTCTTCTCATGGGTTTTCAATTGCTGTGAACCATAGGCTACGACCTTTCCCCCCTTGCATCAAAATACAACCAAGCCTGTAACAAGCCCGCGGGGGGACCTCGCTACAGTTCGGACTCGATTTGTGTTACGGTTCTTAATCTTGAACCAAAGAGTCCAAATCCGGCAAATCGTTCTGAGAAAACAGATTTTTAGAAAAGAAGTGCCAAACATGGACTGTTTTGCCAGATATAGAGTCGCCACCTAAATATTTTTTATGGGGAAATTTAGGAAACCCTGACTCGGTGCCAAAGACCACGTGTCCGTCATCACCAAAGTTGCCTCGGCTCGGGAGCTTGGGTACGATTGAGGAAGGTCAGCTATGAGCACCCCCTCTCGCCCGATCCGAAGATCGGCCTCTACTAACCATGATATCTTGTTTTGAAAATGTTATGCGTTCTTATTCTGGTTATTAGCCTAGATTTACTATGTGATGCGCACAGCAAACAAGTAGAAACTAAGTCGCCTAATTTGGAACAAAACATTTCATGTTTGTTTATTTGAAAATGGTTTGATGGTGCTACCCGCAAGTAGGCTAAGATGCATTTTTTGCCACCCTCGAGTGGGCTTAGAAAATATGGTTTTGCCACTCTCAAATGGGCTTAAAACTCGCATTCAATGTATTGTTCCAATTTAAATAACTCAACCTTCACCCACAGGCATTCAGGCAGTTATAACATGTAAGCAGCTAGCCTCATGGTAATCATGCTGTTATGGCAACACTCACACGCATGCGGTATGCTAAAGCATAAAGGGCTTACCTAGTACTCCGTCCAAAACAGAAACTAGTTAGTAATCATGCATGATCCTAGTTCATGTTTAAAAATGGCTAATGCAACACATGCGAAGATGCAATCTGGACAGGCTCGGCTATCCTAAACATGGCATGTGAAATGCAACAGATAACAGGTATTCAATTTGGAATTGAAATACTTATGCAGTTAGCATGATGTGCCGAGCCTGGTGCATGCAATACCGATGAATGATGCACGCATGCATAGCATAAAGTATGCTAAAGTAAATATGCCCTAAATCTAACCATTGTAAGCGGATAAATAAAAAGGAAGAAAGATGTGGGATTGGAAGACATACATATACTCACGCACATTTATTACACAATTGCCCTTGCTTGGAGGGACCGAAAGAATAATACAGTCCGAATAAATAATACTAAATTAATTATTACAAAATTTCTAATTCAATTAACAAAGTGAATGCAGGAGGGAAAAGGCCACAACCCCGCCTTGGAATGCGCGAATGATGCGTGTTCGAGTCCGTCTCGCCTGGAAAACCCGTACCATGCCACTGCTGCCTCTGTTTACACTGCCCTGCTTCTCTGAAGACTGCAAAAGTCTTGAGACATGCTCTATGGATGTTGGGAAATACCACCGGCCAAGTATAGACACCACCGGCCAAGGGGAGGAACCATCGGCCACCATTTTGTATACCGGCCAAAAATTAATGGCCGGCTGGCACTATATATGGCCGGTCGGCCAAAACTTCCTGCAGAACCTGCAGTTGACAGCAGCAGAGGGCAAGCAGTGTATGGCATGGAATTTTCAAGCAAATGTATGTGTGGACACACTTCCTATCATGCGATGGACTCAAAGGAGCATGGCCCTCGATCCTCGGGCCATCAATTAGGTATGATGACCTAAGAAGTCGAGCTCGCCATTCAATGAAAATGCATGCAACACACAAATGAATACCAAGACCCCATCATGTTAGAGTCAAGGGCTTCGGCGATTAAGGGTTGAGAGATGTTGCATCACTTGAAGTATGAACACTTCTCACCCCTCAAGTTTGGCTTGACACCTGTAGACGCGCCCTCGGGCCTCACACTACAGTTCGGACTCCCCTGTTTTTTGTGTGTTGCGGTTCGTAATCTGAACCAAAGAGTCCAACTCTGGCAAATCGTTTTGAAGAAAAATAGATTTTGAAAAGTAGTGCCAAACATGGACTGCTTTGCCAGATACAGAGTCGCCACCTAAATATTTTAAAATGAGAAATTTAGGAAACCCTGACTCGGTGCCGAAGGCCACATGTCCGTCATCACCAAAGTGGTCTTGGCTCGGGAGCTTGGGTACGATCGGGGAAGGTCAGCTATGAGCACCCCCTTTTGCCCAGTCCGAAGACCGGTCTCTACTAACCGTGATATTCGATTTTGAAAACGTTATGTGTTCTTATTCCGGTTATTAGCCTAGAATTACTATGTTATGCGCGCAGCAAACAAGTATAGACTAGATTGCCTAATTTGGAAAAAATCATTGCATATCCGTTTGTTTTGAAAATGCTTTGGAATTTGCTACTCGGGAGTAGGCTAAAACACGGATTTCAACGAGTTTTCCAACTCAAGCAATCCAACCTTCACCCACAGGCATTCAAACAGTTTATCTCATATAAGCAACTAGCCGCATGGTAAGCCTACTGTCATGTTTAACATTCACACGCATGCGATATGCTAAAGCATAAATACTTACACCGTACTCCAAGCCAAAACAACAAACTAGTTAGCAAAAATGCATGCCCTAGTTCATGTTAGAATGACTAATGCATCACATACAGAATGTGATTAGGATAGGCTCGGCTAACCCTAAAATGGCATGTGAAATGCAATTATTCGGTGCACGTATTCAAGTTAGATTTGAAAATACAATGCGGTTTGTATGATGTACCGAGCTCGGTGCATGTCGACAAATGCATGGATGCACGCATGCATTGCATAAGGTATGCTAAAATAAACGTGCCCTAATCTACCATCATAAGCAGGTAAATAAAAGGGAGAAAGAAATGGGGGTTGGAAGACATACACACCACTCACCCACACTTATTACAGATTTGCCCTCACTCTGAGGGACCAAGAGAATAATACAAATAATTAACTACGCAAGCTAATTAAATATTACAGACTAATTAAATTAACAAATTAATTAATTTAAGAAAAATAGTAAACCGCCTCGGGGTGAGGGCTCAATGCACGCGCGCTCGGGTTACGCTCGGAATTGCACTGCCATGCCTAGACTGCCTCTGTTTTCCCTGCCCTGCCCTTCTGAGAACTGCCAAAGTCTCAGAATTACTTCCTTGGATACTGGGGATCACCACTGGCTAAACGGAATAGCCACCGGCTGCTATGTGTGGCCATCGGCATAGAATTCATCCATCGGCTAATAATTGATTGCCGGTCGGCACTAAACATTGCCGGCCGGCAATGAATTCCTGCAGAACCTGCAACTCACAGCAGCAGAGGGCAAAATCTTGCATGACAATGTTATTCAAGCAATGTATGCACCAAACACATTCCTTATCATGTTTGTGACTCAAAGGATGATGTGCCTCGATTCTCGGACCACCAATCACGCATTTTCATGCATGATGGCCCAAAGAATCAAGTGTGCACTTTCAATTTCAAATGCATGCAAACCATATAAACGAACAAGGGTACCGAACCTCTATCATACTCATCTCAAGAGGCCTAGCATGCATGTCAATGCAATGAAATCCTAAGCATGTTATCTAATATGCAAACATAGGCAATGCAATGTAAGGATGCTAGTATGTAAATTACTCATACAAGACAAGCATGCAAACTAAGCAAAGGGGTGGACTTAGACATGACTTAGGCAGCTCCAAAAAGGCCTAAAATCAGTAGCCAAAATGCTAAAATATGAGGGCCAAGCACATATACACACATGCACATGCTAAGGCACCAACTTAAGCCTTGAACAAACAACCTTTAAGCACACTTAAAAGAAGTTAAACATGGACAATTAGCATGCAATATAAGCTCTAAAAATCATGTTAGAATATGGTGCCAAACCAACCCAAATGAGACAAGCATAAGCATGCAAGTATGGCCTAAGTGCTCAAGGCTAGTCAAAGGGCATTGAACTACACTTGGCAAGACTTAACATGGCAAGAATTAAGCAACTAAAATCAGAGTTTTAGCACACAAAATCAAGCCCAAAGGACCACTTAGATGGCATCTAAGTGGCTCAAATTCAAAGGCAGGCATAATGGTCAAAACATAAGGCATGCAACACATGCTCTCAAAGCAACAAAGAAGCAACTAAGGCAAGCATATGAGCATGCCAAAGGGACTGATATTACATGTTGGGTGGTTCCAAACCACCAAAATGATGCAAGCAACACAAGCTACACATTCACATACTTGAGGCCTACAAGCCCGACAAACCACAAATGCAAAGGAGCTATACTAAGCATGCCGAAATCAATCCAAACAACTATAGACAGACCTAGAGCATGGCAAAAATAAGCACAAAACATTCACAAGTCTAAGCCTAAAACATGCTCAAACAAAGGCTAACAACCTAAGGCATGTTAAGGGATCAAGGAGGCATTACATGGTAACTATACTAAACATGTATGGGGTACCAAAACCAACACACAACATGATTATATTATGGCATAATAAGCATGAAATGCAGCCTAGACATGATCAACACACACTTGAACAAAGGCTTCCTTCAGAGACCAAAAATGGTCCCTTTCAAGGACAATAAGGAGAGGGGGGTGGCCCTCCCCTTTTTAAGACTTCAAGGCACCATCTCCACCACTGAAATCCCTCAAGATTTCAGTGGTGAAGAGGCCCAAACACCAAAGTCTCGAAACTTGCACAAAATGGCACAAAATGAGACCTTTCAAGGCCTAAGAGGGGCCAAACTTCCCCAAAGCACAAAACACTCTTAATAAACTATCAAGAGGGCCTAAAAACAGAACTTTTTAATGTTATACACTAAACACAAAAACAGCTTTAAGATAGGTAAAAATAGGATGCAAAAATGGGGAATAAAAGGCAAGTTTCTCACCCTTGTTGACCTTCTTCACAAGTGTTGATGTTGTTGCTTCCTTGGGCTCAAATCCAGCCAAGAACACCAAGAACAACCTCTTGGAACCTCAGAAACCAAGGAAAGGTGAAACACTAGGTGTTGATGTGCAATGGTATGAACGAATGCACCTAGAACACTTAAGGGAGAGAGGTATAGAGATATAATATGTATCAATCCTAGACCTAAAACCAGAGCTCTCTCTGAGTTGTTTCCTCTCCAAAAAAAGCCAACCCTGCTGGGGAAGGGCTCCTCTTATAGAGGAGTCAAACTTGTAATGCTTACAAGTTAAGCAACCAAGAGGGGCATCCCTCCATACACGTGTATGGAGGGGGAGTCAATGCCAGACAGCTGTAATAAAATATCTGAAAAAGCAGCTGAACAGTAGCCGGCTAGCCAAAAATGTCATTTTGACAAAAATGACTGCCGACCGGCAACAAAGAGTGCCGGCCGGCAATATAAATTGCCGGTGGCAACAAAAACCAGCCGGTGGCCTCTAGCTAGTGCCGGTGGTGTGTGGGGATGCCTCACAAGGCATTCCCTGCCCCTCCAAGGCAAAACACAAGTGTTTGGTGCAAAACCAGACATAAAAACAGTCGAGTTCGGAGATCCTGGGGCAAGGCGCGTAACCGAGAACTCCGGAAACTCCAAACAAACACGAACATGGATAATCACCGAGTGTTCAAACGGTGACGTCCAAGTCTTGAGGACGGTCAAAAATGGGGTGTCTACAGTTGCCCCTCTTTGACAGAACTCGAAAGTCATAACAATGACAGGAGTGAATGTCAAAGCCCAGAGACGACCCATTTTTGACAAGGCCGAAGACTTGGACAAGCATGCAAGACAAACAAGGTATGCGCCCGAAGGCAGGGGCAAAATGCAAGACAATGCAAGGAACCGAGCATAACTTATGATCATGCAAAGAAAGCTGTAATGAAGCACGCATGCAACAGTTATAAGCTAGCATACACCAGACTACACTACAATGCAGAAAGGATGTAAGAGAATTATGCAATTCTCAATACGTCTCACTCGGAGGATACAATACCTGTGCGGCTCGTCCGGTTGCATCGGCCTCAAATGAACCGTACATACAATATCGTGCCTGCAAAGAAAGCAAACTTAACAGGTACAATGTTGTTAGCAATATGCATATGCAATGACGAATGCAAAATGATATGCACTATATACAAAACTAAGTATAAACAATGCAAATGATAATGCAATGCAATTGACACAAGGCAAACTAAATGCAGAGCAATTGAATCATGATTCAATCATGAGCAGTTCGAAACTACACATATGTCAAATAGATTGATGGAAGTAACGAGTCTGTCTACCATAGAACGATGTCTGAACTATGAGTGATGTAGACGGACACAAGAACAAGTATTGGGTGGAGTGACATAAGTGGGGTGACAACCCGCTAGGGAAAGAATAATGATCCTAATGCTGGATGCAATAATTACACTACAATGTAATAGAAATGGATATGGCGTGTAGCCAAAACCGTATTTTGCCTAGGAAAGGCATGTACACGTACAAGCCATGTCTAACACAGAAAAGGTGCCGCCACCCTCAAACCAAGTTCATCAAGGAATAGGCGCGTACACATGCAGAACTGTGTTTTGACGTGAGAAGTATGAGCACATACCAGACCAAGCTCAACAAGGAAAGGTGCAAGCCATAAATGGAAGATGATGCAGTGGATGCATGCAACTAAAATGCAATATAGATGGATGAGTGAAGGCGAAACATGCGTATCGACGCAAGTGAAGAATGCACGACAATGCAGGTGGAAGCGAAACATGCGCGTCAACGCAAGTGAAGAATGCACGACAATGCAGGTGGAAGCGAAACATGCGCGTCAACGCAAGTGAAGAATGCACGACAATGCAGGTGGAAGCGAAACATGCACGTCAACACAAGTGAAGAATGCACGACAATGCAGGTGGAAGCGAAACATGCGCGTCAACGCAAGTGAAGAATGCACGACAATGCGGGTGGGTAATGCAGTGGGTGCATGCAAACTATAATGCAATATAGATGGACGTTTACAGAAAATGCATGACATGTGCACTACATTACAATGAAATGCATGACATATGCATTATGTTTTTTGGATTTTTTGGATTTTTTGAAATGCATGACATATGCAGTATTCACAATGATGCATAACATATGCAATATTTACAATGATGCATGACATACGCATGTGTTTGTTTGTTTTTTTTGATGATTTTTTTGAAATGCATGACATATGCATGTGAAGGTTTCGCACCCTCCAAGGATTTAAGGTCTCCTAGACCGTACGTGTTTAAGGTCTCGCCAGACCTGAAGGGCAATGCATGAAGTAAGTGAGACACGCATGCCAATGGAAATGAGGCACACGTGCCTATGCGAATGAGGCCAATGTGACACGTATGCCACCCGAAAGGTAACATGATGTAAATGTGACACGCGTGCCACATGGGGTGTAAAATGTAACAAATGAGACACGCATGCCTCATAAGATGCAAGCCAATGCAAACGGACTCAAATGCGTAACAACGAGCGTGTCTCGGAATGCATGACGACGCGCGGGAAGGGAATGTATAACAACGCGAACAACACGCAAGGTGACGTATGTATTTGAAAATGCAATGTTAAGGCATACGAGATGTGCATGACAATGCAAGGGGTGCGTGTTACAACGCGTGTAGTACGTGCATAACAATGCAACTGTGAGGTGCATGACGACGCGATGTAATGCACCAAAGTGGTGCGATGAACACGTGCAACGCACACGGGGCAACTTTTGAATCTTGTAAAAGACAAAAGGATACAAAAGGATACAACATTGCATGAATTTGAGTGCCACGCACAGAAGACATGGTCCGAGGTCAAAACAGAGGCCGGTTGAGCGTCGGAGATACACTTTTTTGCACTTTCTTGAGCTATGAAGACCAAAAACCACTCATATTGCCTAAACAAGGCTGTGGGAACATCACCGGCTGGGATAGGAGGCCACCGGCTGCCCACCGGCTAAAAATAAATTCCATCGGCACATATTATGCCGGCTGGCACAAAATGTTGCCGACCGGCAAAAAGTTGCTGAGTCGGGGCAGATTCGACTTTTCACCCCGGGTCTTTTAAAATAGTTTTTCTAAACCCTATTTTCTTATTTCCCTTCCGCCGAAAACCATCCCCCTCTCTCTCTAGAGCTTTTTTCTCTCCTCATTTGCTCATTTCTTTGTGTTTTCGCGCCTTTTCCGTCGTTCGATTCGCGAAGTTCATCGCGTTTCGGACATTTTCGACCGATTGAAATTTCATTTCGGCACTTCTTTTGCTATTCCTGCCTTTTTGGGACTTGTTCCCCTCAATTTCCTCTTCATTTCCATACCTTTTTCCCATCCCGACCTTTCCGGCCATTTTCCACCCTCCTGGGGGTTGACTTTCGAGTTGACTCTTCGTATTCCGAGCCTATTTTCATTCCTCGACCATTTTCCCATCATTCTCGATATGGCCGACGACGTTCCACACGGTGGGACTCCTTCGGATCACGAGATGGATCCCGAGGTCGAGCTCCTCCCGTTGAGCGAGCGCCCTTTCGACCCGGCGACCTACCGGCCGGCGATTCACGTTCTACCACCCGACGGACTACGCCAGTTCAGGAGCTTTGACATGGCATTGGACCCCGAACTGCTTCTACGCGAGCCTGTCTCCCACCGATCCTCCGGCGCTTCCGAGGTAACTTTCTTTCTCTGCTTTACTTTCCGCAACGTAGAATGTTTAACTACCGATTATCATAGCTGGTCGCATTCTTTAATTGCTTAGTTCCGATACACTGATATACTGTATATTGTAGTTGATCACAAACGCGTTTGCAACTGATTATCTGTTTAAGACTCACACGCGCACACACTGCACTAGCCTTGAACCACTCAAACCACGGCACACACCGTATTTCACTGCAGACACCGACACTCGATATCTGTTTGAATCTGAAAAACTTGCACGCATGCCACAGTTGCACCGAGCCACTCAAACACACTGACGCATCATATGTTGTAGTTCACTAAAAGCACACCGGCACCCGGTATCTGTTTGAATCTGAAAATATGCACGCATGCTAAATTTGCACTGAACCACTCAAACACACTGACGCATCATATGTTGTAGTTCACTATAAGCACACCGGCACCCGGTATCTGTTTGAATCTGATAAACTTGCACGCATGCCAAATTTGCACTGAATCACTCAAACACGTTGACGCATCACACGTTGTAGTTCACTGTAAGCACACCGGCACCCGATATCTGTTTGAATCTGAAAATATGCATGCATGCTAAATTTGCACTGAACCACTCAAACACGCTGACGCATCATATGTTGTAGTTCACTATAAGCACACCGGCACCCGGTATCTGTTTGAATCTAATAAACTTGCACGCATGCCACCTTTGCACTGATTTTGACTGTTTCTTCAAAACTGTACATTTTATATTGCTTCGCAATTACTTGTTTGAAAACAGGGAGATTCCCATACCATCCGCGGGTATGGGAATACCGTTGCTCGCGAGTGGTACACTGAGCTTCCTGACGCAGTTCGCCGCATCGTAGACTAGGCTGGCTTCGGCGCCTTTTGCAGGGGACTTTCCCAGCTCACGACATGCAGACCTCTTCTCGCCGCTCTGGTGGAGAGGTGGTGGGACACCACCGATTCGTTTCATTTGTCGGCGACCGGGGACATGACGATGACCCCTTATGACTTCTCGATGCTCACCGGCATCGGGGTAGGGGGTGATCCGATCCCCTTCGATACTGACATGGATGAGTGGACCGCAGCTCAGGTCTACTCACTTGGCGCGGCACCGCCTCTCGCGCGTCCCGGCTTCGTCCGGTACTCCTGGTTTGAGGTGCAGTTCCGGGTCCAGCCCCTTCTCGTTGATGCAGCCCCGATGACCCCAGAGGCCGTGGAGAGATATGCACGCGGCTTCCTCATGTTCCTATTTGGGACTACCATTTTCGCCGACCGGGCGAACACAGTGCCTCTCTGCATTCTCAGAGCACTGGTGGATGTTAGAGACATTCTGCATTATGACTGGGGTGGTGCCGCTCTGGCCACCCTTTATGGATATATGAGCTCAGCCTCCCGCGGCAGCGGAGAGTTGCTCGGGGGTTACTGGCGTGCTTGGGAGGTACATTTCTTTTTCTGCCTTTCATTTCCATTCTTTATTTTCTGTACTCTGCACACTGCACACACTGTAATCTGCTTTACACTTGCTGTATACTGTACACACGGCACACACATACTCTGCTTTACACTGACTGTATACTGTACACACGGCACACACATACTGCACAATACACTGCACGATACTGCTCTGCTATTTTTGCCTTCTATTCTGTATTCTGGTTTATGTGATAAATGTACTGGTATTTATCTTGCAGTTGTGGGTTTACGCCTACTTTCCTAGGCTCGCCCTTGTACCCGATGCAGAGACCCCTCTGGTCGTCCCCTTCTCACGCCGCTTTGACAAGAGATGCGCCCGGAGGCCGCGGGAGACTTTCAGCTTCTTCCGCCGCTACTTCGACACCATCACTCCTGCCGAGGTATGTTTTACTTGCAGTTTATTTAAGCTTCGCCTTTCCACTGTATATTCACAATATCAATAGGTAACACACTGTATTTCAACTTCAGATCACCTGGCGGCCGTGGGCTCCACTGCCTGCGATGATGAGGGATCGGTTCGCCGGTGCCGATGAGACCTCACGTTACCGGATTCTGCTCGAGGGCCCGGTCTGTCCGGCTTGATACCTGGGTGAGCGTTTCTTACGCCAGACCCTAGGCTTACCCGAGCAAATAGTCCCGGTGCATCCTCCTGAGCACATGCGGGACACGGAGAGGTTTACTGCCGAGGTGATGGCGGACTACACCATCGGCTGGGAGGTTGACGATTTCCGAGGCGAGGGCGATTACTCAGAGTACGTCCGGACCTTCATCATGCGCCTCCTGAGCGGCGGCCACCGAGCAGAGAGAGAGAGACCTGCGGCGCCAGCGGCTGAAGCAGGAGCAGGAGTTGGAGGGGGAGCGCCGAGGAGGGCTCGAGTTCGTGGCAGAGGTGGGGTTCAGCGGGGGCGAGGGTCCGGTTGGCCTGTTCTGCCCGCTTCATTGACTTTCCGAGGGCAGGATGGGGCGACCTACCAAATCCCCTTTGCTCCTCCACCGGCTGATCACGAGCTTGTCGGTGTCCCCGACTTGCCTCCGGTATGTATTACTGCATTTTTGTATAGTCATTTCATTTCAGTTTATTTGATATTCCACAGAATATTGATGCATCTGATACTTTTGCAGGCGTCTTCCGGATACACCCGGCAGTCATTGGAGATGAATGCCTCCATGATGGGGATGCTACAGCGGACATTCGACCTCCTGGCCCTCTACAGCATTCCGGTATGTTCTTTCTGACCACAGCCTCAAACCATGTACAAACTGCTTTACATAATCTGATGCATAATTGCGACATCTGATAAACTGCTCACGGCATCTGATACACTGCACTCACACACTGTATTCTTCACTGATTCACTGCTCACGGCATTCACAGACTGTACTCATACATTGCATTCTGCACTGATTCACTGTTCACGACATTCACAGACTGTACTCATACATTGCATTCTGCACTGATTCACTGTTCACGACATTCACAGACTGTACTCATACACTGTATTTTGCACTGATTCACTGTTCACGACATTCACAGACTGTACTCATACACTGCATTCTGTACTGATTAACTGCTCACGGCATTCACAGACTGTACTCATACACTGTATTTTGTACTGATTAACTGCTCACGGCATTCACAGACTGTACTCATACACTGTATTTTGTACTGATTAACTGCTCACGGCATTCACAGACTGTACTCATACACTGTATTTTGCACTGATAAACTGCTTATAGTATTCTGATGTATTTGCCTTTCTTGCTTTTCAGCCTCCCTTCCCGATTCCTCCGGTGGGTGGCGCTCCGGTGGGTGGTGCTCTGACTGGACCTCCTATTTCTACCCGGGATGGCAGAGTGTATCCCCGCACCAGAGGAGGGCGCACTCATATCGGGAGTAGCTCGCGGGCTCCAGTTCCGGATGATGAGTCTAAGGCAGAGACAGAGGCGGAGGAGACCGGTGATGGGTCGGACTCGAGCTCAGGCGGCGATGCCCCTGGTGGTACCCCTGTTGATGACGCTCCTGGACCTTCGTCCAGGAAGAGGACCAGGACAGGTTGACGGCCCCAGAGCCATTTTGGACATTTGATACAGATTTTGCTGTTTTCTTTTTCTTTTCCCTTTTTTTCCCTTTTGGTTAGCAGTTAGGGTACTTTTGTACTGCTGCAGGCAGATTTTGTTTTCCCAAAACTTATGTACTTGAAAAGATGATATGAAATGAAACAAACTTTTTGTCTGAAAAAGTGTTTACATTCGTGTATATTTCATACCTTGCACTGTATTGCATCATATTACACCTCAAATGTAAATGACATTAATCTATTGTCTGAAAAGTGAATATTTGCACTATGATAATCGGATAACCAACCAACTAACAGATGATAATCGGATGACCAACCAACTAACAACAAATAACTCATACAAACCACTACTCAAACCGCATAATACAGCCCATACTCTACTGGGGATCGGTCTGCATACAGCCCATAACACAGCATTCGGTTCATTCTGCACACAGTAAACCCTGAACAAATAACCTGATCTGACAAGACGGATCACAAAACTGACACGGTTGCAGTTGAAATACACCCGGATGTCCCAAATTTTCCATCTCTTTCTCTTGCTTTGCACGAATGTAGAGAATGACACAGCATTCTGAGCACAGACGATTTTTTTTGAAATAAGGAAGGGTTTTCAACCGGGGTGTCGAGCCTACCACAGAACACAGCGGAAGGACTCAAACAAAGAAATAAAAGGCACACGACCTAACACAACGAGACACACTTTGGAAAAGACTCAAAGCCAAAATTGAGACCGACAAATCAAAAGACACGACACACGGACATGTTTACAAAAAGACCTCAAATCTCGAGGAGCCAATTCCTCCGGATATTATTCCCACCCTTTCTGATTTGTGATACTCACATCACTCGACCCTCATGCTTGGTTTTTCTCTCAAAACCCTTTTCTCACTTCTCTCTCTGCTTACACCTCTCTATTCTTTATTCTCTCATTTTTCAATCCCTCCCCAGAGTGGTTGATAGGTAAATGAGAGGTTGTGGGTTCACGCCCAACACTGTTAACTCACGGCCATTTCTTCTGGCGGATGGAGTGCCTTTCCGGCGAGTATGTTGACAGGGGGGAAAGACAGAAGACCTGACTCAACTGTGCCCCTAGTTCGTCACTTTGGCCATTTTTTGTTTTCTTCCTAAAACAGTTTTGATCAAAATGGGAGTTGGATCAACACACTTATTCGATTTTTAATTTGAAAATCATGTGAATCAGGCTATGAGCACTGAAAATTCTCCTTTTTGGGTCCAAACATGGTCCAATTTTGGAAAATGGAATAGTTTTCGAGAAAATAGTCAACTTTAGTAAAAATTTTCAAAAACTATTTTTGCAAACAATCAACGCTCAACGAGCTCGAAACTTACCCTCGAGATATGCAACCTCGGATCGGGGACGATGGAAAATTGCCCCTGGCTTAAAGGGGGGGGTAAGGCAACGGAAAGTTGCCCCTGGTTTGGACGGTAACTTAGGGCAACTTATGGCAATGTATGGCAACGGAAAGTTGCCCCTTGTTTGGATGATGCCGCGGCATTCTGTAAGCCAGTCCTCGTGGATGATGATCGGACCCTCGGACGCGGAGGAGGCGAAGACGGCTTGAATCAATATATGGACACAGTCACCTGGAAGGTGTTAGTGGTTTGGAAGTTAATCACGTAATTCCGGGTTGTTGCAATCGAGACATTGGATTCGGAGGAGGCAAAAGTGATCAAAACCATGACATGGACTGAGACGCTATGGAAGCGTTGGGGGCTGGACTTCAGGATGAAGTTGCCTACGTATCCCAAACATGGGAATCAAGCCTTACGTAGTTCCGGTTAAGGTACACTCGGGTATTTTAACCTTCACTGTTTAGGCTCTAACTTTTGCCAAGGTGCCCAATGCGGGTTTTCGACCTTGTGAGCTATGTTTTTCTTTTTCTTTCTTTTTCTTTTCTTTTCTTTTGCATTTTCATTTATTTTCTTTCTTTGCTCTTGCTATTATTTTTTTGTATTTTTCTTTTCTCTTTTTTGCTTCTTTTTTTCTTTTTTCTTTTCTTTTTCTTTTCTTTTCTTTTGCATTTTCTTTTTCTTTGCTCTAACTTTTGCCTGGGCCGCCCTTACAGGTTTTCGGCCCAGCGAGCCTCTCAAAGGGCAAAAAGTGTAGCAAGCCCATGCCAAATGGTTTTGAGATTGAAGCCTTTCTGTGTCGAGGAGAATGACTGTTATGTTGATTTGCAGAAGAATCCATCACGGTTACTTCATGAGCCTTGCCTGGTGGGATCTGACCCCCCCTTGATCTGACTCTGATGCCTCTTGCTCGAGGGCTACTTCAAATTGGGCCGCACAGGCATTTCATGGCACTGTTGAACGTTTCGAACGGATTCCAGTTTGCAACAGATGAATTGAATCTTGAGACCGAGAGCGATCCTGGGCTGCACAATCTCAAGAGCGGTCCCACGCAGGTCTTCGCAAGACTGCGCAAGACATTTTGTTTTTGAAAGTTTTTAAGAAAGCGACAAATCATTCATGTTGAAGATAGTGTGGAACCAGTCTGGATCGGACCAGGATCCTTCTTAGTACTCTCGCCGACAAGCATGATTTCATTCATTAAAAGCTTAGCAGGCCTCTCTTTCTCTCAAAATGATCAAAATTTTACAAAACCCGAGGAATTACTTCCTCTTCGTTTTTCAACACCGCAGTGTTCGAAATGGGGTTTTATGAAAAGCTTAGGTCATTACGACAATGTTTAAGGCACAAGAGAGTAGGCGAAATGCACTGTCGTTCCGTTCACATCTTCTGGCACGGCTAACTCAAATAGCAACAAGTACGGAACGTGATAGCCACGGCTGTTTCATTCAAATTCTCTGATTGCGGCTGGCTTTTCAACAGAGACAGACTTAAAAGGAAAAAGACAATTACAAAACGGCGTTTGAGGCAACAACCCCGAAATCGCCTGGTATTCTATACAAGAGGGACTGACTCAGTACAACAAGACAGACCCTATAAACAAAAGGACTGACTCAAAACAATGAGACAGACTCAAAACAAAACAAAAGACTGACTCGACACCCAAGTCAGATTTTACAAAACTAACATTAACAGATGCCCAAAAATGCGTGCCAAATGCCACATCCAAAAATGCACCAGGCACTGCCCACAGGCGGTTCACCTTCTGATTACATACTCGCAATATCTGTGTCCTCAAAATCCAACAACTGGGTGGTGATGGACTTTGCTGAGGTAGGTGGGAGGATAACCTCGTTGTCAATCAAATCTTGCACCTCATGCCGGAGGCGGAAACAATTGTCGGTAGCATGGCCAGTCTGCTGGTGGTACGCACAGTACTGAGCAGGGTCATGAGTATTAGGGAGATTCTTCGAGAGAGGCCGAGGCTCCAGGGGTTTAAGGTGTCCCCTTTCGGCAAGGATTTGAAGTGCCTCGGACAATGGCATGTAGAGAGCATGAAAGACCCTGCGCCCTCGGGGCGGGTATTTTGGAGCCTGAGCACTCTTGCTAGATGCACTAGCGAATGGATCGGCGGGTGCGGCCTTGGATTTCTGATCCTTTCCGAATGTAAGGTTGGGAGCGGGAAGAACTATTCTGGCATGACGGGGCCTATCCCGATTCTCTGATTGACTGGAATTGCCCTCAGGCCGAATGGGGAAAGCATCCTCCACAGCTTTTGACATAACTGCGGATATCTGTTGCTTATTCATTCCCCCGGCTTTCAAAGCCTCTACTGCCCACAGCAGTTGTTCGATAGGGTCGGCATCTGCCTTCATTTTGCCTTTGTCTCTGGCCTCGGCCTGATCTGGAGTTTGGTTTGCTGCGTCGTTACCATAGCTGGAGGTCATCTTCGGTTGGTTGAGTTCGATTACAATTCGTCCCAGTAGTGGGGGTTCCTGGGGTATAAAGCCTCCGGCATATGGTGCGGCTGGTGGCGAAACAAACATTCCATATGCGAGATCCGCCACGGATCTTTGAAGATCACCTATCATTCCCATTAGTTCAAATGTAGTAGGCTCGCGAGCCTGATATAGTTGAGGGGTCCAAATTGGGTGTGCGGCAGGCGACCTGGGCGGATGCGGCATATCAATATTAGCCTCACTTTGTAGGGTGATTCCTTGATCCAACGTGGCCGTCATGACCACGATCTCTTCTGAATTCTGCGTCATGCTCAGTCCTGCCTCAGCAAGGAGAAGACACTAGCTGTTCTGGATCGACCCTCTGAATCTCTGAACTGAAACGGAAAACAAGCAGTATTTCAGCCCCAAACAGATCAAACACGGGTGTAGCTGATCAACTGTACTCTACTACTAATCACTGTTCCCCAAAATCACTGTTCAATATCGAACTGATACCCGCAGACATAACTGATTCTCAACAAACACTGATACTAGTGCCCTCGGGCCGGATACCCAATCTTGCAAACTGACATGTGTGTTCCTATAGAGATACACTCTAAAAGCACATAGCAGGTAAAAGAGAGCCAATACACCCCTATGTTGGGGTAGGGTTTCCCTGTCCTACTTTGCCAGGAGCTAGGGTTTCACTACGCACACAGCGGTTTCAAACAACCTATATCGGGTAAGCAACCTGTCCTAGTATGGAATGGTCACTATGGATTTCGATATGCACTAGGTCGAATGGTCAAAAAGGGTGCCCTGGTAAAACCGGGGTTTGTGTTCCCATATTGGCAGAGCCCGCAACCGGTTAGCCTTATGGTCATGCCTTGACAAGACAAGCCTCCAGCAAACCGCTCAGGAATAGCAGATGGCCAACACGGTGTCCTAGGCGCACCAATGCACATGCAATGCAAAGAAACACATAAGTGTAGTCAAAACAGGATATCACGAGTTTGAGTCAAGCTCTCTAAAATCCCCAACAGAGTCGCCAGAAACTGTAGACGCGCCCTTGGGCCTCACGCTACAATTCGGACTCCCCTGTTTTTTGTGTTGCGGTTCGTAATCTGAACCAAAGAGTCCAACTCTGGCAAATCGTTTTGAAGAAAAACAGATTTTGAAAAGTAGTGCCAAACATGGACTGCTTTGCCAGATACCGAGTCGCCACCTAAATATTTTAAAATGAGAAATTTAGGAAACCCTGACTCGGTGCCAAAGGCCACATGTCCGTCATCACCAAAGTGGTCTTGGCTCGGGAGCTTGGGTACGATCGGGGAAGGTCAGCTATGAGCACGCCCTTTCGCCCGGTCCGAAGACCGGCCTCTACTAACCATGATATTCGATTTTGAAAACGTTATGTGTTCTTATTGCGGTTATTAGCCTAGAATTACTATGTTATGCGCGCAGCAAACAAGTATAGACTAGAATGCCTAATTTGGAAATAATCATTGCATATCCGTTTGTTTTGAAAATGCTTTGGAATTTGCTACTTGCGAGTAGGCTAAAACACGGATTTCAACGAGTTTTCCAACTCAAGCAATCCAACCTTCACCCACAGGCATTCAAACAGTTTATCTCATATAAGCAACTAGCCGCATGGTAAGCCTACTGTCATGTTTAACATTCACACGCATGCGATATGCTAAAGCATAAATACTTACACCGTACTCCAAGCCAAAACAACAAACTAGTTAGCAAAAATGCATGCCCTAGTTCATGTTAGAATGACTAATGCATCGCATATAGAATGTGATTATTATAGGCTCGGCTAACCCTAAAATGGCATGTGAAATGCAATTATTCGGTGCACGTATTCAAGTTAGATTTGAAAATACAATGCGGTTTGTATGATGTACCGAGCCCGGTGCATGTCGACAAATGCATGGATGCACGCATGCATTGCATAAGGTATGCTAAAATAAACGTGCCCTAATCTACCATCATAAGCAGGTAAATAAAAGGGAGAAAGAAATGGGGGTTGGAAGACATACACACCACTCACCCACACTTATTACAGATTTGCCCTCACTCGGAGGGACCAAGAGAATAATACAAATAATTAACTACGCAAGCTAATTAAATATTACAGACTAATTAAATTAACAAATTAATTAATTTAAGAAAAACAGTAAACCGCCTCGGGGCGAGGGCTCAATGCACGCGCGCTCGGGTTACGCTCGGAATTGCACTGCCATGCCTAGACTGCCTCTGTTTTCCCTGCCCTGCCCTTCTGAGAACTACCAAAGTCTCAGAATTACTTCCTTGGATACTGGGGATCACCACCGGCTAAACGGAATAGCCACCGGCTGCTATGTGTGGCCATCGGCACAGAATTCATCCATCGGCTAATAATTGATTGCCGGTCGGCACTAAACATTGCCGGCCGGCAATGAATTCCTGCAGAACCTGCAACTCACAGCAGCAGAGGGCAAAATCTTGTGTGGCAATGTTATTCAAGTAATGTATGCACCAAACACATTCCTTATCATGTTTGTGACTCAAAGGAGGATGTGCCTCGATTCTCAGACCACCAATCACGCATTTTCATGCATGATGGCCCAAAGAATCAAGTGTGCACTTTCAATTTCAAATGCATGCAAACCATATAAACGAACAAGGGTGCCGAACCTCTATCATACTCATCTCAAGAGGCCTAGCATGCATGTCAATGCAATGAAATCCTAAGCATGTTATCTAATATGCAAACATAGGCAATGCAATGTAAGGATGCTAGTATGTAAATTACTCATACAAGACAAGCATGCAAACTAAGCAAAGGGGTGGACTTAGACATGACTTAGGCAGCTCCAAATAGGCCTAAAATCAGTAGCCAAAATGCTAAAATATGATGGCCAAGCACATATACACACATGCACATGCTAAGGCACCAACTTAAGAATTGAACAAACAACCTTTAAGCACACTTAAAAGAAGTTAAACATGGACAATTAGCATGCAATATAAGCTCTAAAAATCATGTTAGAATATGGTGCCAAACCAACCCAAATGAGACAAGCATAAGCATGCAAGTATGGCCCAAGTGCTCAAGGCTAGTCAAAGGGCATTGAACTACACTTGACAAGACTTAACATGGCAAGAATTAAGCAACTAAAATCAGAGTTTTAGCACACAAAATAAAGCCCAAAGGACCACTTAGATGGCATCTAAGTAGCTCAAATTCAAAGGCAGGCATAATGGTCAAAACATAAGGCATGCAACACATGCTCTCAAAGCAACAAAGAAGCAACTAAGGCAAGCATATGAGGATGCCAAAGGGATTGATATTACATGTTGGGTGGTTCCAAACCACCAAAATGATGCAAGCAACACAAGCTACACATTCACATACTTGAGGCCTACAAGCCCGACAAGCCACAAATGCAAAGGAGCTATACTAAGCATGCCGAAATCAATCCAAACAACTATAGATAGACCTAGAGCATGGCAAAATAAGCACAAAACATTCACAAGTCTAAGCCTAAAACATGCTCAAACAAAGGCTAACAACCTAAGGCATGTTAAGGGATCAAGGAGGCATTGCATGGTAACTATACTAAACATGTATGGGGTACCAAAACCAACACACAACATGATTATATTATGGCATAATAAGCATGAAATGCAACCTAGACATGATCAACACACACTTGAACAAAGGCTTCCTTCAGAGACCAAAAATGGTCCCTTTCAAGGACAATAAGGAGAGGGGGGTGGCCCTCCCCTTCTTCACAAGTGTTGATGTTGTTGCTTCCTTGGGCTCAAATCCAGCCAAGAACACCAAGAACAACCTCTTGGAACCTCAGAAACCAAGGAAAGGTGAAACACTAGGTGTTGATGTGCAATGGTATGAACAAATGCACCTAGAACACTTAAGGGAGAGAGGTATAGAGATATAATATGTATCAATCCTAGACCTAAAACCAGAGCTCTCTCTGAGTTGTTTCCTCTCCAAAAAAAGCCAACCCTGCTGGGGAAGGGCTCCTCTTATAGAGGAGTCAAACTTGTAATGCTTACAAGTTAATCAACCAAGAGGGGCATCCCTCCATACACGTGTATGGAGGGGGAGTCAATGCCAGACAGCTGTAATAAAATATCTGAAAAAGCAGCTGAACAGTAGCCGGCTAGCCAAAAATGTCATTTTGACAAAAATGACTGCCGACCGGCAACAAAGAGTGCCGGCCGGTAATATAAATTGCCGGTGGCAACAAAAACCAGCCGGTGGCCTCTAGCTAATGCTGGTGGTGTGTGGGGATGCCTCACAAGGCATTCCCTGCCCCTCCAAGGCAAAACACAAGTGTTTGGTGCAAAACCAGACAAAAAACAGTCGAGTTCGGAGATCCTGGGGCAAGGCGCGTAAAGGAGAACTCCGGGAACTCCAAACAAACACGAACATGGATAATCACCGAGTGTTCAAACGATGACGTCCAAGTCTTGAGGACGGTCAAAAATGGGGTGTCTACAACACCCCAAGCCAAACAATGCAATGCAAGTATGCAATCATGGCTCAAGCATACAAATGACGCTAAGGCACAAATCATGCTAAATGCAATGTATCCTAAGCATGCAAATATGCAATGTGTTTAATATGCAATAGGCACACAATCTAAACACGTAGACAAATATGGCACGCAACAACATGCGATGATGGACTTAAACTAACATGGGTAGCTCGCAAGCATGCCAAAATCAGTGACCAAAGTGGACTAAAACAATGATGCCAATTATGCAAAACAAGTATGCAAACTAGTAAGCCTAAGACTAAGGCATGAAGGCCAACTTACAAGCATACTAAAGAAGGCAAACATCGACACTAGACCAATCAAAAAAGTGTCATGGCATGCTAGAATGAGACTCAAAACCCACTGTTATGGCAACTTTAATAACCCCAACATATAGGCATACACAATGCACATTTTAAGGCATAAGAGGGCACATCTTCAAAGCATGAGAGAAGTGATGAATGCCAGCATACAAGCATGGTTTAGGGACTGAAATAACATGCTAAGTGATTCCAAATCACTGAAATAGCCTAACCAATGCATGTTTAGAACTCACATCCTTAGGGCTCACAAGCCAAGATGCAAAGCAACTATATCAAACATGTTAAACAAGACCAAATCAGTGGCCAACAGACCTTAAGCATGACAAAATATGACCAAGTACTTCACGAAGTTAGGTCAAAACATGAAGATATGCTAGGCTAAACACATGGCATACTTCTAGGGAAAATGGAGAATTACAAAGCAAGTGTATTATACATGAAAAGGGCCATGAATCCGACCAAGGACAGAGGTATGTCATGACCCAAAAACAACCAAAGACCTCTGAAATGGTACCAAATGCAACTACCCACGCATGCTATCCTTATGAGCCAAAACATGCAAAAATGAGAGACATGGGGGAGAGGGGTGTCCCTCCCCTACACAAGTCCTCAAACCTCCTTCTTCACCACTAAAAATCCACTGGATTTCAGTGGTGAGAAGGCCAACATACCAAGATAAATAAAGCTCAAAGAAAAAGCACCAAAAGAGGCCAAAAGGGGCCTAAAAGGGGGAGGTCGACCCCAAGCAACAAAATACCCTCAATGAAAGATCTAAAGCATGAAAATACAAGACTTTTTGTAGTTATACACAAAGCTTAAATCAGCATGCAAGACAGGTCAAAAGCCAATGCAAGATTGGGGAAACTAAAGTAAAGTAGTTACCCTTGAAGAACCCTTGATGAACAGCGAATGCAGCCCTCTTCTTTTGATCAAAATCAGTCCAAAAACTCAAGAACAAACCCTCCAAGCCCCTCAAGGTCGAAGTAAGGTGTGATGGTGTGTGTCTTAGTGCAAAACTAAGGTAAAAATGCACTTTTAGGCCACAAAACACACACAAGGGAGGAGAGAAAGGGAAAATATAGAGAGAGAATGTATATGACAGATATATATATGTATATCTCTGGTTTTTTTTTCAAAAATCTTTAACCCCTCACAAAGGAAGAAGAGAGATCCTTATATAGGCAAAGGAAATGGTTCTAAGGTTCTCCAAGAAGCTAGACTAAAAAGGTCAAAGGGGCAAAGGGTTCAAGGCTTCCTGAGGAAGCTAGGACAGCTGGCCAAGCTTCCCCAAGAAGCTTGGCCAAAGGTTCAATCTTCTAGAAGGAAAAGGGGGTCAAAGGCTTAAAAAGGCCATCCCCCTGCATGGGGAGTAGGGTCTGTGCATCCCAGCTGGCACAGCTGGCATACACCAAGCCTAGAGGGTGCAAAAGGTTCACACCGGCCAGAAAAAAATGGTCACCGGCCAAATAAAGTGCCGGCAGGCCACATAAAATGCTGACCGGCCATTAGTATCAAGAAACCATGGCCGGTGGCAACAATTAATGGCCGATGAGGTAAAGGGAAGGCCGGTGGGGTTTGGGGATGTCCAACAAGCCATTCCCTGCCCTCTAAGGCAAAAACTCAAGTATTTGGTGCAAAACCAAACACAAAACAAACGAGTTGAGAGATCCTGAAGCAAGGCGCGCAGCCGAGGCCTCCGGGAACTCAAAACGAGCACAAACAAGGATGATCACCGAGTGCCCCAACGGTGATGTCCAAGTCTTGAGGACGGTCAAAAATGGGGTATCTACAGTTGCCCCTCTTTGACAGAACTCAAAAGTCATAATAATGACGGGAGTGAATGTCAAAGCCTAGAGACGACTCATTTTTGACAAGGTCGAAGACTTAGACAAAGCATGCAAGACAATACAAGGTATGCGCCCGAAGGCAGGGGCAAAATGCAAGACAATGCACAAAGCCGAACATAACTTATGACTACGCAAAGAAAGCTGTAACGAAGCACATACAATGCAACAGTTCTAAGTTAGCAAACACCAAACTACACTACAATGCAGAAAGGATGTAAGAAAATTATGTAATTCTCAATACGTCTCACGCGGAGGATACAATACCTGTGCAGTTCGTCTGGTTGCACTAGCCTCAAATGAACCATACATACAATATCGCGCCTGAAAAGAAAGCAAACTTAACAGGTACGATGCCGTTAGCAACATGCATGACAATGCAATTGAAAGTGCGTGACAACGCAAAGCAAGTGGGAAGCATAACAATGCTGTGAAGGCGCCAATTCATGTAAGTAAAGAACACGCGACAACGTGCACAATGTATGTGAAGGAATTGGAGCACATGTAAGTGAAGCAATGCACGTATGCACGCAATGTGTATAAGATGAAATTGAACACATATAAGTAAAGCAATGCACGCATGCACGCAATGTGTATGAGAAGAATTTGAACACATATAAGTAAAGCAATGCACGCAATGTGTATGAAAAGAAATTGAACACATATAAGTAAAGCAATGCACGTATGCACGCAATGTGTATGAAAAGAAATTGAACACATATAAGTAAAGCAATGCACGCATGCACGCAATGTGTATGAAAAAATATTGAACACATATAAGTAAAGCAATGTACACATGCAGGCAATGTGTATGAAAAGAAATTGAACACATATAAGTAAAGCAATGCACGCATGCATGCAATGTGTATGAAAAGAAATTGAACACATGTAAGTAAAGCAATGCACGCATGCACGCAATGTGTATGAAAAGAAATTGAACACATATGAGTAAAGCAATGCACGCATGCACGCAATGTGTATGAAAAGAAATTGAACACATGTAAGTAAAGCAATGCACGCATGCACGCAATGTGTATGAAAAGAAATTCAACACATATAAGTAAAGCAATGCACACATGCACGCAATGTGTATGAAAAGAAATTGAACACATATAAGTAAAGCAATGCACGTATGCACGCAATGTGTATGAGAAGAATTTGAACACATATAAGTAAAGCAATGCACACATGCACGCAATGTGTATAAAAAGGAATTGAACACATATAAGTAAAGCAATGCACGCATGCACGAAATGTGTATGAGGAGGAATTGAACACATATAAGTAAAGAAATGCACGCATGCACGCAATGTGTATGAAAAGAATTTGAACACATATAAGTAAAGCAATGCACACATGCACGCAATGTGTATAAAAAGAAATTGAACACATATAAGTAAAGCTATGCACCCATGCACGCAATGTGTATGAGGAGAAATTGAACACATATAAGTAAAGCAATGCACGCATGCACGCAATGTGTATAAAAAGAAATTAAACACATATAAGTAAAGCAATGCACGCATGCACGCAATGTGTATAAAAAGAATTTGAAATATGGTAAAGATAAGTCATTCAATGATATTGCAACGCAAAGCACTGCAACGTAGCATAATTGAGGTAATTTGCGGAGTTCACAAGATACAAAAGGATACGAGAGGGAGGACTTCCTCGTATGTATGGAGCATCGATCATAGCAGACACAATTTGAGGTTAACTCGGGGGTCTATGAATGTTCTGAAGGCGTACTTCCTTGCACTACCTCAAGAAATGAAGGTGCCAAACCATACAATTGATCGGACAAGAGCGCGAGAGATGCGTTGACCGCAAGGAAGGGGCCATTGGTATCAACTCTGATACTTTGCTGCCTTGCTCCTTCTTTTTGCTTTACTATCCTTTTTACAGGTAGTTTAAGCACATTGCACTACCTCAGGCAGATTTTATTTTGAGAGAAACTGTATATGTTTGCAAAATACATAATGGAAATGAAACTGCCCCTTTTTTTCGAAAAGTGTTGCATTTGGACATCCTATGCATTGCATCGCACAGCATCACATAACAATGTGAATGAAAATCATTTGAAAAAATAGAGCATTTGCATCGTAATAATTAGGTAATGAACCAATTTACAACTCGATAAGCAAAACAGAGGGACTCGACATAACCTACCAAGTGCGAGTACAACTCGATAAGTCAATTAAAGACTTGACGAGACTGACATACAACTCAATAAGCAAAGATACAACAACTCGATAAGCAAATATGCGTGACTCCGCAAGAATTGATCACCAGAGGGATTGGAGGTGGTGGAATTCCCCAATCCTTAGCATAAATAGCTCAGAGAACTAGGAGGGAGACCACCGGCCAGAGATAAAGGCCGTCGGCCATAAGAACTTGTTACTGGCCAAGAGTGGTGGCCGGTCGGCACTAAATTTGTCCGGCCGGCCATAAATTTTCTGGGACCACCAGAACTCTGACACTTGTCCTCCACTCACACCTTATCTCCTACAAAAGGCCTCAGCTTCGTAGTTCTACTTGATTCAACACTGATTTGCTCAAAATGGAGGGATTTCTTGCCCAGAATCTCTCGTCTTGGATTAACAACTTGGATGGCTCGGAAAAGCTGAATTTCGAGGGTTTTGGCATAAACGCACTATTCACTCTGGGTCGTACACCGTTACACCTCCCGTTTCTCCATGCGGCGGCAAGGTTTTGGAATCTGGTGACACATGTCTTTAGCTTTAGCGGGCAAGAAGTGTGTCCTACCTTTGAAGATTTTCGAGTTTTACTGGAATCCGAGTGTGACGAGGAGATCCTGCCTCATCTTAATTTCGGCCATGCCCAAGCCTTAGGGCGAATGTGTGGACTCACCATGCATGACGCTCGGTCTCTGATTTATGACGGAATGCTGGACATTCCCAGTTTGATCTATCGGTTTTCCGATGCTGGTGATCGTAACGACCATCATTGGCAAGGCTTCCGGCGACACACCCTCTGTTTGTGCCTGCTATCTCATTTTTTGTTTGTCTCAGGCTCCGGAGGATCTAATGTTTGATTGATCGAGGTTACCCAGGGCTTGAAAGAGGGCAAGAGTTGTGTTGTCATGACTTTGGCTGAGACGTTGATGGGGTTAGACACCTTTTATCGTCGAGAGACGACCAGATTTGCAGGGAGTCCACTATTGCTGTAGGTAAAGTTTCCCACCCAATCTCACATATGTACTACTCACGCCACTCGGCCCTCAAACTCATTTTCTCACAAAAACCCTTTTCTCACTTTTTCTCTCATCGTACATCTCTCTATTCTTTATTCTCTCATTTTTTATCCCTTCCCAGGTGTGGTTGATGGACAAGTTGCAGGTCGTGGACTCTTGTCCAGCATACTCAGCTCGCGGCTACTTCTTCAGGCAATGTCTGGTCGATGCCCTTGATGAGGGTTGGTGGTTCGACTGGATGTGCCATTTATCTGCCGACGGCATTGCTTGGCGGTGTCCTTGGCTCAATCTACCGGCCATGAGCTACAGCATGTCCTGACAGATTGGGATTCAATTGATTGGCTTTACTCACTGTGTGTTCTATTTCCCATTCCGGTTCTAGCGCCAGTTCGGTCACGATCAGACTTGCCCGCTAGAGGAGATAGAGTATCCTGCCACATTCCCGATTCGAGGTGCACAGCTTGCCCGATATGCCACAGCATGGAGGACTAGAGAGCTCTTGGCCCCCGCTCCCACTTTCAGTTGCACTTTGTCTGACGAGTGCTTGGATTGGCTCAATGAAGAGGCATAGATTGGGCCCAGCTTGGCATCAGAGGCTTCGACCAGCTCTGGAAGGGAGCGCAGGGATACCTGACTTATCTATGCCCCGAATTTATTACTTTACCAGTACTTTCAAGTTTTCTTTATGAATGTAATAAAAAGCAACTTCAATTTGTATGCAAGAGCATGAGAACTCTGTATTGAAATCAATGAAATTAAGGTTGTGGGTACTAAAAATTTTCCTTTTTGGTCCAAAAATGGTCTTAGTTGTAAAAAGATTAATTTGAACAAAGTCAACTTTTATTAAAACTCTTCAAAACCATTTTCGATATGGATCAGAACTGGATGCGCCTGAAATCTGTCACTGAGATGCACAACCCTGGATTCCTACAATTGGAAAGTTGCCCCTAGTCTGAATAGCACCGCGGCACTTCATGGCAACGGAAAGTTGCCCCTAGTCTGAAAAACACTGCACCGGAGATCACGATGAATGCTGATAGACAAAGATGACCGAGATGATCAAAGTGGACAAAGTTGATCGGGGAAAAGTTTATGGCTGAACTCCAAGTTGCCTACGTATCCCAAAGATAGAAATCAAACCTTACGTAGTTCAGGCTCGGGTATTTTCACTCTCCTTTTACGCTCTAACTTTTACCAAGGCCGCCCTTTGCGGGTTTTCATCCTTGCGAGCTCAGTTTTTATAATTTCAAAATTTTTTGTGCTCTGAGTTTTGCCTAGGTCGCCCTTTCGGGTTTTCGGCCTAACGAGCCTCTCAGGGGTAATATTTCTTCAACTTGTCCATATTGATCGGTTGTGAGAACTCCAAGCCATCTAGATCCATCAGAACCACAGTTCCACCTGACCAGATAGACTTAATGATGTAGGGACCAGTCCAATTGGGTCTGAACTTGCCCCTTGGGTCATGGATGGAAGCTCGGTTGTCCTTGAGCACCAAATCTCCTTCCTTTAGATGCCTAGACTTAACTTTCTTGTTAAAAGCCCGGGCGATTCTGCGCTGATAACCTTGAACATGGTACAGTGCTTTCAGTCTTCTCTCATCAAAGAGCATGAGTTCCTCAAACCTACTCTGCTGCCAATCTGCTTCGGCTATTTGACACTCAGCCAATACTCGCAATGACGGAACCTCAATCTCGATAGGTAGAACGGCCTTCATCCCATAAACCAATGAATACGAAGTCACCCCCAGTAGCCCCACAGAGCAAATGGTAGCTTATCTGGCCAATCCTGGTAGGTCTCCACCATCTTCTGCAGTATGTGTTTGATGTTCTTATTAGCGGCCTCAACTGCTCCATTGGTTTGCGGCCGATAAGTAGATGACTTATGAAAAGCCACGTTGTATTTTTCCAACAAGTCAATCACTTCCTTCTTGAAGTGGGAACCGTTATCTGAAATTATCTCGTTTGGGACTCCATAGTGACAGATGATGTTGTTTCTGATAAACTTCGCAACATGTGAAGCCTTCAACATCGCATAAGATTGGGCCTCGACCCACTTTGTGAAATAATCTATCGTGACCAGGATGAACTCATGCCCATTTGACCCCTTCGGAGTGACAGCCCCGATCACATCAATTCCCCAGACTGAAAACGGCCATGGCGAAGTCATATTGTACAGCTTCGACGGCAGAATGTTCATGCGATTTGCATAAATTTGACATTTGTGGCATCGCCGAACAAAGCCAATACAATCCTCCTCTATGGTGGACCAATAGTAACCATGCCTGAGGATCTTTCGAGCCAACATTACTCCATTCATATGCGCACCACATTCTCCCCCATGGATGGCCTCCATCAGGCGCTTCGACTCTTCAGCCTCTACACACAACTTGTGCATCCCCAGATGACCTCTCTTATACAGCTTACCCCCGCAGATGATGAACTGAACAACCATTCTTCTGATTGCCCTTTTATCTTTGGCATTTGCCCCTGGTGGATACGTCTCTTTCTCCAAGAAGTTCCAAATGTCGTAATACCAGGGGTTGTCGTCCTGAGTTTCATCTATAGCAGCGATTGATTCATACGCTGGCACGAACTTCTGGTCAATGATGACTGGACGCATCCGGACTCCAAACGGGATGTCTATCATGGAAGATAGAGTTGCTAGTGAATCTGCAAACTTGTTGTTCTCTCTTGCTAAGTGAGCGAAGTTTAACTTCTCAAACCGAGGGATTAACAAATCCAAGGTCTAGTGGTACATTATCATCTTTTCTTCCTTGACTTTCCAATCTCCTTTCGCTTGAGACACAACGAGGTTTGAGTCTCCAATGACGTCCAACCGTTTTGCCCCTGGTTCCAGGGCTGCTTCTAGGCCGGCAATGCATGCCTCATATTCTACTTCGTTGTTCGAGACTTTGAACCGGAGTTTGAATGCTAGAGGGATACGAGAATTGTCGGGTGCTATCAGCAACATTCCTATCCCATACCCGTATTGATTTGATGCTCCGTCAAAGTACATCGTCCAAGTTTCATCGTCGATGTGCAAAATGGTTTCGTCTGGGAATAAATACTCGACTGCTTCACCTCCTTCCACTGGATGGTCGGCTAAGAATTCTGTCGCTGCTCTTCCTTTGACTGACTTGCGTGTCACATATTTCAAATCGAATTCGGAGAGCAAAAGCAACCAACGAGCTAGCCTACCCGTAAGTGCTGGTTTCTCGAAAAGATATTTGATGGGATCGAGTCGTGAAACCAACATTACGGAGTGAGCTAACAGGTAATGCCACAACTTCTTGGTAGCCTATACCAAAGCTAAGCAAGCCTTCTCCAACGGTGTGTAGCGAGTCTCATACTCTAGCATTTTCTTGCTCAGATAGTAGATGGCTCTCTCCACTTTGTCCTTTGATTCTTGCGCGAGCATACAGCCCATTGTAGTCTTAGTTACTGAAAGGTACAATATCAACGGTTTCCCCGGCTCTGGTGGTGACAACACGGGTGGGTTCTGTAAGTATTTCTTGATTTGTTCAAAAGCAGCTTGGCATCGGCCATCCCATTGGAATTTCTTTCCTTTCTTTAGGAGACCAAAAAGTGGTTCACAAGTCAAGGTTAATCTTGAGATAAACCGTCTTATGAATTGCACTTTACCCAGAAAGCCTCGCACCTCCTTTTCAGTCTTTGGTGGTGGCATTTCTAAGATGGCCTTGATTTTGGAAGGGTCGACTTCGATGCCCCTTTGTATTATTAGAAACCCCAGCATTTTTCCCGCTGTAACACCGAACGTACACTTTTGAGGATTCAGCCGTAACCGGAATTCTCTGATCCTTTGAAAAATATTTTGCAAGGCGGTGTGGTGGCCCTCTCTATCTTTGGACTTGACAATCATGTCGTCCACGTACACCTCAACCTCTTTGTGGATCATGTCATGCAATATCGTGGTCGCGGCCCGTTGATAAGTAGCTCCAGCGTTCTTCAACCCAAACGGCATCACTCTGTAGCAGTATGTCCCCCACGGGGTGGTGAAGGCAGTCTTTTCCCGATCTTCAGGTACCATCACTATCTGATTGTAACCTAAGAAGCCATCCATAAACGAAAGCAAAGCGTGCCCCGCTGTAAAATCCACCAACTCATCAATATGCGATAAGGGGAAGTCGTCCTTCGGACTAGCTCTGCTTAAATCCCTGAAATCCACGCATACTCGGATTCTGCCATCTTTCTTCGGCACTGGAACAATGTTGGCCAACCAAGTCGGGTATTCGGATACCAACAGGAAGCCTGCGTCAATCTGCTTGGTAACTTCTTCCTTAATCTTGATGGCCCAGTCAGGGCGGATCCTTCTGAGTTTCTGTTTGACAGGTCGAGCCTCGGGGTCAAGAGGGATCCGGTGCTATACAATCTCAGGATCGATCCCAGGCATGTCTTCGTAGGACCATGCGAAAACATCTTTGAAATCTTTTAATAAAACGACTAAGCGCTCGCGTTCCTCCGAAGACAACGTGGACCCGATCTGGACCAGCCGCGGGTCCTTCTCAGTACCAATATTCACGGTAGTGATTTCATCAACTAAAGGTTTAACAAATCTTTCCTGCTCTTAATCAATTAATCGTTGTAAAACCGGAGGAATTTCTTCCTCGTCGTTTTTGTCAAAATTTTGAAAGTCCTGATTCAAGCAATATATCAAAGGCACAGAAAAGTACTCAGAAACCACATCCATATCCTTCTCATTATGTACTTCCAAACCATCCGATTCTTCTGTTACAACAGACTCGAAAGAGAAAGAAAAAGACGACCTGGACAGGACTATGGCATCTGTGTTATCACCTCCAGGAATACCAGACTCAGACTCAGTTGAGCTGGAACTTGATTCCGACTCACAAGACTCGGTGGAATCAGATTCCGGCTCACTACCTGACCCGGTGCTGCTCGACAAAAATCCCTCCTCGTATTACCAGGTGAGGGAGGGTGCGATCGATGCATCCAAAATAGTTGGTGATAGGCTCGCAGCCGTTTCATTCCCGATCATGGACACCGAGAAGTTATCTCCCAAGCACAGCTGGTCGATCGAAGGATTTGAAAGTAGACATGCCAGTGCTACCCCCATTTCAAGTTCAGTGTCTTCAGACTCCATTGCCCTGTTTTGCTCAATCTCAACCGTCGGACCTATCTGTTCGCTAGCAACATCATTCTCGGGTAACTGTAGGTCAAAGAAAATCTCGAACCCCGGTACGTGCTTTTTCTCCGCGTTTAGCCACGGCTCTGGAAAACCACAGAATGGAAAATCCTCCCCCTCCCGAACGAAGCGTCCGTTTAGGGTACCCCGGATGGGCCGATGCATTAACTCAAAAGGTTTTCCCATCTGTTTCGCTCTGGCTCTCCCAGCCATCTCTTTTCCTTTCCTTACCCAATCCTCCTTGGTGGGCAGATAACCCAAGCCAAAGGTATGGGGGTTGTGTGGCACTTCGGCCAATGCTGCGACGCCCTTACGGCCGCTCTTTCCCAATCCCATCCCGGGGATGTGTTGGAGCTTATTCATGAGGTACACTACCTGAGCACTGACATATATCCCTTCGTTAGTAGCCATGATGTTTTGTACAACCCGAGCCTCAGCCAAAGTAAAACCTGATATGAACACATCCTCCATGCCGTGTTCAATCTCTAGAACAGGCGTAGATACCTCCGATGGTGGATGAATCAATGAATTTCCAAAGACAATGGCTACTCCCTTCCCATGGGGGTATTTCACCATTTGATGTAAGGTGGACGACACCGCCTTCACCTAATGCAGCCACAGCCGTCCCAAAAGTAGGTTGAAGGTTGCAGGTACCTCTAAGACATGGAAATCTATCTCGTGCTGTCCCGGCCCTACTTTAGTTTGAATTTTCACCGTCCCCATGACTTCTCTACTCGTGTTGTCGTATGCCCGAATAACCTGGGCCGTTGGTACAAAATCCGCGGTTTTCAAACCAACCGCATATGCTGTTCTTGCCGGACAGACGTTGATGGCGGATCCGATATCAACAAGAACCACCGGTATCCATTTATTCTTACACTCCACAGAGATGTAGAGTGGCTTGTTATGGTTTGCCCCCTCAGGTGGCAGTTCCTTGTCGAAAAAATTCAGTGTCGGGGTAGCCCCTCCCGGAAAGACTAATCCCGCCAGCTGTTCTGGCGTGGTTTCTATCGAAAGCTTGGCCTTGTCCATGGCTGATAGGACAGCCTGTCTGTGCACCCGTGATGCCATAAGCAGTCCCCAGATGGAGATGTCTGCTTGTATCTTTTTCAACTGTTTGAGCACAGCCTCCTCTTCAAGTTGTTTCTCCTTCTATTTCTCAGTCTCCCTGTCTTTCCCAGAAGCCTCTGGTTGATCTAGGTGCGGGGGTTTGAAGTACCGCCCGCTCCTTGTCATATGGTCGACTTCTCCAATATACCAGGTGTCATCGGGTTGGTTGTTTCCCCAATCTTCATCCGTGTGGGCGAGACATAAATCATCGTCTTCCCACCACATTCCATCTGCAGCTGACAGACACCTGTCCGGCTCTGGCATGACTGTTCTCATACTTGCAGTACCTTCTATCCCTATGCTCACAACACCCTCTGTTTCTGTACTCGTAGCAGTTTCAGTCCTTACATGAGCCTTAGCCTTCCTGATTCTCTCAGAATTTTCAAATCTTTCCTGTTCCGACTGTGTTAATACAGCTGGCTGTTCAATAATCCCTGTAGTCAAAATGCTCCAATCCTGAGCGAAATTCTTCATACTGGCGCTCTCCGGCAATGTACTCTGACTTTCGGCCCTTCCGGCCTCAACTGATACCCTCGCCCCTGCCGAGCCCCGTTCTGGTTAGAAATCTTCCACCACATCTGGTTGATCATGCAGCCATCCAGTGACCTCTGTCGATTCCTCATAATCGAACCAGTTGACTGTTGAGTCCCCTGGATCTTGGTTACTGTAAAACTGGAGATTGGCAAGGTCCTCTTCCACAACCGTTAGATTATCTGTCCCCTGCTCAAATCTATCCCCCCGAATCATACACAGTTCTGCTCTCTCTGGCAATTCTATACTTGGTTCAGGCTGGCCTGCTGACAGGATGTAATCACTCGGATCGTAGGCTTCCCCAGCAAAATTCCCAGACTGCTCAAACCCTGACTCAACGGTTCCATCCTCCTTCGCAAACTCCCCTGTACCCTCTTTAACAGCCACCACCACTGGCTCAGGTTGGGTTATAGAGATGTCCAGCATGCACAAAAAGTCAGTGCAGTCAGGAAGGAGCACCTCCGATTTAGGTAGATGGGAAGGAGTAATATAGATGCTAGGATCATAAGACACGACCCCAGTCTGGATACAGTTAATTCTTTTGGGAGGTGGAGCTTGGTTGTGTGTAGGGAGTGGGTTGGTTGTAACATTGGGTTTCTCGGGAGGCATAATCACCCCGTTATCGATGAGATCTTGAATCTCATGACGTAATCGGTAGCACAGGTCGGTATCATGACCGTGTTGTTGGTGAAATGCGCAATACTTGGCTGGATTGTGGGCAGGGGGAAGTTTTTCCGGTAATGGCCGCGGCTCTAGGGGCTTCAAGTGCCCTTTTCTGATTAAAACCCCCAGAGCTTTGGACTGGGGCATATATAGCGGAGTGAAGGTTCTTGTATTTTTGGGTGGGTATTTGGCTGTTTGTGGATGCCTTACGGACGCACCGGAAAATGGCGTGGCTGCCATGGTTCTTGGAGGGAGGTTGGTGGTGACCATACTCACTTCGGAGGTCCTGGTAGTTGTAGCGCCGCTCGGGCCTGCATTAGTGTTACGATTGAAAGTTCTTCGGGGTTGCTCCCGGTCATTATCAATTAAGCCTTGCTTCAATGCATCCTCGATATGTACCCCCATTTCATGTAAATTGGAAAAGGTAGGAAAGGGGAGTACAATTATCTTCTGCATTAACTTCGGCTGAAGATTGCGCACAATCATCCGAATCTGATCTTTGTCCGTGGGCCTTAAGGTCATCATCGAAGCCTTAGCCCGCCATCTGGTCACAAATTTTGAGAAACTCTCTTTGGGCTCTTGCCTCGTTGTCTCGAGATCACAGGTCGTAATCTCGATTTGTGTATTATATGAGTATTGCGCGATGAAGGCCTTGGCCATCTCGTCCCACTTTCTCTTGACGTTATCTTCTAATTTGGCATACCATATGGCCGCCACACCCGACAGGATCTGGCCAAACAAAGACAACTTCTGTAGTCTAGTGAGGCCCATTGGCCTTAAAACATCTGAAAACAATCTTAGGTGCACCATGGGGTCCCCAGACCTATCAAACCGGTCGATATGAGGCATTTTGAATCTGTCAGGCAACGTCACGACTGCGTCAGTATATCCATCTTCAATGTCAAGGATGGTCTTGACTCCTTGGGATCTCTTGAACAGCTTTTCAAGCTTGCTCAACTTCAACGCTGTGGGATCTGTCTCGAACTCAAAGGGAGAGTCCGGCAGGTTGGTCGGTGTTTTGGATAACTGGGGTTGGATTTGGGGTAAGATTGGGGGTGGAGGTGGTCCTGTGGGAATATCCGTATCATTCTGAACATTAGCTGTCTCCCTGAGGGTTGGAACTCCTGGCGGGGGAGGAACTTGCTGCGAAGCAGATGCTCCGTTTTGCTGTTGTAACCTCACGATTAACTCTGCTTGTTCATTCATAACCGTGGCCTGCTACTTGGCAAACTCTGCCTGTCGAACAGCATCCTACTGCATCATTTTCATGCTCTCCTGAAGCTGGCGCACCATCTCTTCTAAGCTGGCCATACTGTTCTGCTCTGACTGAATTATCGGTGTATGTTCCCTTTCTGTGGGAGAAGTAGAGTCCTGATCCCTACTGTACACAGGTGGGGTAGACAAAGCCCTCTGTACTGATTGCTGAACTGATGCCTTTTGCCTAGCTGTCCTCCGTCTAGTAACCGGGGTTAGAGAGTGGTACACTGGTTGTCTGTCTACCAGATCCTCAGATCGATGGAGTCGACGACCTCTAGTCCAGAGTGCTTGGGGAATATCTACTGGGTCAGAAGCAATTGTGCTCAACTACCTAGTAAAAAGATAAATAAAGCGTATAAATAAACAGACAATCGGACAGCGTAACAGCATAAAATAGACACAATACACAGCTGGGTATAACAAATTGCCAATAAGATGAATGTACTGTTTCTTAACCACTGATCACTGTTTCCAAACTGCCCCAACAACTAATACCCTTAGGTAAAACTAATCTCCCAAATGCCGATGTCCGCAGGCTTGATACCCAGACTTGCAAACTGATACCCAGAGTCCAAATCCGGCAAATCATTTTGAGAAAATAGATTTTTAGAAAAGAAGTGCCAAACATGGACTGTTTTGCCAGATACAGAGTCGCCACCTAAATATTTTTTATGGGGAAATTTAGGAAACCCTGACTCGGTGCCAAAGGCCACGTGTCCGTCATCACCAAAGTTGCCTCGGCTCGGGAGCTTGGGTACGATTGAGGAAGGTCAGCTATGAGCACCCCCTCTCGCCCGATCCGAAGATCGGCCTCTACTAACCATGATATCTTGTTTTGAAAATGTTATGCGTTCTTATTCCGGTTATTAGCCTAGATTTACTATGTGATGCGCACAGCAAACAAGTAGAGACTAAGTCGCCTAATTTAGAACAAAACATTTCATGTTTGTTTATTTGAAAATGGTTTGATGGTGCTACCCGCAAGTAGGCTAAGATGCATTTTTTGCCACCCTCGAGTGGGCTTAGAAAATATGGTTTTGCCACTCTCAAATGGGCTTAAAACTCACATTCAATGTATTGTTCCAATTTAAATAACTCAACCTTCACCCACAGGCATTCAGGCAGTTATAACACGTAAGCAGCTAGCCTCATGGTAATCATGCTATTATGGCAACACTCACACGCATGCGGTATGCTAAAGCATAAAGGGCTTACCTAGTACTCCGTCCAAAACAGAAACTAGTTAGTAATCATGCATGATCCTAGTTCATGTTTAAAAATGGCTAATGCAACACATGCGAAGATGCAATCTGAACAGGCTCGGCTATCCTAAACATGGCATGTGAAATGCAACAGATAACAGGTATTCAATTTGGAATTGAAATACTTATGCAGTTAGCATGATGTGCCGAGCCCGGTGCATGCAATACCGATGAATGATGCACGCATGCATAGTATAAAGTATGCTAAAGTAAATATGCCCTAAATCTAGCCATTGTAAGCGGATAAATAAAAGGGAAGAAAGACGTGGGATTGGAAGACATGCATATACTCACGCACATTTATTACACAATTGCCCTTGCTTGGAGGGACCGAAAGAATAATACAGTCCGAATAAATAATACTAAATTAATTATTACAAAATTTCTAATTCAATTAACAAAGTGAATGCAGGAGGGAAAAGGCCACAACCCCGCCTTGGAATGCGCGAATGACGCGTGTTCAAGTCCCTCTCGCTTGGAAAACCCATACCATGCCACTGCTGCCTCTGTTTACACTGCCCTGCTTCTCTGAAGACTGCAAAAGTCTTGAGACATGCTCTATGGATGTTGGGAAATACCACCGGCCAAGTATGGACACCACCGGCCAAGGGGAGGAACCATCGGCCACCATTTTGTATACCGGCCAAAAATTAATGGCCGGCCGGCACTATATATGGCCGGTCGGCCAAAACTTCCTGCAGAACCTGCAGTTGACAGCAGCAGAGGGCAAGCAGTGTATGGCGTGAAATTTTCAAGCAAATGTATGCGTGGACACACTACTTATCATAAGATGGACTCAAGGGAGCATGGCCCTCGATCCTCGGGCCATCAATTAGGTATGATGTCCTAAGAAGTCAAGCTCGCCATTCAATGAAAATGCATGCAACACACAAATGAATACCAAGACCCCATCATGTTAGAGTCAAGGGCTTCGGCGACTGAGGGTTGAGAGATGTTGCATCACTTGAAGTATGAACACTTCTCACCCCTCAAGTTTGGCTTGACACCCCAAGCCAAACAATGCAATGCAAGTATGCAATCATGGCTCAAGCATACAAATGAAGCTAAGGCACAAATCATGCTAAATGCAATGTATCCTAAGCATGCAAATATGCAATGTGTTTAATATGCAATAGGCACACAATCTAAACACGTAGACAAATATGGCACGCAACAACATGCGATGATGGACTTAAACTAACATGGGTAGCTCGCAAGCATGCCAAAATCAGTGACCAAAGTGGACTAAAACAATGATGCCAATTATGCAAAACAAGTATGCAAACTAGTAAGCCTAAGACTAAGGCATGAAGGCCAACTTACAAGCATACTAAAGAAGGCAAACATCGACACTAGACCAATCAAAAAAGTGTCATGGCATGCTAGAATGAGACTCAAAACCCACTGTTATGGCAACTTTAATAACCCCAACATATAGGCATACACAATGCACATTTTAAGGCATAAGAGGGCACATCTTCAAAGCATGAGAGAAGTGATGAATGCCAGCATACAAGCATGGTTTAGGGACTGAAATAACATGCTAAGTGATTCCAAATCACTGAAATAGCCTAACCAATGCATGTTTAGAACTCACATCCTTAGGGCTCACAAGCCAAGATGCAAAGCAACTATATCAAACATGTTAAACAAGACCAAATCAGTGGCCAACAGACCTTAAGCATGACAAAATATGACCAAGTACTTCACGAAGTTAGGTCAAAACATGAAGATATGCTAGGCTAAACACATGGCATACTTCTAGGCAAAATGGAGAATTACAAAGCAAGTGTATTATACATGCAAAGGGCCATGAATCCGACCAAGGACAGAGGTATGTCATGACCCAAAAACAACCAAAGACCTCTGAAATGGTACCAAATGCAACTACCCACGCATGCTATTCTTATGAGCCAAAACATGCAAAAATGAGAGACATGGGGGAGAGGGGTGTCCCTCCCCTACACAAGTCCTCAAACCTCCTTCTTCACCACTAAAAATCCACTGGATTTCAGTGGTGAGAAGGCCAACATACCAAGATAAATAAAGCTCAAAGAAAAAGCACCAAAAGAGGCCAAAAGGGGCCTAAAAGGGGGAGGTCGACCCCAAGCAACAAAATACCCTCAATGAAAGATCTAAAGCATGAAAATACAAGACTTTTTGTAGTTATACACAAAGCTTAAATCAGCATGCAAGACAGGTCAAAAGCCAATGCAAGATTGGGGAAACTAAAGTAAAGTAGTTACCCTTGAAGAACCCTTGATGAATAGCGAATGCAGCCCTCTTCTTTTGATCAAAATCAGTCCAAAAACTCAAGAACAAACCCTCCAAGCCCCTCAAGGTCGAAGTAAGGTGTGATGGTGTGTGTCTTAGTGCAAAACTAAGGTAAAAATGCACTTTTAGGCCACAAAACACACACAAGGGAGGAGAGAGAGGGAAAATATACAGAGAGAATGTATATGGCAGATATATATATGTATATCTCTGGTTTTTTGTTCAAAAATCTTTAACCCCTCACAAAGGAAGAAGAGAGATCCTTATATAGGCAAAAGAAATGGTTCTAAGCTTCTCCAAGAAGCTAGACTAAAAAGGTCAAAGAGGCAAAGGGTTCAAGGCTTCCTGAGGAAGCTAGGACAGCTGGCCAAGCTTCCCCAAGAAGCTTGGCCAAAGGTTCAATCTTCTAGAAGGAAAAGGGGGTCAAAGGCTTAAAAAGGTCATCCCTGTGCATGGGGAGTAGGGTCTGTGCATCCCAGCTGGCACAGCTGGCATGCACCAAGCCTAGAGGGTGCAAAAGGTTCACACCGGCCAGAAAAAAAAGGTCACCGGCCAAATAAAGTGCCAGCAGGCCACATAAAATGCCGACCAGCCATTGGTATCAAGAAACCATGGGCGGTGGCAACAATTAATGGCCGGTGAGGTAAAGGGAAGGCCGGTGGGGTTTGGGGATGTCCAACAAGCCATTTCCTGTCCTCTAAGGCAAAAACTCAAGTATTTGGTGCAAAACCAAGCACAAAACAAACGAGTTGAGAGATCTTGAGGCAAGGTGCACAGTCGAGGCCTCCGGGAACTCAAAACGAGCACAAACGAGGATCATCACCGAGTGCCCCAACGGTGATGTCCAAGTCTTGAGGACGGTCAAAAATGGGGTGTCTACAAAGCCCATCTCAAGACGCATCACAATAGACGGTATACCCCAAACCTCTCTCTGGAATGATCAACACCGGTGCCGTAGTGAATCTAGTTTTGAGTTCTTGGAAAGACTTTTCAGAAGCCTCACTACACACAAACTTAATCCCCTTTCTAGTCAATCTAGTCAAAGGCGCAGCTAGTCTAGAGAAGCCCTTCACAAAATGCCGATAGTAACCCACCAATCCCAAGAAACTCCGGATCTCAAAGACATTTTTAGGTTGCTCCCAGTCTTGTACAGAATCTATCTTCAAAAAATCCACAGTTACTCCCTCACTGGACACTACATGACCCAAAAACTTCACCTCGGTGAGCCAAAACTCACACTTCTTAAATTTGGCATACAACTGATGCTTTCTAAGGAAGTCAAGCACTACCCTCAAATGAGCCTTGTGTTCTTCCTCGGAAGTCGAATAGATTAGGATGTCGTCTACAAAGACGACCACAAAATGGTCCAAATACTCCCTAAAGATTCGGTTCATCAAATCCCTGAAAGAAGCCGGTGCATTAGTCAACCCAAATGGCATTACAAGGAATTCATAGTGGCCATAACGCGTATGAAGGACCATTTTCTGGATGTCCTCTTCCCGAACCGTCAACTGATGATACCCCGACCTCAAATCTATTTTGGAGAAGCAACAAGACCCTCTAAGTTAATCAAATAAGTCATCTATCTTGGGTAACGGGTATTTGTTCTTGACAGTAACTCGATTCAACTTGCGATAATCGATACACAACCATAACGACCCATCCTTCTTCTTTGCAAAGAGAGCCGGTGCTCCCCATGGTGATGTACTAGGGCGAATGAAGCCTTTGTCCAAAAGCTCTTGGAGTTGAATCTTCAACTTATGCAACTCCGCAGGTGCAAATCTATACGGCGCCATAGAAATTGGTGCCGTTCCAAGCACTAGGTCGATGGTGAACTCAATCTCCAGATGGGGTGGCAAACTAGTAAGGTCATCGAGAAACACATCCGGGTATTCACACACTACCCTCGGCAACTCAACTCGAGTCCCACCACTTACATTATCCAAAAGAGTAGCGAGAAGACCACTAAGCTCATGCCTATTACGAGGATCAAATACTGGCAACAAAATTCTATCAACCCAGTCTCCTAGAAAGTGAAAACAATCCCCACTCGAGGTGCACACTGTGACCCTCTGACGCAAACAATCAATCACCACCCGATACGAAGACAACCAATCCATGCCTAAAATGACATCAAAACTGGGCATGTCTAGCAACACAGAGCAAACGAGAATCTACGCCCAGCAACCTCTATCTCACAATCACGACACCCTCAATCCAAGTCAACTGTACCCTCAACTGGTGACTCTACTCTTAGTGAAGATGCCAACTGTGCCACCTCTAACCCCAATGTAGATGCGAATGCAGCAGATATGAATGAATAAGATGCACCCGTATCTATCAACACACTGGCCAAAGAATTACACACAATGAAAATACCTCTCACTACCGCCTGGCAACTGCTCTGGCACGGTAATAACATACACGCGCCCCTGTGGCCTCTGGTCAACCTGCTCATCCCTCGAAGTATAGGCTGGCTGTACAGACTGAGCCGAAGCGGCTCCCTGATGAACTCGTGAAGTCTGAGCTAAGTGAGCTTGCTGGTGGCTCTAAGTCTGCCTAGACCCTGATACGCCAGATGCGCCTCCGAACTGAGGGCAAGCTCTCTTCATGTGCCCCGACTGACCGCACTGATAGTAAGTAGGCCCCTGACCCCTGCTCTGAGACTGACTCTGAGATCGGTTAGGTGGTGATGGTGGTGGCAACATCTGCTGTCCTCTTCTCTTCTGTGGACACGCAAAGACCTTGTGACCCCGTTGGCCACACTTGAAGTAAGAAAACCCACTCAGTGCACTCTTCCCCGGGCCCGCGCTAGGCAAGGGAAAAGTAGATCTAGACTGTTGCGGCTGAGACTGGGATGAAAATGTGCTCTTACTCCTCTTGTTAGGTCTAAAGTCCCCCTGTGACCCTTGGCCCCTAGACCTCGAATTCCGAAGTCTCTCCTCCTCGGCCTCCACAATAATTTCCACATGTGCGACTGCCTCCACAAGGCGATCATAATCTCAGATCATGTTCCCAGCAACCTTGAAAAGAATCTTAGTTCTCAATCTCTGCTCGAACTCAATGCAATGGCACTCCTCCGTCGCTACCAATTCCGGTGCAAACTGGGGCAAACTAGAAAAGGCCGCTTCAAACTCGGCCGTGACCATATTAAGCTGCTTAAGGTCCTTGAACTCCTGCCTCAACCTCTCCCTAGCAATGGGAGGTAGGTACTTGTCTTGGAAGGCCACTACAAACGCCTCCCATGTTGGTGCTATCCGACCTTGGCATACTTCCATCGTTGGCCCGCATCACCCTTGAGATAATAACTTGCAAGGGTCAACCTCAACTCGTTATCTTCTATATAAAGCATTTTAAAAGTCTTTACGGTTTGTTCAAGCCATTCGTCTGCTTTCTTTGGCTCGGGGCCGTCATGGAATTCATCCGGCTTGGCGTGCAAGAACTCCCTCGTGAGGAAGCTCGCCCTTGTTTCTGCAACATTCTCCCTAGCTTGGGTCTCTGCCCTAAGTATCTTCATGGACTCCCTCAATGCCCCCGCTATTTCCCGGGCTAGGGCCCCCATTGTGGCTTGGCCCGCTTGCACCAGTACCTCCGCTTGCCCCACTTGTTCGGCCATGTTAGTTTGGCCTAAACCCTCTTCTTGTATCGGTACCTCATGAACTGGCACTCCGTGCCCACCTCGGCGACCTCGACTTCGCCTTCTACCCCTACCACCTCAACCTTGAACCCTTCCTGACATCTTAATTGAGAACCAAAGTAAACAACTTAGCACGTCATTCCAAATGTGCTCGTAACTTACCTCATACGTTAAATCATAACAACTATATACATTCTATACACAAACAATTCAATTCACTCCACATAAGCACTTAGTCACATAAACACATACGAATGATTACTGATTACTGATAACTCGACTGATTACTGCTAAACTGAGACTGAACATGATTAGTAATTGAATTGATTGAAATACTGAACTGACTGATTGAATGCACTAGTTTAAATGCATACCTATCTATTGACTGTTAAAATTATCTGTTTATGTTTTATGTTTTAAATTGCGAATTGAAGACCTTATCGGCGGTCGAATTTGAAATTGATTGATGATTTATGATCATTAGAATTTATGTGCTTTTATGGCATATTCATCCGAAATGTGATTTGGTATGATTAAATTAGATTAAATATTGTTAAATTACACTAATTAGCTTTATTTACAATTATGCCATAATGGTGGGCCACTTAAGTCAAATTATATTGGTCTTGTTGAAGCTTGTATTGCATCATTCTTGTTCATCACTCTTGTGAGAGCTAAAACCGAGAGAGAAGGAGAGAATTAGGGAGAAGGAAAGAGTTTTCAACAATTTGACTTGGAGGCTTAGGAAAATTGAAGAGAATTGCATAATTGAGCTTCCATTCTTTAAATTGAAGACTTAAGGTAGGATGTTCAACATTTAATTTGTGAATCCAAGTCATCTCTTGCATGGTTCATGGAAGTTTAGTGAATTGAGTCTAGAACTAGCTTAAGTTGTTGAATTGGAGCTTGAATCTTGCATGCATGTTTATATTGTTAGTTTGGAGGTTTGATTTCATGAAAATCTTGCATGCATGCTCACATTTATGTTTAAGTCCATGATTTCACCATGTTTTGTAAAGATTGGCTCACTAGAACAATTATTTGAAGCTTGAAAAGTTGTTTAAAGTCTTGCATGTTCAATTGAAGTCATATTCATGAAAATTGGCTTGAAGTTGAGTTTAATTGAGCTACCCTTGGGCTTTTCTTAAATTGAGCTTTGAAACATGTTATACTAAGAGTTTACAAGTGTTTTTCTAGAAAATTAGCCCAAGAGGATCGAATTTGATACATGTGAAGTTGAATTTGAGCTTAAGGTTCAAATCTGGAAATTCCAGATTTTGAACTCACGCTCGAGCGGGGTTACTAGCGCTCGAGCGTGAAAATCGTGCTCCCAGCATTTTGTTGTGGTTTACAATCTGCTCGAGCGGGGTAATTTATGCTCGAGCGGGACATTGTTTCTTACGCTCGAGCGGGTGTCGAGCGCCCAATCGAGCGTGATTTTCACACATCCAGTACTTTTGCCATGTTTTGCATTACGCTCAAGCGCGGGAAGTGACGCTCGAGCAGGGAACCTTTGTCTGTATTTCCGCTCGAGCGGGGAAATACACGCTCGAGCGGGACCTTGTTTTTCTGAAAATTCTAAAAATGCTTTTAAAGTACATCTTTGCATCCTCTTTCCATCCTAGGCATTCCTAGGGCATGTTTAAGGCATCTTAAAGAGGATATAGATGTAGAACCGCACCGAGTCTAAGTAGGGACTAAGTCTTTGATTCCCGAATGTGAACTTAGTGTGTGTTCGTTCTGTCACTGTATAGGGTTGGCCTTCGGAGATGCGCTCTAGCTGCTTATAGCCCAGAACTCTATGAGTGACAATTGTGTAAAGATATATTCAAATGTGACTATTTAAACTGTATTGTTTCTGAACTGATACTGTTTACTGATTGAATGTTTGTCCTCTATTCTGAACTGTATTGTGGCATCCATAGCAACTACTGTTTACTATTACTGCTACTGTTACAGAGATCTCTGTCAGTTCCTATCTTGGAACTTCTGTTTACTGTTGTGATGGCCATCATTGACTGTTCGGTCTTTTATGACCTACTGCTTACTGTACTATTATGCGAATGGATGTACCACATATGACTGAATGACTGATATACTGAATCAATGAACTGTTTTCATTACTGTAAGGACATTCATTCTTAACCTCTTTACGCATTATGTTATTCACTGGGCTTTAGCTCACTGCTCATATGTATATGTAGGTGTACAGGCACCAGACCGGAGCTAGGAGCGTGGGTTAGACTCCCCTTTTTGTCAAGCCAACTACTATGCCTCACTTGAGGTTCCAAGCCTATTTCAAGCCATGGCTTGGGGGTGTCTAAATTCCCCCATCTGTCCCTGTATCGGTTTTGTAATACTGTATAAGCTGTAGCACTGTGCTGTACTGTTATAATAAGGATTAGGTCCCTGTCCTGAATGATTGTACATATGTATAGACTGTTTCGTTATGAATGTGCATATAAATGAAAAGTCTTTTTGCATACAGACTGTCACAGCTCATTGGACATTGTTTATTTACTGATTTGGCTTCCGTCATGCCCCTGTACTCTGTAATACTATCTTACTGTTAAGCAGGCCTTCGGTAATCACGGATTACTAGCCGGTTACGGTGCTAAACCCATAGGGGCAGGTTTGGGTCGTGACAGAGTGGTATCAGAGCGATACTTAACTATGAGTTATACCGTACACACGTGTCCAAATGAGCTATAGGGTGTCCTAGAAAAGTAATTAGGGCATCACATGAGCATGAAAAGTGTGTATGGACATGACATGAATATGTGTTAATGAGTTTAAACACATAACTGCTTATGTTTAAATGTTTAAAGTATGCAACTTCCTACGTTTATTATTATTATGTTGCATATAGTGAAATGGATAATGCAAGAACTACTGATGAAATTGAATCATCTGAAGCCAAAATGGCAAGACTGGAAAGAACTGTTAAACTATTAACTGAAGCCAAAGGCAACAGCAACAACAGAACCAACAGCCCCCACCTTCTCTGGTACAGCCGGAGCAGAATGTGAATGATGACATCATTGCTCTGACCCAGAAGTTCAGCAAAATGAAACTGCCATCTTTTCAGGGAGGCCTTGAGCCGCTTAAGGCTGAAGCTTGGATTCTTGAGACAGAAAAATTGTTCGAAGTTTTTCCATGTTCTGAAGCACACAAAGTGCTATTGGCCACTTTTACGTTACAGGAAGAGGCCAGGAGGTGGTGGATGCTAGTCCGTGACACCAACACCGTGATGACTTGGGCTCAATTCAAAGGAGCCTTCTTCGAAAAGTATTTTCCTCAGTGTGTCAGGGACAGAAAAGTAACTGAATTTGAACAGCTGAGACAGGGTACTATGCCCGTTGCTGAATATGAAACAAAGTTCACCGAACTTGCTAGATATGCACCACATATGGTAGACACTGACTACAAGAAGGCCAGGAAATTTGAAGGCGGCCTTAATGTTGCAATACTTGACAAAATAAATGTTTTAAAGCTACCGAACTATGTAAATGTTCTTGACCGAGCATTAATGGCTGAGTCGAACATCGAGGCACTGAAACAAACTGAAACACCAGCGTCTGAATGGCATGGTAAAATGCAGGGTTTTAAGTTCAAGAAAGGTAAGAATAACCCATTGAACAAGAAACAGAATACGGGGTCAACAACTAGCCCCAGCCAGGGGAGTGGTTCCATACCACCCTGTTCTAAGTGTGGCAAGAAGCACAAATGGGTCTGTTACAAAATATCTAGAGCCTGTTACAGGTGTGGCAAGGTGGGCCACATGGTTAAAGAATGCCCCTTTGCTCTGTAGGCCAATAGTAAAGCTGCACCTAGCGCAGCAGCATCAACTGCTACACCAAAGCCTATACCCAAAGCTACCGGGAAAGAGCCTATGAGGCAGGGCCGAGTGTTCGCACTAGTACCGGGAGATGTGTAGAATACCGAGACCGTTGTGTCAGGTATTCTCTCTATTTGTACTCAAAATGCTTATGTTCTAATTGATTTAGGGTCTACACATTCATATGTATCGCATGCTTTTTCGCGAAAATTAAATAGACCATTGGAACCCATGAATTACTTGTTAGCTGTATCTTTACCTGTTTGGGGATCTGTAACTTGTGCTTATATGTACCCTGCATGTGAAATTATTGTTAGGGATATGCATCTGTATATTAACTTACTGCCCCTGAACATAGATCATTTTGATGTTATATTGGGGATGGACTGGTTACAAAAATATCATGCTACTATTGACTGTGTAACTAAACAAGTGATTTTCCGTCCACCTGGTTCACCCAAATTTGTGTTTAATGGGGTTGGAGTAGTACCTCCCCTGTATCTGATTTTATCCATAAAAGCCTGTAAATTGATTAAGAATGGGTGTAAAGGGTATCTGTGTTATGTATTGACTGTACCTACTGATGATAAAGCTAATGTGAACAGTATTCCTGTAATCAAAGAATTCCCAGATGTTTTTCCAGATGGTCTGCCAGGGGATTTGATTGATAGGGAGATTAAGTTCACCGTTGATGTAATTCTGGGTACACAGCCAGTATCTAAAGCTCCATACCGAATGGCACCTACCGAGTTGAAAGAACTGAAAGTTCAGCTGCAAGAACTGTTAGACAAAAAGTTCATCAGGCCTAGTACTTCACCGTGGGGCGCACCTGTCTTGTTTGTGAAAAAGAAGGACGGCTCACTGAGACTTTGTATTGACTATCGTGAACTGAACAAGGTAACTATGAAAAATAAATATCCATTACCGCGTATTGATGACTTATTTGATCAGTTATAGGGTGCTCAAGTAGGGACTAAGTCTTTAATTCCCGAATGTGAACTTAGTGTGTGTTCGTTCTGTCACTGTATAGGGTTGGCCTTCGGAGACGCGCTCTAGCTGCTTATAGCCCAGAACTCTGTGAGTGACAATTGTGTAAAGATATGTTCAAATGTGACTGTTTAAACTGTACTGTTTCTGAACTGATACTATTTACTGAGTGAATGTTTGTCCTCTATTCTGAACTGTATTGTAGCATTCATAGCAACTACTGTTTACTGTTACTGCTACTGTTACAGAGATCTCTGTCAGTTCCTATCTTGGAACTTCTATGTACTGTTGTGATGGCCATCATTGACTGTTCGGTCTTTTAAGACCTACTGCTTACTGTACTGTTATACTAATGGATGTACCACATATGACTGTTATGACTGAATGACTGATATACTGAATCAATGAACCGTTTTCATTACTATAAGTACATTCATTCTTAACCTCTTTACGCATTATGTTATTCACTGGGCTTTAGCTCACTGCTCATATGTATATGTAGGTGTACAGGCACCAGACCGGAGCTAGGAGCATGGGTTAGACTCCCCTTTTTGTCAAGCCAACTACTGTGCCTCACTTGAGGTTCCGAGCCTATTTCAAGCCATGGCTTGGGGGTGTTTAAATTCCCTCATCTATCCTTGTATCGGTTTTGTAATACTGTATAAGCTGTAGCACTTGCTGTACTGTTATAATAAGGATTAGGTCCCTGTCCTGAATGATTGTACATATATATAGACTGTTTCGTTATGAATGTGCATATGAATGAAAAGTCTTTTTGCATACAGACTGTCACAGCTCATTGGACATTGTTTATTTACTGATTTGGCTTCCGCCATGCCCTTGTACTCTGTAATACTGTCTTACTGTTAAGCAGGCCTTCGGTAATCACAGATTACTGGCCGGTTACGATGCTAAACCCATAGGGACGGGTTTGGGTCGTGACAGGGCACTCCGGACCTGACCACGCACCCTCCGAAACAATTGAAACTCAACACCAAGCGAAGAACAAGAAGAAGGACTTTAATTTTTTGAAAACAGTTTCCGAGCGTTCCAAGTCCAAACGAAAATAAAGGACAAAGAAATGAAATGAGGGAAAGAGAAGAAAAGAAAGACTCAGTCGTCACACTTTCATATAATTTTTAACTTAGTTATTTGATGTTGTATGGACAAGATTGGGATTTGGAGGATTTTAGACAAACCTAGCGTTTTGATTTAAATTCAAAAGTGGAGTTTCCAACGTAAGGTATTAAAAATGGGTGTGGGTGTAAATATGAGGATGTTTTTTGTTAAATTTGTTGATTTTAATGCATTGTTTATGTTGGAAGGAAATAGGGGTTTTGTCCTAAATTGTCTCCAATAATGACTTTGTATAAATAATGAAATTGATTTTGAAAATGTGAAATCGGAGGGTTATTTATATAAACGGTGTAGTTGGATAGGTATTATCTCTCACCTATGAAAATTTGGCTAATTTATCTATTTTTGAGATTGTATATCTGTTTAGAAATATTTGTTTTGGACTATTGGTGAAGGATAACCATGATTGTTATAGAAATTGCATGAGGATTAGGTGAATTGAAACTAATCTCTTATTGGTTGTCATTGAATATGACTGTTATAATACATTGTATATGCATTGTTAGGTTTTTTTCTTGGCAATCTTGTTTGACAAAACTCCTTTCAGTTGTAATTTTATTTATTCTTTTATTTCAGTGAGGCTGTGAGTTTTAGATGCGAATTCAACTTGAATTATGTCTTCTAGAGAAGTTTGTTATGTCTATTCTTTCATATTTGCCACTTCACTGACTATGTCAAGGATCAAATTGCCCGGTCAGCTTACAGGGTCCAGGGGGCAGCGCCCAAGCCGGGTCGAAAGGCAGCACCCCTGAAGCTAGAAGCAAAATTGCAGTCGAAGTTGCTTGTTCGCTCGAGCGACCATTTGTGCGCTCGAGCGGAGAATGTTTGATTCCAAAAGTTTGACCTGTACGCAAACGTATTGGATGTTAGGATTTTACGCTCAAGCGAACTTTCCTACGCTCGAGCGAGGTCCACTCAAGCGGCCATTCTTACGCTCGAGCGGAGATCGCAGATTAGTTTTCTATAAATAAGTGTTTCAGTCTATTGTTAGGATTACGGCTTCTAAATCTTCTTCTTGGATATTAGGGTTTATATCTGGAGGTTCTTTGTTAGTTTCTTTGATGTTTCATTGAGTTCAACTCATGGTTTAAGAAGAATACATCAAAGGATTGTTTGTTTCATTTAATACAAAAGAGAGAGTTGTTCTTCGGTAAATTCTGTAGAACTTGAGTCTGAAGCTTTGGTGGATTCCGGAGTGGTTCATCGTCGTGGATTCAACATCGGCGTCGTGTGATTCAACGTTGGGCAAGATAATTCTGAGGTGAAGACGGAGCTGGAAGAGACGCATAGGGGTCGACTCGATTCGGGCGTAAATTTGCTAGGTAATTGAGAGTACACTTGTGGAATTCCTTTAAGTCTTCTTAGTGGATTGTTTTGTGGCGTCCATGGTTTTTTTTATCACAATTGGAGGCGCTCCAATTGTGGTTTTTCCACGTAAAATCGTTGTGTTGATTGATCTTTGATTGTTTAATTGAGATTGCTATTTACTGGTTTAAAGTGATACATAATCACAAATCAATATCTAGGAGATTTCTAGATTTTTCATGTATGATATTTGAGAGGAAAAATGAGATGTACTCCATATGTGGAAGGAGAAAGGAGATAGACTCCATTGAATTAAGTTGGCTTGTGTGTCTTGGGTATAAGTCTCGAAAACCGCGCGTGCCGATTCCCGTGGATGAAATTTCTGTAAAATGGCAAATTGAAGTGTTGTGTATTGATTATGTAGTTTGAGAACCACTGAGTTGTAGTCTCAATTGGATTGTCTGGATGATAATGAACATGACTCATGAATTGAAGTGAAATGAATTGATATGAATAGAATTGAGATAAGACGGATTTGAATAAAAAAATTTAATATACTGTGATCTTGTAAGATAGGATTGATTCTATAATGGGCATTAGATATTCTTTTCATGGTTATACTTTTATTAAGATTCATATATTGTATTAGATTATTTTTACTAGGCTTTGGCTCACTCTATTGAGGAAAAAAAATATATTTTCAAGTGTTGGTGACATACCTCTGCCAAGACAATAGCTCGGAGAGACTTAGAGCAAGGACTCATTTTTGTTGTATTTAATTTGTATAGTTAAGGACTTTAACTGTATTGAGTTAGATTCATTTTGTTGTAACCAATAAATGCCTTGGAAAGATGTAAGCTGTTAGGGTATTTAAATATCTGTTCAACTTCTATCTTTTAATTACTAGTAACATATGTTGTAAATTAGAATATGACATTTATGAATGTATATCGCATGTTCTGCAAATAAGATGGGTTTGTCATATTTATTTTGGGGCATTACATTTGTCTAATTGGGAATAATGCACATATATAATTTTTTTTAGAAACAGTTAAAAAAATGTCACTAAAGACAAAAAATTAATAAAAAAAATTATATCCAAACAACACCTATAAATTTGAAGAAAAAATTAGTTAAAATTTACCAAAATAACATATAACTATTTGAGCACCAATCTTATAATTTGACAAAATAACACTATTTATTAAAATTATACTAATAACATTCAGTGTGTTTGGTTTGAGTTTTCTAGATTAAATTTTTTGAAAATTGAGTTTTTTGTTTTTCGTGTTTTTTTGTTTTTAGTGAATATTTTTAAAATTTTAAACATTTTTTTTAGTTTTTTAGATGCACCTTACTTAGATGTATTTAAAAAGTAAAAAAATTGGGAAAAAATATTTTAAAAAATCATTAAATACATAAACATATAAAAAATATACTGAGTTCTCGTATTTTTTTAATATTTTTGGTATTTAGTGAATTTTTAAAAGGTTTTTTTCATAAATTTTTTACTTTTTAATTATATTTATGTTAAGTATATCTAAAAATTAAAAAAAAAATCTTAAAGTATTAAAAAATTCATGAAAAATAAAAAAATAAAATTTACTAAAAACCATTTAAAAAAAATAAAACCAAACAAGTTGATTGCTATTTTAACAAATCTCATTAGAAATGCTCTTAGACCATCTCCAACGCTTTATCAGAGTTGGTATCAAATTTAAATTTTGATGAAAAAGACACTATTCACTCCTCCAACGGTTCATCAGAATTGATATCAAATTAATAATTCATCAAACAATTCATCAGATCGAAGACGAAGTAATGAATTCACCAAAACACTGTTGCGAACCGTTGGAGGGGGACCTGGGTCGACCAACCGGTTGCCCACCCGGTTGACCAACCGGTCGTCCGGTAAAAGATTCAAACAGTTCAGGCAAAACAGTTCAAATCGGTAAAAATAAAAAAATAAAAAAACTTTTTTGCCTAACCGGTCAACCGGCCGGTCGACCACCCGATCGTCTCAGAAAAAGTTCAAAAAGTTCAAAAAAAGTTCAGACAATTCAAAAAAAAAAAAAAAATTTCCCCTAACCGGTCAACCGGCCGGTCGACCGGCCGGTCGACCACCCGGTTGTCCCGGATGAAAATTTGATGAAAATGAAGGGTTGGAGCGCTCAGTATCAGATTTGGTGAAAAGTTATTTTTTCGATTCAGATTTGGTAAAAAAAGAAGTGAAGCGTTGGAGATGCTCTTACGTATATATTTGGTTTGATTAAAAAATAATATTATAATATATTCTACTTTAATCTCATTATTAATTTGCTGACATACCTAACCAACTAGGTCTAGGTACAATTCAATTTTGTTAGAGACCTCTAAAATAGCATCACTAAATCACCTCTAATGAGGTGGAAAAGTAAAAAAAAAAAAAAAATTCAAGGCACCTGATTGGCTGTGGCAGTGGGGGACCCACTGCCACATCACTAGTGGTACCTCTAAATTAGAGGTCCCAATCATTTTTCAGGTACAATTATTGTATTTACATAACTTTAGTGTATATAGGCCTGCCATACCTAGCAATCTATACCTAGGTACAATCGTTGCATTTACATAGGGGTCTTTTGAAAAAAAGTTTATTTTTAATTTTTTATTCACTTTGGATCATATCATTTCTTTTATTTTTTACTCATAAAAAAATAAAATAGATTAAAAAATCAAAAAACTAAGGTTGCATTTGGTAGAATTTTGTAATTATGATTTGAGAATGTAAGTTGTATTTTAAATTTGTGAGTTTTGAAATTATGATTTGAGTATGAAAAATTTATTTGGTGAAAGAGTTTTAAAAATAATTTTGAAAAGAATTTTAAATTGAGTGGAGAATTATTGATGTGACATATGATATATGATACAAAAATTTACAACTTATAACCAAACATATAACTCAAAATTCTATTAAAACACATAAAAAAACATTTAAAAATTCAAAAAATATTTTTTCTAATATATAAAAATTAATATAGGTCAATTGTAAAAAAAAAAAAAAGTTCACTGTCAACCGGCCGGATGTCAAGTGGGACGGCCAATTAGGCTAAATTTGAAAAATAAAAATTTGAAAATCACGCCTGAAACAAAATTTTCTGTAGAATTTTGTCTTAATTATGAAAATACAATTTAAAAAACGTATCCAGACGTAAAATTAAAATGTATGAGTAGAAAATTATTACCAAACTCGTTCTAAATAGAGCCTAACCTTTTACTAACTTTTCATACCACTCCATAATTTCAATGTGCATAGGACCTGTTTGGGGGAGTGGTTTTGATGCCATGCCTAACAATCTATATCTAGGTACAATCGTTGTATTTACATAATTTCAATGAATATAGGCCTGCCCTACCTAGCAAGCTATATCTAGGTACAATCGTTGCATTTACATAATTTCAATGTGCGTAGGCCTGTTTGGGGGAGTGGTTGGAAGCTGCATTTGGCATTTGGGAAAAGAAAAAAGCCTTGCACAAACCCATTGGGGAAGCTAGTTAAACGCAAGATGGCAATTTACGAATATATCCTTCACTTACTTTTTAAGGTGCTTGGAGAGAGTAAGAGGGTGAAATTCTATAATTACCAAATAGGAAAGGGGTATTTTGGTCTTTTTATATTATGACATGGTAATGTGACATCATAAATAAATATTAACTCAAAAAAGGAAAAAAAAACGTTTGCCAATTTTTTAAATCACTTTTCAAAAAAATTAAAAAACTTAAAAAGTTAAAAATTAACTTTTACTTATCTTCTCAAAGAGTAATGCTAAAAATTATAAAACAAAATATCATAAAAATAATCATAAAATATTCTCCATTTTCATATTACAGATACCATATAATAAAATACTATATATTAATCAACAAATAAAAAAAATTTATGATAAATTTTATAATTTTTTTTCATGCTTCCTACCGCTACTTCTCAAAACATTCCATAAAATCAAAAAGCCATTGAGTCCCACGTGTGGTGTGAAGCGAGTGATACTGCAGTGGAAAAAGGGTTGTATGTAGGCCTATTTTAAAAAGTAAAAATGTCTAAGACCTCCTTTTTCCCTCACCCCCTTTGACTTCCTCTCTCTTTCATTAGTTGGATTTTTTTTTCTTTTTTTTTTTTATTTTCCTTATCCTCTAATCACCACCTGCCACATGTGTGTGGGGGGAGTGGTGGGGGTGACGATTGGATGGGGTCTCTATCACTTCTCTTTAAAAAGTGGGTTAAAAGTTATTTCTTAATTTTTAATTTACTTTTATCTCTTATAAAAAAAGTCAAAAAATTATTTTTAATTATCTTCTCAAAACACCGTTTAGTTTACTTTTGAAATTGTGTTTTTAATTAAAAAAAAAAATTTCAAAACTTATAATTAAACACATAATTCAAAACTCAATTAAAAAACTATATTCAAAACTTATATTATCAAATACATAATTCAAAATTTAATTCAAAACTCTTTTCAAAATTCATAACTAAACTTTTTCAATTTTTTTTTTATTTTATTCATAAAATTATTTTTTATTTTTTATTTTTTTCAAAAAATATTTTGTTTATTTTTATTTTTGAAGAAAAATGTTTTTTTTATCTTTTCAAAAAAATATTTTATTATTTTTTTAAGTATTGGCCAAATAACTTGTTATGATTTAGATATAGATGGGTGATCCAAAAAAATATTAAATTTAAAAAAAGAATAAATATTTATAAAAAAAATTTAAAAAAATTAAAAATAAAATAAAATAAAATATTTAAAATGAAAATAATAAAAAAATATCTAAAATAAAAAATAATAATTATTCTTTAACATTTTTAAATATTTAAAAAAATAAATCTAAAAATTTTCAAAATACAATTCAAAACTCAAAAACTCAAAATTCAAAATTCAAAATACAACTCAAAACTCATTTCAAAACTCATAACGAAATAAATTTTCTCATTTTAAAACTCAAAATGCTACTTAAAACTCAAAACACAACTCGACACTAATCATTATTCTAAAATTAAACCAAATTGAGCCAATGTAATGTTTGGTTAAGTTTTGGAATCATGATTTGAATAAAAAAAAAATTCAATTTTTTTTTTTAAAACTCATAAACAAACAAAGTTTTCAAAACTTTATTTTTTAAAAATAAAAATAAAATAAAAAAAATCTTTTATTTTGTTCTCTAAAATTATTTTTTATTTTTTTTCTTTTCAAAAAATAATTTTTTCAGGACATTTTATTATTTTTGAAGAAATTTTTTTTTAAAAAAAACTATTATTTTTTTATTTTTTTAACTATTGGCCAAATGATTTGTTATAGGCTATCCAAAATTTTTCAAAATTTAAAAATAAATAAATATTTTTAAAAAATAAAAAAATTAAACTAAAATATTTTCAATAACAAAAATAATAAAATATGTAAAATGAAAATTATAAAAATATTTTTAAAAAAATACATCACACAAATATTGTAAATACAACGCACATTTAAAAAATAAATAAATATTTAAAATAAAAAATATTTACCGTAAAAAATAAAATTATGAAAATATTTATATATTTAAAAAAATAAACCCAAAACAATTTCAAAATATAACTCAAAACTCTTTTCAAAATTCATAATCAAACAAATTTTCTTTTTCAAGACTCATTTAAAGAACTTATTTTTCAAAACAAAACTTTACTTTAATTATATTTTCATCTTCTCATCTTTTAAGTTACATGTTTAAATACATGATAATCTTTTATAGACTACTCATTTATTAAGGTTAATATATCTCTTTTTCTTAACATTTATAATATCATACTAAAACTCAATTATATATTTCTTATTATGCCACCAAATTCACCATTGGCATTGTGATCGTACAATGCATGATCAGCTCAAAACTAGTATACTATAATAGAAAATTATACAATACTTTCGAAGTATTATGTGGCCATATTCTAAGTCAATTATCAATTACTTAGCTTCCATGTTATTTTCTCATTCTTAACATAAATTGTAGGCCCCTATACCTCTCCATCAATCAAAACTTTATAGAGCACTATGTGTCCATACTTTGGAAGTACTACTGAATAATCACCCATACCATAATATAGGGGAGTTGAGGTTCTTTAAACAGTGATTTCACGATTTATGAGAAGGCTTTTATTTTGTCATGTTATGCCCAAAATGACCTTTGTGTTTAAACATCTAAAATGCATTTACTTGAGGGTATTTTGGTCATTAAATATTTGATGGCCTCACATGAGGGAGCTTCTATTTGCACATCCCCATTCCCCTCGTTGCACACACTTAATAATAATTATTTTTGACAGGGATAGGCCCATAAAGGCCACAGCCGATAGTGAACAGACCCAAGCCCACCATTTGGATCCCATTGCATAACCCGGGTGGTAAAGTCCATGACAGTTGGAGGCCAACTGGACATGAAGGACCAATGGCATTTGGACACAGGGCAGGTGCAGAACAGGCCACGTCAGCAGACAAAGATCTGCAAAGTTATTGCTATAATACATCACCATTAATGCAGTCCATCACAGCATTTATTACGACAACACCACCCCGTCGGAACAGCGCCCCCTTACCCTGTACAAGGCAAGCTACAACACAGGCTTTCGGCGTAAGGGGCATGTCGGAAGGGACAGTGAAATGATTACCAAAGGATATAAGCAAGCATCGAAGACAAGAAGAAGGTTAAGCTTTTCTATCTCCAATCACTCTCTACATACTTCATCTCCTTTCCTACTTGCTAACTTGCTCGTCGGAGGGTTCGCTGGGGGACTACCCCGTTCCCCACTGAACTTACCTGCAGGTCATCTAGTGGGCTTCGCCACCCAGACGTGGGCTCGAGGAACTTGGATCGGTCAAGCCCATCCACCGAGAACGAACTGTATCATCAGTTGGCGCCGTCTGTGGGAATTGGTTTGTCCGTGCGCCAGTTGTGTTCATTGCCGCCGGGGACCCTGTTCCAGCAACCTTTTTATCTCATCCATCAAGGTGTATGGTCACGACTAGATCCATGGCTTCCCACCATAATGCTGCCGACCACCAAACCGACCCTCCCAATCCAAACAACCCACCACAGTATTTCACTGAGCTTACCAACAACATTAATCGTATGGCCGAGCAAAACCAGGCCCTGATAAACGCTTTACTCCAAGGAACCCTCCCCATTCCTCCACCACCACCTCCAGATATTCTACCCAACCCAGAACGAACTCCGGGCCATACTGCCCCACAACCCAATCCGCCTAACTTGGGAGGTTTGCAATCCCCTCGCCCACATATCAATCCACCAGCTCCACCCCCACACCCATCGGTCATAACCCCAGCCCCCGAGGGAGAGGCCAGCAGCATCCAACACCTGTCTCCCTCTGGTGGTGACAACATTCCCCTTTGAGACGCTGAACTCCGTATCATGAAACTCCAGCTCCAAGGGGTTATGCAGAACATCCAGCATAAGCCCTCCACTACGGCAAACCCACCGTTTGTCACCTCCATCCAAGACAAACCTCTGCTCGCCAAGTTTAAAATGCCCTCCATCGACTCCTTTGACGGTACGACAGACCCGGTCGACCATCTGGAGACCTACCGCACCCTCATGATTCTCCATGCCTTCCCAGACGAGATCATGTGCCGAGCTTTTCCCGTGACTCTGAAGGGGTCGGCTCGGCTGTGGTTTAGCCAGCTACCACCAGACTCTGTCTCCACCTTCCAACATCTCAGTGACTCTTTCCTGAGCCATTTTATCGGAGCCCAGCGTCAGCGACACCCGGCCACCCAACTCCTTAATATTCGTTAGACCGAGGGGGAATCGCTGCGCAGCTTCGTTACTCGCTTCAACACCGAAGCCCTGCAAGTTGCAGAAAATGACGACAAGGTCATCCTCACAGCTTTCATGGCCAGTCTGCGATCGTCTGATTTCCTTTTCTCCCTCTCTAAAAACCCCCCGACCTCAATGGCAGTCCTACTCTCCAAAGCCCAAAAATACATGAATGCCGAGGACTCACTAGCCGCTCGGCAGGATCCAACAGCTAAAAACCCGACCCCAAGAGAAAAGAGAAAAGACTCAGAACCCAAAAACGCCCAATATCATAGCCAAACACCCCACTATACAGACCGACCCCCTCGTGCAGACCGGACGGCACCAGTCCGACCGCCCGGTCGGTTTGAGCAATATACACCCCTCAATTCTACCATGGAACATGTCCTCAATCAGATCCAACGGGACTACCCCCTCAAATGGCCTCCCCCTCCATGGAACCCTTCCAACCGGAAAGATCAGTCCAAATATTGCCGTTTCCACTAGGACCATGGCCATAACACTGACGACTGCATCAACCTCAAAGATCAGGTGGAGACCCTCATTCGCCAGGGGCGTCTAAGCCGGTTCACAGACACCCGCCCTCAGTAAAGGCAAAGAACCGAACCCCACGGAGACAATCGCCGACGCACCCCACCGCAGCAGCCAACTCAACCAAATCAAGGCCATGACCGACCTCCCCAGCAACCTCCGCCACAAGGTAATCCACCTCCACCAGTTGGTGAAATTAGAGTTATTTCAGGTGGTCTTGCTTGTGGGGGACCATCTCCCTCAGCTCAGAAGGCAGAACTTAGAAAAATACGGCAGGGCTTAGACAAGGCAGTCACCACGGTAGACCGACCCCCCAAACAGCCCAAGCAGTGGACAGAGCCCATCACCTTCACGGACGCCGACTGTATAGGCATCCGTTATCCTCATGATGATCCTCTTGTCATTTCCGCCATCCTCTCCAATTATAAGGTCAGACGAGTTCTCATCGACAATGGCAGCTCTTCAGACATCATCTTCCTCAACTGCTTCCGCCAGCTCAAGATTGAAAAAGAAAGCTTGTCTCCACTCCAAACCTCCCTGGTCGGATTCACGGGCGACCGTGTGACCTCCATTGGTTCCATTGACCTTCCCATCACCATCGGCGAATACCCACGGCAGGCCACGAAGTTGCTCACCTTCCTTGTGGTCGATTGCCCATCTGCTTACAACATCATCCTGGGCCGCACCGCCCTGAACACTTTCCAAGCCATCACATCTACCTATCATCTTGCCCTCAAGTTTCCCACCGATCTCGGGGTCGGAATAGTCAGAGGAGAGCAGACCGTGGCCAGAGAGTGTTATGTTGCTTCACTTAAAGAAGTCAAGCTGAAGGAGGCAATGATCATCGAAGGACTTGACGTCCGGGATGAGAACGAGCTGGTCAGGGGAGAACCAGTGAAGGAGCTCGTTGAGGTCCCTATTGACCCCACCAACCCATTGAAACTACTAAGATCGGCAGCCAACTATCCCCCCAAGCGAAATCTGATCTTACTGCCCTTTTGACCGAGCACAATGACATCTTTGCTTGGACCCATTCAGACATGCCAGGCATTAACCCCGCCTTCATAACTCACCGCCTCAGTATCAAACCTCATTTCCGACCTTACAGACAAAAGCAGCATATTTTCCACCCAAAGCGCAATAATCTCATAGCCGCAGAAGTTGACAAACTCCTTGAGGCTCAATTCATCCGAAATGGGGACTATCCTAAGTGGCTGTCCAATGTGGTTCTAGTCCGCAAGAACAATGACAAGTGGCGACTCTGCATCGATTACTCTGACCTGAACCGAGCTTGCCCCAAAGATAGCTATCCACTCCCCCGCATAGATCTGCTGGTCGACGCCACGGCCGGTCACAAAATGTTCAGCTTCATGGATGCTTTCTCTGGGTACAACCAAATCATGATGCACCCATCCGATTGGGAACACACATCCTTCATTACCGACCGAGGTACCTACCACTACTGTGTAATGCCGTTCGGACTAAAGAATGTTGGGGCCACCTATCAACGGTTAGTCAATGCTGTTTTCCAAGATCAGATCGGTCGGAACATGGAAGTGTATGTGGACGACATGCTAGTCAAGAGCAAACTCTCCACTAACCATCTGACCGACCTACGGGAGACCTTTGCCACCCTTCGCAAGTATCAGATGAAGCTCAACCCCGAGAAGTGCGCCTTCGACGTAGGATCTGGAAAGTTCTTGGGTTTTATGGTTAGTCAGCGTGGCATCGAAGCTAACCCTGAGAAGATCAAGGCCTTGATTGAGATGCAGTCACCCAAAACTGTCAAAGAAGTTCAAAGACTCACTGGCAGAGTGGCGGCTCTTAACCGCTTCATTTCCCTCGCAATAGATAAGTGCCTACCATTCTTCAAAGTCCTTCGGCAGACTTTTGAATGGACAACTGAATCCGAAGAGGCCTTTCAGCAGTTAAAGCAATGTATGGCCAATCCCCCCTTCCTTTCACAAGCAATCACAGGCGAGCCCCTCTTCCTCTACTTAGCAGTATCGAACACCGCCGTTAGTGCAGCTCTTATCAGGGAAGACGGCTCAATCCAGCGGCCGGTCTACTACATCAGTCGAGCTCTCAGGGGAGCGGAGCAGAATTACCCATTGCTAGAAAAGTTGTCCCTGGCCTTGGTCATCGCCTCCAGACGACTTCGTCCTTACTTCCAGGCCCATTCTATAGTGGTCCTCACTGACCAACCCCTGAAGAAGGTCATGCAGCAACCAAAGCTTTCTGGCCGACTTATGCAGTGGTCAGTGGAACTCAGCCAGTTTGACATCTCCTATCGTCCTCGCATAGCAATCAAGGGACAGACTATAGCCGACTTCATCCTAGAATTCACCAACCCTACCCCAACCACTACCTCTCCGCCCCCACCGACCCCTGCTGACCCAGAAGAACCCTATTCTTGGACTCTCAACGTCGACGAGTTATCCCGGAGGGAAGGTAGTGGGGCTGGCCTCATCCTCACCTCCCCGGAGGGTGGTTACTTCCAATGTGCTCTCCGTCTTTTGTTTGAGGCCAGCAACAACGAGGCCGAATATGAAGCATTGATAGCAGGACTCCGTCTGGCCAAGGATATTGGTGTCAGCCACATCCGAGTGTTCAGTGACTCACAGCTCATCATCGGTCAGATTACGGGGGAATTCGATGCCAAGGATGGCACAATGCAGGCCTACAGGGACATGACACTCCCTCTTGTTCGCCTCTTCAATACATTCCAGATCAAGCACATACCTCAGGCGGAAAACTCCAAAGCTGATGAGATGGCTCAGTTGGCCTCTGCAGATCAGTCCGACCTCAGCCACGGAGTCCGCCTCGAATACCTAACTCACCCGGCTATCTCACCCGACCCGCACGAAGTGCAGTTTCTCCAAAATGAACCCATCCCCTGGGCATCCGACATCACCCTATTTTTGACAACAGGGGAACTCCCAAATGACCAACAGCAGGCCGCCAAGGTCAGGGCTCGGTCATCTAACTACGTCCTGGTCAACGGCGTCTTGTACAAACGAGGTTTTTCCCGACCATATCTGCGATGCCTCAACTCAACCCAAGCAACCTATGTGATGCAAGAAATCCATGAGGGAATTTGTGGCAATCATTCGGGCGGCAGGTCTTTGGCCCACAAAATACTCCGTACTGGTTATTTTTGGCCGACTCTCAATCAAGACGCTACTGATTTTGTCCTCAAATGCGATAAGTGTCAGCGCTTTGCCAACATCCCCCATGCTCCTCTCACTGAACTGATTACGCTCTGCAGCCCGTACCCGTTCGCCAAATGGGAGATCGACCTAATTGGTCCACTTCCCACCGGTCGAGGCCAAACCAAGTTCGCGGTTGTTGCTATTGATTACTTCACCAAATGGGTCGAGGCAGAACCCCTTGCCACCATCACCGAACGGAACACAACCAAGTTCATCTGGCAGTCAATTGTTTGCAGATTTGGCATCCCTCAAGCCATCGTGTCAGACAACGGCAAACAATTCGACAACGCCAGATACAGAAAGTTCTGTGCAGACCTCCAGATCCAACCATGTTTCTCCTCCCCCGATCATCCCCAAGCCAACGGCCAAGTTGAGGTCACCAATCGTTCTCTTCTGAAGATCATCAAGGCTAAGCTGGAAGCTGCTAAGGGACTTTGGGCCGAAGAACTACCAAATGTACTCTGGGCCTACCGAACTACAGCTCGGACTCCCACCGGGGAAACCCCTTTCCGCCTAACATACGGTGCTGAGGCGGTTATTCCGGTGGAAGTCGGTCTGCCAACCCCCAGAGTTTTACATCCGAATCCAGCACTCACTGACAAGCTCCGCCGAGCCGACCTAGACCTAATTGAAGAACTCAGGGAGACCGCTGCTGTCAGACTGGCCTCATACCAACAAAAAATGAGAACACATTACAACCGCAAGGTCCGACCAAGGGAGTTTGCTGTTGGGGACCTAGTGTTGAGAGAAGCAACCCTTGCCACCAAGAATCCGACTGAGGGTAAATTGGCAGCCAAATGGGAGGGACCTTACATTGTGAAGGCCAGACCACGTCCAGGCACTTACTGGCTTCAGGATCTGGAAGGACGAGACCTCCCACACCCCTGGAACGCCGAACACTTGAAACGTTATTTTCAATAAACTACTGCTTTTGAGTTGCTCAGTTATTGTATTTTCTTTTCGAGAAGTAACATGCTCGAACATTCCTGTCATCCTTTTTGTGCAATATAGTTTATTGACATTTATATCTCTCAGTCATATATATGGTGCCTCAATGACGTTTTAAGTTTCAGAAAGCCTCGGCCAAACTGAGCACTTCAAAAGCCTCCGCCAGACTGAGCACTTCAAAAGCCTCGGCCAGACTGAGCACTTCAAAAGCCTCGGCCAGACCGAGCACTTCAAAAGCCTCAGCCAGACTGAGCACTTCAAAAGCCTCGGCCAGACCGAGCACTTCAAAAGCCTCAGCCAGACTGAGCACTTCAAAAGCCTCGGCCAGACCGAGCACTTCAAAAGCCTCAGCCAGACTGAGCACTTCAAAAGCCTCGGCCAGACCGAGCACTTCAAAAGCCTCCGCCAGACTGAGCACTTCAAAAGCCTCGGCCAGACCGAGCACTTCAAAAGCCTCCGCCAGACTGAGCACTTCAAAAGCCTCGGCCAGACCGAGTACTTCAAAAGCCTCGGCCAGACTGAGCACTCCCAAAGCCTTGGCTAGACCGAGCACTTCAAAAGCCTCGGCCAGACCGAGCACCTCAAAAGCCTCGGCCAGACTGAGCACTTCAAAAGTCTCAGCCAGACTGAGCACTCCCAAAGCCTCGGCCAGACCGAGCACTTCAAAAGCCTCGGCCAGACCGAGCACCTCAAAAGCCTCGGCCAGACCGAGCACTTCAAAAGCCTCAGCCAGACCGAGCACTTCAAAGCCTTGGCCAGACCGAGCACTTCAAAAGCCTCAGCCAGACCGAGCACTTCAAAAGCCTCGGCCAGACCGAGCACTTCAAAAACCTCAGCCAAACTGAGCACTTCAAAAGCCTCGGCCAGACCGAGCACTTCAAAAGCCTCAGCCAGACGGAGCACTTTAAAAGCCTCGGCCAGACCGAGCACTTCAAAAGCCTCCGCCAGACAGAGCACTTCAAAAGTCTCGGCCAGACCGAGCACTTCAAAAGCCTCGGCCAGACTGAGCACTCCCAAAGCCTCGGCCAGACCGAGCACTTCAAAAGCCTTGGCCAGACCGAGCACTTCAAAAACCTCGGCCAGACTGAGCACTTCCAAAGCCCTCGGCCAGACCGAGCACTTCAAAAGCCTCAGCTAGACTGAGCACTCCCAAAGCCTCGGCCAGACCGAGCACTTCAAAAGCCTCGGCCAGACTGAGCACTTCAAAAACCTCGGCCAGGTCGAGCACTTCAAAAGCCTCAGCCAGACTGAGCACTTCCAAAGCCCTCGGCCAGACTGAGCAGTTCGAAAGCCTCAGCCAAACTGAGCACTTCCAAAGCCCTCAGCCATGACCGAGCGCTCCAAAAGACCCAACCAGACTGAGTGCCACCAATGCAGGTCCAGAATGCCTTACCTACAACCTCAATTCCACCATCAGTGACACTCCATAATTATATCCTTAATAACATCTACATTGCGCATTAAGGAGTTCCTTACTTTCCTTTGACAGTCACAATTCCAGATCAAAGTTTTTACACCACCCTTTACTTAGTCAAATTCCAAAGATGTTCTTACATGTTTCATTTACTAATCAGATTATTTCCTCCACCATCTAGCGTGAATTTTTATACAAGTCCCATGTCAGCCTACATTGCGCATTAAGGAGTTCTTTACTTTACTTTGCATTGAAGATTTATCCAAGTCCAACTTTACTCTGCATTAAGGAGTTCTTTATTTTACTTTGCATTGAATTTTTATACAAGTCCTATTTCAGCACCACTTTGAACTTCACTGAATTTTCATACCACTCCAATCTGGCTCTGCATTGAGTTTTTAAGTTTTTATACAGGTTCAGTTTTACTATGCATAAGGCAGTTTTTAACTTTGTTCAATATTAAACTTTTACGCCTCTCCCAAATTCAGTTCACAACTGACCTATACACAAGCAAACGCAATCGTCTGATAGAAAACATAAATAAAGTTTTATTTAGCCACAAATGTATGCACAAGTTCACTACATCAAAAAAAAAAAAAAAAAAAAACAAAAACAAAAACAAAAACAAAAAACAAAAAACAAAAACAAAAACCTTCAAGTACACACTCCTTCCGTTCACTCATCCCCCTCACTGGAGACGAGGTCTTCTTCTTCAATACCCTCATCTAGGGGGGTCTGGGCCACATCATCCTCCCCAACCGTCACACTACTCAGGTCAAGTTCTGGGAACAGCTCCTCAGCTCTACGTTTGAACATCTTCCACCTGCTGTCCCAGTACTCAGCCATTTCATGTTTGTAGAAGTCTGACTACTGGAAGCTCTCAATGACTTTAGACTCAGTTCTCCCCCCAGCAATCGTCTTTGATGGGCCAGCCCCCCCCAGATTCCTCCCCAGCTAAGCTGCTGGCGACTGCGGCATCCACTGTCATCTGAAATTCAGGAGACCTTTTGAATTGAGTAACTGCTGCAACACAAAGATCGGATAGGTCGCCCTTTCCGAGGCCGCCTTCGCCTTTTCTTCGTCCAGCTCTTTTTGTAGGATCTCCTTCTCAGAGGCTACCTTGGATTTTTCTTCCTCCAGCTCTTTACGCAGAGCCTCCATTTTCAGCGGCTGCCCTCGCCCTCTCTACTTCGAGCTCTTTCTGAAGAGTCTCCTTTTCAACGGTCGCTTTGCCCCTCTATGCCTGCAACTCCTTTTGCAGGCTCTCCCTCTGCTCCATCGTTTTGGCACGCTCACCCTCCAGCTCTTTTTGCAGAGTATCAACTTTAACATATGCCTCATCTTTTTGCTTGACCAGCTCTTCATTGCTGATCATGGCCTCTTCATGCCGCTCGACCGCAACGGCACAAGCTCTTTTGGACTCCTCCAACTTTTTCTGCTCGCTACCAAGTTGGAACTCGAGCGACACAACCTGGCAGCGTGTGTCCTCCAACTCCAACTTAACTGCTTGCAGATCAGTGTGGGCAGTCTTCCAGTCGGCACTCTCCTTCGACAACTTCGCCAACTGGGACTTGGCTTCATCTGCTTTGAGTTTGGCAGCCCCCGCTTTCCTCAAGAGGGCCCCTACTAAGGTAGTAACCTCCATTTGAGCGGAGCACAACCCCCTCAGCAGGTCCGCCTCGTTGAATCTGGATGCTGAGCGTAGGGCTGCCTCTTCCACGATGCCCACCAACCGGTCTGCCCCAGCTCTGGCTGGGCCTTCCTCTCCCTCCATCCTCCCCGCCACCGCCCGAGCGTGATAAATCGTGGTGGTCAGGCTAACTCCTTCTCCTTGGGGGGTACGTCCCCCCTGGGGTTGTTCCTCCCTCCTAAGTTCAGGGGCAACCCCACTCGCCCCTGCGCCGACCGCCGCCACCACTGGCACAACTTCCTTGACCTCTGAGGCTAAGTCCACCACCTCTGGGACGATCCCCCTTTTTGAGGTCTCCTCCACTTCCCCACCCTCCACCTCCTTGGCCAAACTGGCCTCTTCCACCCTCCCTTCCTTTCTCCTTTTTTGAGCAGGCTCTTCCTCATTCCGCCTCAGTCTCTTCTTCTTCCTCCCCACGCCCAACGCCTCCATCTCCTTCAACGACCTCTCCTTTAAAGGGTCCTTTGGAAGCGGTCGTGGTACAAACTCACCTAAGTCTTTCCCTCCGAGGGGTTTAGGCCGAGGTCGGATCCTCTCCCTCGCAACTGGTTTGGGTGGTTGGTCGACTTGAGACTCCTTGAATTTCTAGGCTTTCACCAGGATGGCTTGGTCCTCTGCCTCTTGCGCTCTTCTCCTTGCCTCCAACTCCGATCGGTCGAGGTCCCCACCGATCGGTTGTGGACCCAACCCTGCCTCAAACAGTGCGGACGACTGAACAAGCTCGTCCCACTTGACTTTTTCCCTCTCCCTCCACTCCTTTACTCTCTTTACCCTCTCCTCTGCCGCCGCCCCCAACTTTGGCTCCATAGATCTGGTTGGCACCTTCCACATTGTGCGCACACCAGCCCCTCCAGAGGTGGACGCATAGAACCACCGTGGTCTCCAACCTTTGATCGACGTTGGCAACCCCACCACCAAACCCTTCCCTGCCGCTGCCTGTAGGGTGACCCAAGTCTCCTGCTGCCCTGAAGCCTTGTAGCAGCAAAAGAACTCGTCCACTGTCATGGCCTGCCCTCCATTTGCCTTCGGCCATGCACTTGCGCAAGATAGCAAAATCTTCCACGCATTGGGCATTAGTTGCCCTGGTGCTACCTCCAAGCAGTTGAGCACGTCCACCACGATTTGCGGCAGTGGCAACCTCAGTCTACCCTTTAAAGCTTCCTCATAGAGGGAAAACTCTCCTGGCCTGGCGTCAGACGGCGTCTCCGTTGATGTTGGTAGCGACAACTCCACCTCCGCCGGAATTTGGTACTTTTCGCGGATAGCCTCCAACTCTGCCGCCGTAATAATGGATCTGTCAGCCCTCAAATGCCAGTGATCTTACCTGGCTGATTGGCTGTGGTGCTGCTACCATGGTGGAACCATGGGATCGCATCACCGACTCCCCCACCCTCTCTGACCTGTACTGTGCCGCTAGCTCCTCTGCATCATCCTCCCCAAGTGGATCCACCCTCACATTCGCAGCTCCTTCTTATGCCATTTTTAAGGTATGTTTGCGAATTGCTCCTGACGCAGGAGCAAGGAAATTGAGAAAGTGTTGCAAAGGTGTATCGTGAGCAATGAAGGAATTAACACTAGGGATATTTTGAGTTTTTGTAAAGAAGTAAGTGAATCGCACAACGCCAAAAGCCCACGGTTTGCCCGTATTCTAAGGATCCCAATTAATTTTCGCCAGTTTGAACACTTTTCAAATCATCCGCCAAAACTGTCTTTTCAACCCCATAATGACCTATCGTTTCATTTTTGCTCCAACGCCTCACTTACCCCCCACGATATCGCCACGTGTGTGGCCGCGATGCACTGTCCCACCAATTTCCCCTGTCCACTTCAAATCCCCATTTCACACGCCGCCTCTTGAGCCCCACGCCCCTCCGCTCGGCCCACTTCTCGCGGTCGGCACTCCTCGCGGTCAGCCCTCTCACTCAGCCCCGCCCGCGGTCGGCACTCCTCGTGGTCGGCACTCCTCGCGGTCAGCCCTCCCACTCAGCCCCGCTCGCGGTCGGCACTCCTCGTGGTCAGCCCTCCCACTTGGCTCCACTCGCGGTCGGCACTCCTCGCGGTCGGTTCGCTAACTCGAACCCCCAACCCCCCCTCGACGGCCGGGCACATCTTCCTCATTACTATTCCCTTCGTTGGACTGAAGCTGCACTTGGGAATGGGGGACTACTAACAGGGATAGGCCCATAAAGGCCACAGCCCATAATGAACAGACCCAAGCCCACCATTTGGATCCCATTGCATAACCCGGGTGGTAAAGTCCATGACAGCTAGAGGCCAACTGGACATGAAGGACCAATGACATTCAGACACAGGGCAGGTGCAGAACAGGCCATGTCAGCAGACAAAGATCTGCAAAGTTATTGCTATAATACATCACCATTAATGCAGCCCATCACAGCATTTATTACGACAACACCTCCTCGTCGGAACAACGCCCCCTTACCCTATACAAGGCAAGCTACAACACAGGCTTTCGGCGTAAGGGCACGTCGGAAGGGACAGTGAAATGATTACCAAAGGATATAAGTAAGCATCGAAGACAAGAAGAAGGTTAAGCTTTTCTATCTCCAATCTCTCTCTACATACTTCATCTCCTTTCCTACTTGCTAACTTGCTCGTCGGAGGGTTCGCTGGGGGACTACCCCGTTCCCCACTAAACTTACCTGCAGGTCATCTAGTGGGCTTTGCCACCCAGACGTGGGCTCGAGGAACTTGGATCAGTCAAGCCCATCCACCGAGAACGAACTGTATCATCAATTTTTATTATAATTTTATTTTCAAGTGAAATTACTATTATGGACATCAAATAAACACATTCGGAAGTTGAATGTCGAAAAAATGAAAAACATTTCGAAATTCTATTTCCGAACAAATTGTTTATTTTCAGAATGCTACTTCCGAACCAATTGTTTATTTTCGGAATGCTATTTCTGAACCAATTATTTATTGAAAAAGATGTGTATAGAGTGTAATGGGTGTGTGTAAATAGAAGCCCCCCCTCACATGACCTTGTACCTCTATAGTGTATGTGAAATTACTTTTTTGCCTTTACAATGTCAATGTGGCACTAAGAGATTTGCAATTTGCAACCTCTATTTTGGAATTTCACGCTCCTTGTATGGAGAAATTATTGGTTGGTCATGGGTACAATCACGTGGTATTTCAGGTGCATTTTGATTGGTAGAATAGGGAAAGCTCACGATTTTATATTAAGTAATTAAGAAGTATGAAAAAGTATGAAAATTTGTAATTCGCTAAGGACATAGTCACGTGATATCCTTAGATCAATTAATAATTTTTTCATTATATAAGTAAATTATTTTATTTGCATTCAGGGTGTTTTGGGAACTTGATAAAAAAGTTAGTTTTTTGGCTTTTTAATTTTTTTATACAAAAAAGTCACGAAAACCAAAAGTTAGCTTTTTACCAACTACTTAGAGTTCATTTGGGAAGTAGATTGCCTTTTTAGCTTTTTAACTTTTTGGTTATTTTAACCTAGGGCTAAAAAGCTTTGTTTGGAATAGACTTTTTGATTTTTTTTGACTTTTTATGAGAGAAAAAATATAATAATTATAAGTTAGATGTAACATTTTATTTTATTAGACTAAAAAATTTATTTTCATTTTTTGTAGTTAAAATAGCTCAAATCCAATTCAACCCAAGTTGCCAAACGAAGGCTTAGTACTTTTGTTGCCACGTTTCTATTAAATCAAGCTACTGGCAACAGATTGATTAGGGTGAATCTTGTTTTTTCCCTTTTACTTCAACTAGCAATGGTGGAATGAAATTTGTTTTGTGTTTAAAAATGTAGAATATGGGGTGAGAGAGAAGCCTTCAAACACTTCGATGCAAGGTGAATTAGATTACATAATGTTGTAGTACTTGAATATTGATGGAATCCGTAGTGTTCGCAGTGTTCTTGTTCAAAGTATTTCTCTTGATTACTATGCACGCTAGGGCATCATATTGGGTTATTAGTTTCTAGATTGTGAAGTTTTTGATCCTCTCTCAGTCTAGTCACTTTTAGGAAATTTAATATTTTCGATAGTATAATTATTACATTTTAAAAATATTAATTTTTTGAAATTATTCTTTAATAATATATTTTTTTTGAGAATGTCAATTGTCATAATTAGAAATGATAATGGGCCGGGTCGAGGTCGGGGTCGGAGTCGGAGATTATACTCCCTGTCCCTATCCCCGAAGATATCACCGTCTCTGTCCTCGCCCCCGATCCTCGGCGGGAAACCCATCACCCCCTGCATCCGTCTCTAACAGGGATCGGGTTTTCCCGATCCTGAAAAATCCCTGACTTTTTTTTTTGAATTTTGCGTATTCTATTTTATTTATTTATTTTGAGACAAATAAAAATAATATATATAAAAGCATAATCCAACAATGTCCAAATATAAACATCCAAACAACATGACAAATAAGATACAAAACAATACCCACACCACACAAAAAAAAAAAAAAAAAAAAAACACCAGCGAATCTAGACCCTAAAATGAGTCAAAAAATCTTTAGAGAAACACACACACACACACATATATATAGAGAGAGAGGGGGGTATAATAATAATTTCAGCTCGGGGCAAAAACGGGGACAGGGACGGGCGAGGGAACCTATCACCTTCCCTGGCCCGAAAGTTGTCGGGAATTCAGTTTTGAATACCATCTCCGGCCCATCGAGGGTATTTTTCAGAAAAAATCCATTCTAATCGAGGTCGGGGGCGGGTTCCTGTCGGGTTGGATTCAAATTGACATCCTTAGTCATAATTGTACTTTTTGTATTATTAATATATTTAAAAGAAGAACAAAATAAAAAATTTATATTATTCTAGTCTTTAATTTTAAAAAATGAACTAATATTTTAAGATAATAAAAAATAAAATAAAAAATTAATATTTTAAGATGAAAGGAGTATTAAAATTTTTGCCACCACACTTAGGCCAAGTTTGGCATGTCTTAAAAAAGACAAAAAGTCAAAAAGTTACTCAAAAAGTTAAAAAGTTATCACTATTCACCAAAAAAAATATTAAAAAAATAATTTTACATACAAAATTACAACTCATCAATCTAACCGGTTTAGATTTGTGCTGCGTTTTTAAAGAAAAATTACACAATTGGGGTGTAATTTTAACACACTGTTGTTCGGCCCGTGGGATCCCATCATGGGTCTCGTTTTGATAATCTAAACCGCTGAATGTGTAAAACTCGTCGAGTACTATATGTCTGTAAAAAATCACACTGATCGGATATCGATAACTACATGATCAAATCAATTTTATATAAAAAATGGATGGTGTTATAATTAACGGTTGAAAAAAAACAAATCTGATTAGATAGCTATCGATATCCGATCCAACGTAATTTTTTTTACAGGCATATAGTACTTAACGATTTCTACACATTGAACGGTTCAGATTATCAAAATGGAACCCGTGATGGCCCCCGCGAGCCGAACAGCATCGTCCAGTGCAATGCCCAAAAAGTAGACAATTACTTCTTAACATCTATTCACCCTGTGCACATAGAACAACCGTACAACTCACACTCCTAATCTTCTCCTACACATTAATTTATACAATTTTTTAATACATATTTTTTTTTTATAAAAAGTTAAAAAATTAACCTAAACAATCATTTTTTTTAATTTTTTCATCTAAAAAATTAAAAAAATATATTTATTTAAGACACCTTAAATAACCCCTAGTTATAAGTTGATGGGATAGTTGTAGAATTCTCTGATATTAATGGGAGGGAGAAAACTGGAATCTTTACAATGGAAAGGAAAAATGTTTTTCAATTAGTGGGAAAGGCAAATTCTAACCTAACAGAAGCTTGGACTTTTGAGAGGCAATTTTTCAACTGCAAGTATTTGTGCAAATATTTTTTTTAAAAATAATGATTCATCTCATTAATTTGAAAGCATTAATTAAATATTAATGAAATAGAAATTTAAAAAACAAAATAATAAAAAAAAAACTTAAGGTCAAAATATCATATCAATAAGTAGGACACTCTTTTAAAACTCATAATTTAGAACTTTCAAACATTTTTTTTAAATTATAATTTAAAAATCTTGTTGGCATTAATAAATAATGCTTTCATGATTTTGAAAAGTGTACTTGTATGATATGAACTAGAAACATATATATATATAAAAGAATTCTATAATTATTCATATTATAATTGTAATTGAAATTGAAATTTATGAATAAATGGTGTCAAAAGCTAGTGTAGCTTAGGGATGGCAATTTGAAACTGACTCAACGGGGACCCGACTCCCCGACCCCGAATGGGACGGTTTTTTTCCGAAAGAAACTCCCCACGGGCCGGGAATGGTATTAAAAAATAAATCCCCGATCATTTTCGGGCTGGGGACGGTGATACCTTCCCCAGCCCCGGACCTGCCTCGGCTTCGTCCCCGTCCCCGCCTATTGTCCCCGTTTGTGTCGGTATGAAATTACAATTATACCCCTCCCTATATATATATATGTTTCCTATTCTGTCTCAGGTATGAAAAACTCCCCACTATCTGGAGTGAGTTTAGTGTCTCTCTCTCTCTCTCTCTAAAACCCTCACCTCTCTCCGATGTCCCTCCATCCGATCTCCCTCCCTTTTTCCGATCTCCATCACTGCCTCACGCCGATCTCCCTTCCTCTGATCTTCCTCCTTCCGATCTCACTACCTCACTGCGATCTCCATTACTGCCTCCCTCCGATCTACCTCACGCCGATCTTTCTCCCTTCCTCCGATCTGCCTTACGCCGATCTCTCTGCCTCCCTCCGATCGCCGTCGTCCCTCCATTTCGTCGCTTCTGTTGCCTCATCCATCTAAGCTCAGATCTGATGAAGATGAAAATGAAGAAAATGATGTGTTAGATTTTTTATTTTTATTTTTTACATTTGATGAATATATACTCTCACAAATCTGTTGATGGTGTTGTTGTTGTTGATGAGTATGTTGTTGGATGTTTATGCTTTTTTTAAAAAAAAAATTTTTAAATTTTAAATTTTAGCTGGGGAATTATCGGGGTTAGGAAAACCCGATTCTCGTTGCGGGACGGGGGCGGGGGTGGTGATAGGCTCCCCGTCAGGGATTGGGACCGGGGATTGAGGATGGGGACTGTGATCCCCAACCCCGCCCCGTCCTGTTGCCATTCCTAGTGTAGCTAATGACAAAATAGAAAATCTCGTATATCAAGATCTTCTCTAATACATAGAAGCTACTAAATCACATATTACGAACTTCTATAATCTCATTTTTCTTTTTTTCACACATTGCTGGTTTGTTTGGAATGTGAGTTGATTTTTTAATTTTTTTGATTATTTTAATTTGCGACTAAAAAGTCTCGTTTAAAATATTTTTTTGACTTTTTTAGTTTTTATGAGAAAAAATGAAATGATTATAATTAGAACGTGATATTTTATCTTATTAATTTTTTAATATATTTTATTTTTTTTAACTAAAATAATCCAAAAAAAGAAAAAAAAAATTGGACACACCAAAGGAAGGCATACGTCCCTCGTTTTCCAAATCCAACCACATTCGCTTTTCTTTCCGCATTGAACCAGACGTCTTATTTTGGCCCACATCACTCCATATCAAAATGTAGGATATGTTTGGTTTGGTTTAGTTTTAAGAGATTAATTTTTAAAAATTATTTGGAGGGGAGAGTTAATTTTTTTTTTAGATTGTTTAGTTGTGTATTTTGAAAGTAATTTTAGAATTTGAGAGTTTGAAATGATTTGATATTTTATTATATTTTATAAGAGAAAGAGTGATTGATTAATGTGTAAGAGAGAAAGTAATTTTAAAAATTATTTTAAAAAAATTACAAACCAAATAAGTTTTTTAAAATTTTTTTTCCAAAATCTCTACAAATCAAACCAAACATATCCTTAAATTTTTAATTTTCGCTTTAAAAAAAAGTATAATGATATTAACATTCATCCTCTTCACACATTAAACAATCAATCAATTACATAAAAAATAAAATAAAATAAAAAATACAACAGTAAATAATACTAATTTGGTCTGTATCTTTTATAGGATTTCCAATTATATTCTCAAACCACTAAAATTAGATTTTCTATAGGTTCATTATGTATCATTTTTTTTAATAAGATTTTCTATAGATTCATCATATATCATTTTTTTAAATATTTATATATATTTTGTAAATATTGTACAGCTTTTTAAAATTTATATATATATATATATATTTTCAGTTAGATTGAAATTACTGTTAACCTTTCCCTTTAATTCTATTTCTTTTTCATGTGTCTTTTTTACAATATAATTTTAATAACTTTTTTCGCATTCAGTATATACTAGAATAGATGCAAGAGGAGCAGGGAAAATAAAATAAAAATAAAATAAAATAAAAAAAAAAAGAAGAAGAAGAAGAAAGCCATGTGCCAATCGATCATATTAACCCCACATTGATCATGAAATACAAAACGAAAACGCAAAGCACACTTATCTATTAAGGAAGATGAAGGGTAACTGTTTATTTTATGTTCTGAAACCAGTTCACAGGATAATTTAAGGGTGAGATGTGGGGTTTAGGCAGTTACAACAGTTTCAGAACAATTCATTGATGATGTTGTCTTCGGCTAGAGCAATATTGCTATAACTACTACTAGTAGTCTTGCTGCCTTTGTCGAGAAGAATCGCTATCATGGTATAGCGACTGAGTGTAGTAAAGTCTTTTATTATGAGGGGCTTGTAATTGTCATCTTGAAGCTGAACGCTATCAATGAAGTGTTCTCCATCTTTCGAAAGCTGAACCTGCTTGGACACAGCCGACCATTTGTTCTCCATGCTCACTATCAAGCCTTTTGGTGTAAAAGTGTTTCGACCGGTTATGCTTTTGCGGACTTGTTCTTCAATGCGTTTGAACCTCGCCGCTTCCGAGACCATTTGAATGACCACAAGGAGCGGTTCGGCTACGCTCCCACCGTTCCACAACCTTGTGATGGCCTCAGCTAAGGGTGTTGGTCCCAGAGGGAGTTGGTCCCTCTGCTTAACTCCTTTCTGCTGCTCAAGGCTATCATAGTTGCTTTTGTAGCCTAACTTGGTTTGTTTGGTGCCAACGAATAAATTTTTGAGTTGAAGTTTGGTAGCGTCTTTGAAAAAATAGGATTGGCTTTTTGCACTACTAAAAGCCACCACATAGACGTTCACCACATCTATTCCCAAGGTGACGGTGTTGCCATTGATGAGATTGACCAGAACGAACCGGTCCTTATTCGACACTTTACCTTTGGTCTTCAACACTGGTAGATTATTTACTGTTTGGGTTCCTCGGGACACGATTTCTCGCAGTGCCCCTAGGAAGTCTCTGTATGAGGCCTCGGTAGCACCCGCCACGTTGAAGGAGACGGAGGGATAGGCCTGGACATCGCCTTGGATTCCAAGGCTGAAAATTGATAGAACAATGTATAATGTTGCTGCAACCAGTCTCATCTTGCTATACTTGCTAATTGCTACACTTGCTAATTGCTATGAGGATATATATATACACAATCCTC
>CM069908.1:48848288-48906204 GCA_036172215.1 Camellia granthamiana | reverse complement strand
TCCATGGTTTACCACTCAGTTGTGGTAGTGCCTTCAGAATGGTTTGGGCACTAAGCTGACTTTTTGCATCGTTTATCATCCACAGACTAACGGACAGTCTGAACGCACTATCTAGATTTTAGAAGACATGCTTAGGGCTTGTATTCTCGACTTTAAGGGCTCTCGAAAGAAACACTTACCTTTGATAGAGTTTGCCTACAACAATAGCTTCCAAGCAAGTATAGGAATAACACCTTTTGAGGCCTTGTATGACCAACCTTATAGATCCCCTGTGCGTCGGGCCGAGGCTGGTGATGCACCTATGATAGGTCCTGAGTTGGTCAAGGAAATGACGGAGAAGGTTGCGCTTATCTATAAGAGGTTGGTTTCAGCTCGGAGTTGTCAAAAGGAGTTATACCGATCGTAGAAGAAGACCTTTGTCTTTTGAGATAGGGGATCGTGTGTATCTCAAAATTTCATCGAGACGAGGGTTAATGAGATTCGGTAGGAGCGGTAAATTGTCTCCATGATTTATTGGGCCTTTTGAGATTTTGGAGCGAATCGAAGAGATAGCATATCGGTTAGCTTTGCTGCCATAGCTATCCAGGGTTCATGATGTATTTCACATTTCTATGCTTCGAAAATACGAGCCGGATCCATCACATGTGTTGGATTGGACCGAGTTAGAGGTAGATGAGGATACCTCGTATGAGGAGGGACCAATAACAGTCTTAGATACTCAGGACCAAGTCTTGCGAGGTAAGCCAATTCCATTGGTAAAAGTGTTGTGAAGACACCATAAGGTTGATGAGACGACTTGGGAACATGAGGCAGAAGTCCGTGAGAAGTATCCGAACCTTTTTGTTGATGTTTGAAACTTGCAAAATGAAAATGTTGTTATATTGACTAAATGTAAACATTGTATGTCTTATGGAAAGAGTGAATTATATATTCAGTATTGAAACTTTATTTATCGTTGTTATGAAAATGAATGACCGGTGGATGGATGATGGTTATGAGTTCGACTTATTACTATTGTTGTAATTGATTTAACATGGTGTTATTATTTGATTTAAAATTTTGAGGATGAAATTCCTTAAGGGGAGGAGGTTATAATGGTTCGGGTTTTTGACCCGACACTGTTGTACTGTTGCTACTGTGTTTTGCCTATTTTCTTTTTGTTTTGTGCTTTCCTTAGAGCTTGGTGGGCATTGGAGGCCCTATCTTGAACACATGAGTAGGGCAGTAGGGTGGCCAGTTAGAATGGTCGTGTCTGCCATGGTCAAGGCCGCGGCCGTGGCATGCGGCGACAGGCTACGATCAAAACATGGCTTCAAGTCTAATGTATGGGGCAGAAGTGCGTGGGCCGTGAGGGGGGCTACGAACAGCACGGTTGTGCCCGTGACTATATAGGTCGCACGCGCGATGGTGCTAGTTGGGTAGGTCGCGCCTACGCGCTGGGGTGCACGCCCGTGCTGGCCCTATGCTTATAAAAACCTATAAAGTATGAAAAATATTTGTTTTTAATCCCTTTCTTCTCCCAAACTACTCCTGACACCATTTTTTCCTTTTCAAGGTCTAAAACCTTGGTTTTGATCTAGTTACACACTACTCTTACCCCTAGTCCTTAAGGATTTTGCGTAAAACAAAGTTGGGGCTACATTTTAATTTGAAAATTTTAACTTTTCATCACCAATTATTTTCGACCACTCTTTGGTTGCTCCTTAAACTCGAGGTCGGGATTCTCTCCACACTTTTATATGGCTTTTAGCTTAGTTATTTGCTTTTTAAAAGCAACTTTGTGATTTGGAGATTTTTGGACAGATCTAGGGTTTTGGTTTAAAAATCAAAAGAGAGATTTTCAAATGGATTCTTGAAAATGGTTGTGGGATTGTAAATATGGTTGAGTTATGATATAATGGTGTATTTCTTTCCTTGAAATTGATTTTTGAAGGAAATGGGGTTTTGCCCTAAAATCTTTAATGTTTGATTTGTAAAGAAAGAAATGGAATTGATGTTGGATTTTTGTGAAATCGAAACTAATGATGATATTGATGAGCATGGTGGAGTTGGATATGTATTATTACTCCTATCTCGAAATTTTGGAAAGTATATCCTTATTGGAATTCATTTATCTATTTAGAGATATCCGTTTTGGGCTATCGGTGGAGGATAACTATGATTGTTGTAGAAATTGCTTGAGAATAAGGAGAATCGAAACTAACTTCTCATCCATTTGCATTGAGCGTTGTTGCATACTTAACACATTGAAAATGTATATTGTTTTGAGAAAATGGGTGAATACCTTGGTGAATTTGGGAAAGAGGTGTGGTTGTGGTATTATTGTTGGCCTGTGTGTCCTTGGTGAAAGTCTAGAAACCCGCACAGTTAGGTACCGATCCTTCTGGTTAATAATGGTAAAAATGGCAATTGGTAGTGCTTTTATAGCCTACTAGCAGATACATACGTAGAGATTCCCAAAGTTTGTAATCAATGGCCTATTTTCTATTATAAAAGAAATGTTTCATGAATTGCGATATAAACTTGGCATTGCATGGCTTTTGGAAAGAAAGATAAAAATTTTTTGTCAAAGAGCATTGCATATGCATTCGCCTTATAACTTTATTAAGATTCATATATTGTATTACAGTATCTCTATTGGGCTTTAGCTCACCTTATGTGGAAAACTAATTTTAGGTGTTGATCATGTACCCCTGCCAAGAACATGACGTAGGAGGATTTGGAGCTGAAGGCTTCTTTTTGTTTACCTATTGTATTCATTTTTGTACATGCTTAGGGCTTTAACTGTATTGGGTTTAAACTCACTTTTGTTATAACCAAGCATTGTCATGGAAAGTTGTAGCCATTAGGACGTTTCCTTACTTGTTTAACTTTTATTTTCTTTCATTAACAACTAAAATATGCTATAGATTCAGGGTTAGACTTGTGCATGTATATTTGCATATGTTGCTCTTTTGTACAAGTAAAGGAGATTAATGGGAGATAATTATTTTGTCATATGTTGTTACTTATTTAATATCATGAGACAGTTTTATTATTATATTTTTGGGGCGTTACACTACCTGTTATCAGTGTGGGCAGTCTGGGCAATTTAGGAGTTTTACCCTTAGACGAGTGGCATATCTAGTGCGTTTAGTTCGAGGAACACATAGACCCATCAGCTAGCTCAGTCCGTTCAAGCCTTGAGGGCCAATCAGGAAGCCACTTTGGCTCAACCAATTCTTCAGGCCTGTGTTCCAAGGGGTGAGCAAGTTGATTAGAGGCCTTCAGGGTGTGTGTATGTTGTTACTTCACCAGAGCAGTTTCCAATACCTCCTGTTTTGAGAGGTAACTTTTTGCTATTCAATTCCTTAGCCAATGATATGGGTGCATTTCATTCCTTTATTTCATTTTCTTTTGCATTTGCTTTGGGTTGGAGTTTAATTAGTTGGAGTCTCCTCTGTTTGTTGAGACACCTATTAGGGGTAGAGTGGCATTAGGTCAAGTATGCCGCTCTTGTGAGATTGAGATTGTAGATCCTCGACTCTCTTTTGATTTTGTTGTTCTTGATATGCATGCTTTTGATGTGATTCTAAGCTTATTTTCGGGCTTAGATAGATTGCCGCCGTAGGAGGGTGTTGGTGTGTACACCATTAGGAGAGTGTTTCTACTTTATGTATGACCGGGGGTGATAGTCTTGTTCCTCCGTTATATGACCTTAAGGGTCTAGGAGAGTTGAGTTTTCTTTTTGCCATCTCGGTAGCTGATGAAAGTAGTCTGGTTTGGGGCAACTTGTCGAGAGTAGTTTGAGAGTATCCGAATATCATTTTGAAGGATCTTACAGGTTACCACCACATAGAGAGATTGAATTCTCTATCAAGTTGGTGCCAAGAACAATTCCGATTTCCATGCCACCATATAGGTTTGTGCCAGTCGAGTTGTATGAGTTAAAGTGTAGCTTCAGGATTTACTAGATAAGGGCTTCATTCGCCCTAATACCTCGCCTTAGAGAGCACCAACTCTCTTTGCAAAGAAGAAGGATGACATATTGTAGCTTTGCATTAATTACCGTAAGTTGAACTGGGTAACTATTAAGAACAAGTACCCATTGCCGTGAATAGATGATCTATTTGAGCAGTTGAAGGAGTCTTGTTACTTTTCAAAGATTGATTTGTGGTATCACTAGTTGAGGGTAAAGGAGGAGGATATTTAGAAAACGACATTCTGTATGCGGTATGGCCATTACAAGTTCTTAGTAATGCTTTTTGGGCTAACCAATGCCTTGGCTTCGTTTATGAACTTGATGAATCGTGTTTCATGAGTTTTTAGGTTGATTTGTGGTCGTTTTCGTTGACGACATCTTAGTCTACTCACCCATCAAGGAGGAACACAAGGAACACTGGCGGGTTGTACTTGAGTTGCTTAGAGCATACAGTCTGTATACTAAGTTCAAGAAGTGTGAGTTTTGGCTCAACAAAGTTAAGTTGCTAGGCCATGTGGTGTACGGGGAAGGGGTGACTGTAGATTCATCTAAACTAGATGTAGTGCAAGATTGGAAGCAACCTAAGAACACCTTTGAGATCTAGAGTTTCTCGGGCTTATTCAGGGTAATACCGACGTTTTGTAAAAGTGTTTTCTAGACTGGCTTCGCCATTGACTAGGTTGACGAAGAAAGGAGTTAGATTTGTGTGGAGTGAGGCTTGCGAAAAGTCATTCCAAGAGCTTAAGATTAGACTTACCACTACTCTAGTTTTGATTATTCCTAAGAGAGGTTTGGGTTATTCAATTTATTATGATGCGTCTCAGGAAGGTTTAGGTTGTGTGTTAATGTAGGAAGGGAAATTTGTAGCCTATGCTTCACGGCAATTGAAAACCAATGAGAGAAATTATCCTACGCACGACTTAGAGCTAGCGGCGGTGGTTTTTGCTTTAAAAATCTGGAAGCATTATATGTACAAGGAGAAATTTGGGATGTTTTCGATCATAAGAGTCTGAAATATCTATTCTCATAAAAAGACTTGAATTTGAGGCAAAGGAGGTGGATAGAGTTTATTGAGGATTATGATTTTGAGTTACATTATCATCCAGGGAAGGCCAATGTAGTAGTCAATACTTTGAGTAGGCAGTCCGTGAACATAGTAGTGAGTATTGCTATTCGGGAATGGGAGATGTTGGGTGTTATCGGTGAGTTTGAGTTATACCTTGACAAGTCCGTTGAGTTGGCCACTTTATTTACAGTGGTTGCACAAGCTACCTTAGTTAGCCAAGTTATAGAGACACAACAACATGATCACGAAGTAGAGACTATCCGAGAGAAGATCTCGAGTGGAAAGTAGAAGGGTTTGAATGTTCATTCGGACTCGAGTGTGAGATACCTAGACTGCCTTTTTGTGCCAGAGTCTTGTAGAGAGGAGGTACTCTAAGAGTTCCACCATTCATGCCTTGCGGTACATCTGGGAGTCACAAAGATGTAACATGACTTTTGCCGCCATTTTTTGTAGAGGGGGGTTGAAAAGAAATGTGGCTTTATTTGTTTCGATGTACCTTACTTGTCAACAAGGCACTAATGACCAGCGGATTTGTTGCAATCCTTACCTATAACGAAGTAAAAGTGGAAGCATATCACTATGGATTTTGTTATGGGTCTTCCAAAGACTTAATGGGATAATGATGTCATATGGGGGTAATTATTGACCAAGTCTTGACACTATATATTTATGCGCACAAGTGACTTGGTAGACTTTCTTGCCGATCTATGTGTTAAGGGCATAGTGCAACTTCACGAGGTCCGGGTGACTATTGTCTTGGATAGGGATCTGCGTTTCATCGTTCGGTTATGGTAGAGCCTACAAAGTGCCTTGGGCACTAAGTTGACTTTTATAACTGCCTATCATCCGCAGGCTGATGGGCAGTCTGAGTGCACTATCCAGATTCTAGAGGATATACTTCCAACTTGCGTTCTCGATTTTAAGGGGTCGTGGATGCATTTTTCTTTAGTAGAATTTTCCTATAATAATAGCATTTAGACGAGTATTAAAATGGCACCTTTTGAGGCCTTGTATGGCTGACTGTGTAGATCGCCTGTGTGTTGGGCCGAGGTGGGTGACACACCTATGTTAGGTCTGGAATTAGTCCGGGAAATGATGGAGAAAGTTACACTTATCCATAAGAGATTGGTTTTGGCTCAGAATCATCAGAAGAGCTATGTTGACCAAAGGAGGAGACCTTTGTCTTTAGAGGTGGGGGACCATCTGTTTCTTAAAATCTCTCTTAGGCACGGTTTGATGAGATTTGAGAAGAGTGGGAAGTTTCCTCCGAGATTCAATGGGCATTTTGAGATTCTAGAGCGAACTGGGGAGGTAACTTATCATTTGGGCTTGCTGCCCTAACTTTCTAGGGTTCATGACGTGTTTCATACTTGTATGCTCCGGAAGTATGAGACTGATCTTTTGTATGTGTTGGATTAGACCAATTTAGAGGTAAATGAGGATGCATTGTATGAAGAGAGATCGGTTCAGGTGTTAGATACTCAAGATCAAGTCTTGAGGGGTAAGACTATTCCATTGGTTAAGGTGTTGTAGCGACACCACGGAGTTGAGGAAGTGACTTGGGAGCATAAGGTTGAAGTCTATGAGAAGTTCTCGGACTTGTTTGTTGATATTTGAGTCTTTTGTACTAAATTTCAATTGTGTTGTAATATATATAAACATTATGAATGTTTTGGAGATTTGAGATCAATATGTTTGGATTGGATTGTTTTGTCTTTATGCTATTGAGCGTGAATTGTGTTGTTGTAGATGTTTTCTCTTGTTGTCGTTATCTTGATTCAATTTCGTGGATAAAATTTTCTAGAGGGGAAGATTATAGCAGCCTAGGTTAAGACCCGACCCTTTATACTCTTTAATTCAGGATCTTGTGCTTATTGTGGTTGTCTATGCCCATCATTTTCTTATATTGTTGTTTGGAGAGTTGGTATTTTCGTTGTGAGATGGTTTTAAAACAGGTTGGAAGTTAGTTTTTCAAAATGGATTTTGCCTGGTTCTTTTCAGGTTTGCTCGAGCGATCTTTGGTTTCTTCTAATTTTTGTGTTTGCAGTCTAAACTTCTAGGAGTGGGGTGTTGTGTCGGATGCTCGAGTGGTATCTTTGTAGGTATGAACTATTGGGATGGGGTCATTGTGTGTTCGAGCCATGATTTGATGGGCTTAAGTGATTCTTTGTGTCTAATGCTCAAGCGGTGTTTTGGTCGCTCGAGCGGTCTATGCATATATTAGTACAGAAAAAGATCTTTTCTTTTACTTTTTGATCTCTCTCTCTCTCTCTCTCTCTAAAAGTTTGCTTTATCAGATTTCTTTACACTTTCTCTCTAGTTCTTGTCTGAACATCTTTATACACTGAAATCTGTTGGTCTCACAGCCGTAGTGCTTTGGAAAAACGTGTAGAGCTCGTAGAGGTGAAGATTCTAATTGGAAAAGTTCTAGTTTTCGTCTCTGTCAAACTTTGGATCTTGTTCATCTCTCCTTTCTACTTAAGGTAAGGATTTTTTTTAACCCCTTAATATGATTTTTAGCCTTGTCATGTGTTCCTTGAAAGTGTGGTGATTTGGGAATTGTGGATTTGATTTGGATTTGGTTTTGGAAGTATAAAAGAGGAGTTTTCAAATTGGTTCATGGGAACTGTTATGGAGATGAGTATATTGATAACTTTAGTTGATATCTTGAAAATCTCTCATTTAAATGTGTTTTTGAAAGGAACAGATAATTTGTTAGAAATTTTGGAAATCATTAGTTTTTGAACTAAGGAAAAAAAAGGAGAAGATATTGAGCTTTTGATATAAATAATATGAATATATCTGTTGATGATGAGAGTGGAGTTGAATATGTATTATCACTTCTATATTAAGATTATGAAATTATATTTGTAGCTTGGAGATTTATCTTTTGTATAGAGATATCTATGTTGGGTTATGGGTAGAGGATAATTTTGATTGTCGTAGAAATTGCATGAGAATTAGGCTAATTGAAACCAATTAGTCCTACATCTTGCATTGAACATTGTTACATATTTATACATTGAAAATGTATTATTTTGACAAAAATTGGTGAATATCTTGGTGAATTTGGTTAGGGGGTGTGATTGTGGTATTATCTATGTTGGCCTATGTGTCCTTAGTGAAAGTCTGAAAACCCTTGCAGTTAGGTGCAAATCCTAATAGCTTTGGTAGTACTTGTATAGCCTACTAACAAACACATATCTAGAGATTCCTGGTGTTGTGTATTCACTACCCTATTTTCTAATTCTAAAACATATGGTTTTATGAATTGGTTTATAATCATGCCCTTGCATTGTTTTAAAAGAGAAAAATGTAATGTTTTGGTAAATGACATTAATATGCATTTATCATGTGACTTTGTTAAGTATCATATAGTGTGTTAAGGTATTCTCTATTAGGTTTTAACTCACCCTATGTAGAAGCTAACTTTCAGGTGCTGATGGTGTGCCCCCGCCAAGGACTTAGCTTAGAAGGATCTTTGAGCTAAAGGCTCATTTATTTTTATATTGTAAATACTTTTATCTAAGCCTTGGGCTTTTTATTTGGGCTTGACCCACTTTTGTTCTGACCAAACATCATTTTAGAAATATGTAGCCATGGAGGTATGAACTTATTTGTATTTTTTTAAATTTTTTATTTATGTATATCATTTTGTGTCACATGCTATAGATTCAGAATTTAGGATTTATAAGTGTATAATGCATGTGTACCTTTTGTAATGTTTTCAATAGAATTAATGAAAGACTGGAACCATTTTAGTTTCTGCTTATTTAATGTACATTATGGAATTATCTGTTGTTACATTTTGGAAGCGTTACGGAATGAGTTTTGAGATAAGAACATATGGGAGATTGGGGTATAGGTGATCAATAAATTATGCACCCTACAGTTTTATTTAGAAAATTGATTTGGAAAAAGACTTGTGGAGTAAAATTAAAATTCAAGATTCAAATTAGTCTAAAAAAATAAACTAACTTCGTAATTAAATATACTAAAAGTTTTAAGATTTTATTTTAACAATTTACAAAGGATTCAATTTTTGTAAATTAGTGATATCTATTTTACTTAAAAAGATAAATAATATATTTTTTTCAATTGTATTTTAAAATTCAATAAAACACATTAATAATAAATAAGATCTTGTGCAAGCCGGGCATCTTTCCTAGTCTATCTATATCTATATCTATGTATATATATACACACACTATAATATAAGGGAGTTGAGGCTCTTTGAACAGTGATTTCACTGTTCATCAGAAGGCTTCTACTTTGTCATGTTATGCCCAAAATTACCTTTGTGTTTAAGCATCTAAAATGCATTTAATTGAGGGTATTTTGATCATTAAATATTTGATGGCCTCATGTGACCTTGTGGAGTTCAAGTGAAATTACTTTTTTGCCTTTACAATGTCAATGTGGCACTAAGAGATTTGCAATTTGTTGTCTCTATTTTGGAATTTCACATTTATTGTATGGAGAAGTTACTCATTGGTCCTAGGGTACAATCCCATGGTGTCCTAGGTGTGTTATGATTGGTGGAGGGAATAAGACTCATGATTTTGTGTCGAGTGATTATGAAACATGAGGGGGCATGGAAATTTGACCACGTAGTCCCCCTAAACGAGCTAATAATTTTTTTCATTATATAAGCGAATTAGTAGTTTTGTTGTCAAGCAACTGGCAATAGGTTGATCAGGGTGAATCATGTTTTTGCCCTTTCATTTCAACTGGCAACAGCAATGGAATGAAATTTGTTGTGTTTGAAAATGTAGAATATGAGGTGAGAAAGAAGCCGACTTTAAACACTTGGATGTAAGGTGGATTAGATTACATAATGTTGCAGTGCTTGAATATTGATGAAATCCGTACCATTGGCAGTGTTCTTGGTCAAAGTATGATTACTATTCATGCCAAGGTATGTATCATATCCGGTTATTAGTTTCTAGATTGTGAAGTTTTTGCTATTAAACTTTTTCCCACAACACACTTGTAGTTTGATGGTATGTAGTTGCAGAATTCACTGATATTAATCGTGGGATGGAGAAAACTGGAACATTTACAATGGAAAGGAAAAGGCTTTTTCAATTAGTGGGAAAAGGAAATTCTAAGCTATAGCTGATGTGATTCTTAAGCTTGGACTTTTTGAGAGGTAATTTTTCAACTGCAAGTATTTATGCAAAATATATTTTTTTAAAATTTCATTTTTGAAATCTTGTTGGCATGAAGATAATCAGTGTGTTTGAAATTTTCTAAATTCAATTTTTTGGAAATTTAGTTTTTTATTTTTCGTATTTTTTTATTTTTAGTGAATATTTTTAAAATTTTAAACAATTTTTTTACTTTTTTAGATGCATCTTACTTAGGTGTATTTAAATAGTAAAAAAAAGTAATAAATATGTAAAAATATAAAAAATGTATTGAATTTTTTTTTTGGGTGGTATTTTTGGTATTTAGTGATTTTTTAAAGGATTTTTTTCATAAATATTTTACTTTTTAAGTATATTTATGTTAGGCGTGTCTAAAAATTTTAAAAAATAAAAATTACTTAAAATATTTAAAAAATTCAGTGAAATCATAAAAAATATACGAAAAATGAAAAAGTAAAATTTTTTGAAAAGTGAATTCTAGAAATGGAAACCAAATAGAGTGAATGCTTTCATGATTTTGGGAAGATGCTTAAAAGATTTTTTTTTTTTTTTTTGACTTTTTTTTTGGAAAAAAAAATACAAAAATATGAGAAATGATGTAAACTAAAATAAGATAAAAGGTAACTTTTGACTTTAAACTTTGTGCTGCAATAGAGGATTTTGAGAGTGTATCCATCAGTATTAGTTTTTTTTTTTTTGAAAAAAAAGTTTATTTTTTCCCAATGACTTTATTACAAGATAGAAACATTGCATTTTTTTTTTGGTTAATGTTCCTTTACTATGTAAAAGATTCAAGAATTACAGGAATATTTTGAAGTAGAAAACCAGAAACATATATAAAAAATTAAGTTTCTAGAAGAAAGAATTCTATAATTATTCATATTATTGAAAACAAAGTGCTAAGACAATTGAAATTGAAATTTATGAATAAATGATGTTAAAAAGCAATGTAGCTGGTGACAAAATAGAAAATCTCAGATATCAAAATCTTCTCTAATACATAGAAACTGCTAAATCACATATTACGACCTTCTATAATCTCATTTTCTTTTTCTACACATTGCTTATAGATGTCTCTTGTTTTCCAAATCCAACCACATTGGGGAAGCTTTTCTTTCCATCAATCAAGTCTGCCTTCATTTCTCTTTGAAGAAATTATTATTCTCTTCATTAATATTCTTAATATAAAAAATGAGGTGGTTGAACTTGTGATTTAAGTGTTGAAGTCGAATGGTCCTTTTTGTGGCTTCACTTAAAGTTTGTTTAATAAGATTTTGAAACATGAAGCCTCAAGTGGTATCCTGAGGATTGGTTGCTGTCAAGCTCTCTTGAGGAATGGTTGCTGTGGTGGTTTTGTGTTTCAACAGCAGCAACAACAGCATAAACTAGGTGGGAGGTCTGCATCTGGGTTGGAAGAACTCATAATGGGCTGCACATCAAATGCTGCTGTCCTAAGGCTGCATATATGCTGCTTAAGAACATTGATCCGGTCAAATATCTCCGCATTAAGTCCACCCTCAACTTTTCTAGCCTTTTTATAGTCAGTATCTACCATGTGTGGTGCATATCGGGCAAGCTCGGTGAACTTAGCTTCATATTCGGCTACTAACATGGTACCCTATTTCAGTTGTTCAAATTCAGATACTTTACGGTCTCGAATGCACTGAGGGAAATATTTATCATAAAAAACTTCTTTAAACTGAGCCCAAGTCATAGTATTATTTGTATCACGAATAAGCATCCACCACTGCCTGGCTTCTTTTTGTAAAGTAAAAGTAGCCAATAACACTTTTTGTGCCTCTGAACACGGGAATACTTAAAACAGTTTTTCTGTTTCTAAAATCCATGCTTCGGCTTTTAGTGGCTTAAGACCTCCCTAGAATGTCGGTGGCTTCATTGTGTTGAACTTTTGTGTTAAGCCTATGACATCATCATTGGTATTTGGTTCAATTGGCACTGGTGGCGAAGGAGGAGGTGGGGGCTATTGATTTTGTTATTGTCTTAGAGCTTCAGTCAATAATTCAACCACCCTTTCCAATCTTGCAATTCTTGTTTCTGATGATTCAGTTTCATCTGTATTTCTTGCATTCTGTATTGCACCATACAAAACATGATAATAATAAACATAGGAAAAATGGTTTTCATATTCATATTACACATATACATATAACATGTCCACACACACTTATTTATGCTCATGCAATGCCCTAATTCCTTTTTTAGGACATCCTATAGCTCATTTGGACATATGTGTAGGGTATTACTCATGCTCTGATATCACTCTATCATGACCCAAACCCGCCCCATAAGGTTTAGCGTCGTAACTGGCCAGTAACCCTTGATTACCAAAGGTCTGCTTAACAATAATAACAATAACACAATAATGAGGTTGGCGGAAACCAAACAATCACATAAAAAAAGTGTCCAATGAGTTGTGAGAACTTAAATGAACAACACAAGTTTCATATACTTATATATACACAACACTTAAGTCCATAAGACGCTTATATACAAAAACAAAACAGAAGTTAACAAATTAAATCCCAAAGCCAAAACAAATCATAAAACATTCACTGGACTTCATGTAACATTCAAAAAGGATGGATTTAGATCACCCCAAAAAGCATTGACATTAACAGTTCGGAACCTTGTGGTGAGGCACAATAGGTTGGCTTGACAAAATGGATTCAGGTTGACACTGCTAACCTTGCTTAGGTGCCTGACCACCTACATATATACAATAAACTATGAGTTAAAGCCTAGTGAATAACAAATGTGTAAAGGGTTTAGGAATGATGTTCTTATATCAATTCCAAACAGTCGATTTCAGTAATGAATTAGTTCAATAAGCAGTATTCATACATTTCAGAATCATATGAAATCATTGCAGTCGTACATGGTACATCTAATAGTAGAACAATACAGTAGGTCTTAAAGACCAAACAGTCAGTTGATGGCCATCAATATAGTAATAGTAGTTCCAAAGATTGGAACTGACAGAGAACTCTGTAACAATAGTAGTAATAGTAGCAGTAATAGTAACAATAAAAATAACAATAGTAATAATAGTTGCTAAGGATGCCACGAGTATAGTTTACAAGCTAGGACAATCATTCATTCTATAAATAGTATCACTTCAGAAAACGGTACCTTTAATTGGTAGAAAGTAAGTACAATTGAACATAGCTTTACAACAATGTTACTCATAGTGGGCTCCTTGAAACACGTGGTATAAGGCACTAAAGAAGCATAGTCCGACCTAACCAAACAAATTCAAGCATAACGATTCAATTACGTTCATATCATTAGCCAATTATATTTGATTTAGTTGTTTACTTATTCAATTACCATGCATCATTACTCGATCGATTCTAATGTTTCATTTATTTATTCTAATGCACTCATGAGATGCAAATGGTCATGAAAACACTTTAAAACCATGCAAACGGAGGCCGGGAAGGTGGAAAAGAGGAGCAGAAACAAAATTGAGACCAACCTGACTTCCGCACGTGCGGGGTGCGGAACCTTCCTTGCACGTTCCTACCGCAGGTGCAATTTAAGCAGAATGCTTGCTTTGGTTGCCCTGTTTTCTGCACGTGCGGGTCCCCAAGCCACACGTGCAAATTTTGTTCAAATTTGCAGCTCACATTTGTAGCGTAACAACTACATTTCCATACATTTCAAGGCCCAAAAATTCTTCAAAAACACTTTGAATTCACAATTTCTAACCTCAAACAAAAATCATGAGTTTGAAACAACCTCAAATTGCCATGAAGAAATCAAACTCTCACTTTGGTATGTAAATGTATAAAACATGCAAATGTGAGCTCTTAAACTCAAACTTCCATGGAATTCCCTCTCAATTGAAGAACCATGCAAGAATTTAAATGGATGAAACCAAATGTCCATGAATTATGCCATGTATGTAACTATATGAAGTTAATTTGGTCAATTCTTCCATATCAAGACATGCATGGATTAAACTCTTAACAACATGAGCAAACCTTCTAATTAGACATCAACTCATCCTAATTTAAGCTTTAACCTTTAAAGATGATGGATATACAAGTCTCTATATCAAGAAATTAGAAAGAAAAATCAACATCACTTTGATAATTAGAGTGAAATCAAGACAATTTCTAGTTTCCTCCTAAGTTCTTCTCCCTTTCCTCTATATCTTGTTGAGTTCTTCTCTAGCACTCTGTCTTTTTCTTAGAATTTCTCTGACTCTCCCTCTCTACGTGTCTATGAATTAAGGCCTAAGAAAGTCCACTATACCTCTCTTATTGTTTGAAGATGGACCCTTAAAACAACTACAACTATTCTCTAATTTAGTAATACTTCATTTCCTAGTTTAAATTGTATTAACTCAATTAAATTAATATGATAATCTTATAACCTTAATTATACTAAGTTAAATTATACTAATGTGAATTAGGCTCTAATTCCGATCCAATTTCTTAATTCTAACTTGTTAAAATTAACAAATCAGACGGGTCTAATTCATACATATCTACATCTGTTCACAATAACAATGCAATACCAATCAATGTAAGCATATATCATATGGCACATAATTCACAATTAGCAGATAATCTCATGATCAATAGTAAGCACAGAATTTGCTTAATTAATTAAGGAGGTGGTTGTCACACATGGTAAGTCTTTTACTTCTATAATTCCAGTACTCCACAGTTGTACTTTATTTCTACATATCTAATACTTTGGTCTTTCTACAATCAATCTAGTATGTGTACATCTTTGCGCAGAGGGCCAAGCTGAAGAAAAGAGATCTCATCGAAAGACCCAAGAAGCGGCTGACTATCTCTACAAGCTGAACCAGTCTAAGGAATTGGTGAGAAAACAAATAGACAAGGCCAGGATTACCAAGTAGGCAGTTGACAAGGCCGAGGCCGCTGCTGTAACAACCCCGACCCATGATTAACTTATAATCCATGATTAAGAATGCTTAATAAGTAATTAAGGTGAAAATTTGCTTTCGTTACATGTATTATATGCTATATGAGTTTCTATCTATTCTGCGTTTGAATATTAGTCTCTGATTTTGTTCTATTTTGCGAATTGAAGGCTTTATCGACATCCGATCACAAAATTAACTTAGTTTACATGTTATTTAGGATCTGTAGAAATTTTTTGTAGGGTTGATTAAATTTCGATTCAGAACGAATTAAATTAGATTAATTAAAGTCCATTTGATTAGCTCTAATTAAGTCTTATTAACCAAGCCTATATAAGGCACATTGACCTCAAAAACACACTTTACACTCTCATAATATTTAGTCGCCGAATGAAAAAAAAAAATTTACTTTTTATCTTTGGCGACCAAACTTTAGTAGCCAAAAATTTATTTTTAGCGACTAAAATTTTTTTTGGTCGCTATATAGTTAGTTTTGGCTACTAAAATTATTTGGCCGTCAAATGAAAAACAAAAATTCACTTTTTATCTTTGGTGACCAAAAGTTTAGTCGGCAATTGTAATTAAAAGTTATGGAGCGAGAATTTTGAATTTTGAAAGAATTTCTAAATTATTTTTGGAGGGATTGATAACTTAATTGGCGACCAACGAATATTTAGTCGGTGAAATATGCCTTTTATTTCTTATTGGCGACTAAAAGTGGTTCGTCGGTAAAAAAGAAATAAATTGGAAGTTACAAACAAAATAAGTTATCTCTCACGTCATTGTCTCTCTAAGTCTATCACGCCTCTATCTCTCTCATTCTATTACTTACTCTCTCTCTCTCTCTTAAGCTGGTTGCCCCCTCCTAATATTGAATCTTTGTCGCTTTGTCTCTATCGCCGTAGGGTAAGGAGCATCACCGCCATCAAGTACCACCGTCGATCCACTATTGGAGTGTTACCCTAGGTATGGGCTCTCTATTTCGCCTTCTCTCTGTCTCTCTCTTCATCTCTTTTCCCGTAATATTTGTCTCTCTTTTCCACCATTTGGATTGTAATATAGTTTTGGAGAAGAAGTAAGTATAGAAATCACATTTGGTATTTCTAGTTTTCTTTGATTCGGAAATTGGAAAACATGGCTTCATTGGGCATCCCATTGCAAAGAAATCTTGTCATAACAATGTTCCAAAGAACGGTTTTTGGGCGAGGAAATGAGTCGAACAGTTGATGGGTGAGGTGACTTTAGCTGTTTTGGCACAGTTGGTTGAGATGGTATCCAATGGTTTTGGGTTGGGTTGGTAGGTTGAGGGAGGTTTGGTGATTGGAGTGGTCTTCGAGACACCATTGGTGAATCTGTGAGGTTGAGTTTCATAGTGGATTTGATGAGGATGATGGAAAGGAGTTGAGATGGTGAACATGGATGTAGCTGATTCAAGACACCGTTGGTGAATCTATGAGGTTGAGTTTGGTGCTTACTGATTCCTTACAATTTTTAAGTTCCAATATTGATCCCTTTGAATTTTCTTTGGAAAATTTTACACAAATATAATAGACTCATAAAGGAATCTCTACTTCAAGGATCAATAAAATTTTGAAATGAATAACCATTTGTAAAATTCCTGAAAGTTAATTATATTCTATGCAATCTACTCCTAGAATTACTACAAATTTGTTTAGTTAATGTTTGCAGAACGATGATGCACATTCAATGTTTTTTAGAGTAACTACAACAGTAGCCATAGGTTAGAACATTGAACTTACTAGTAACCATAAATTCCAATTGTGAGTATAGTACTTGACTTGAGGTTATAAGAACTTACCAGTAGCCATAACCCTTGTCTTGAACATATTGGGCTTATATCCATTTATCATATCAATATTTATGTGCCAAATTATGTTTTTGTTCCAATTGCAGCTCTGCACACGTGGTTGAGATACAATTTTTTTATTTTATTTTTTTGTATATATATTTAAAAATAAAAATATTGCTTTTAATAAACATTCCCTTTAATTGTTGCTTTGGTACAAATCTCATACAGAGTTTAGTCCTTGCTTTTGATGATTCCGCACTGGACATTGATCAAGTTCAAAATCTGATAAAATTATGTCCAACGAAAGAAGAAATGGAAGTTCTCAAGGTAAGTGAACTTTGTTTCTAAGTATTTTTAATTTGCCATTTTTCGAATCTTCTCTAAAATGATGGGGTTTTAATATTATCCCACCAGTTATTAGCTACCTTCCAGTTGTAGAAGTAGATTGTTAACTATCAGAAAATGGAAACTATCAGATAATATTATTAAACTTTTTTTTAAACAAAAATTAAAAATTAAAAACTTACATTTTGACATGGAGTCATATGGTCCAAAATGTTCAATAATCTATTAAAATTATTTTGATACAATTTTTGATATAGATCTGTGAAAATATTAAGTTACATATAATAAGAAACAAACAGTGAATTGATCTTCCTTAGGTTGTCACTGTAAAGATATTTTTTTTGATCGACAAAAGAAATCTCTATTGATGAAAAAAAGATTACATCAATAAAAAGGAGCTTGGAGCTAGCAAAAGCTCTAAGCTCCAGTTGGTGAGAAGCCAACAGAGCAAAGCGAAAAAACAACAAGCCAATCAACAAAACAATATAGAAAAAACAAATCCTTGGGAACTCTAAATGCTGTGTTGCCTCCAAAGCTAGACAGAGCAGCTGAAGTTTCCACAAAACACATCACAAACACCACAAACACCTCAAACAGATAGCATAATTTGATGCAGGTTAGAGACAAAGTCATGAATAGAGTAATCAATTTGCAAAACCCATTTGGCCCATAAAGCAATATGCACCTTAATTCTTTCACATAATTCTTCAACAGTAGGTTGAGCCCCCTTGAATATACAATCATTTCTTAATTTCCACATATACCAAAAAACCACAGACGGAACTACCTGCCAAATTCTGGATTCCCTTGACTTGAACTTACCTCCAGACCACCAATTTAGCAGCCCCTGAACTGATCCAGGTATTACCCACACCAGATCCCACCACCTTACCATTATTGACCAGCACTCCCAGATCAGTGGACAAAAGAGTAACACATGTTCCAGAGTTTCCTTCTCAACATTGCAAAACACACAAGAAGAACTAGCAGTAGCGGTTAAGACCCCAATCCTTTTTAGAAAAGATGAAGTCTTCACCCTACCTCCCCAAGCCAGCCAACAAAAGAATTGCATTTTTTGGGGAGCAGAATTAACCCATAACTCTACAGGAACATTCAAACCTGTATCTTTTGCTGCCACCTACCACTTCCACATAGAGGACACTGAAAACTGACCTGAGTTGTTAGCTAACCATGAGCAAGAATTTTCAATATTAGACTAGATTGCAGGGGATGATTGCAGCAGCCCTAACAACCTATGCAGCTCCTTTTCTTCCCAAGAAAATAGCCTTCTTCTGAACTACAGCTGCCACACCGCTGCATTGCTCTTCTTTGCGCTAATTTGATGCAGTGTCTCCTCTTTCTCAGTAGATAAATGATGTAATCTAGGGAACTCAACCTTCAACCCTCTGCTACATACCAAGCCGTCAGACCAGAAATGTATTCTCCTTCCATTACCAACAGATACTTTAAAATGGTCATCATAAAATTCTTCTAGGTGCTGGTTGACTAAAGGCAACTTCACAATATCTTGCCAAATAATAGACATTCCACCTGTGTGAGTCACAGATGGCATCCAACCCCCACCAATTCTACCATACCTAGAGCACAACACAGACTTCCACAAAGCTTTTCTTCATTTCCATACCTCCACCACTACTTTAACAGCAATCAGTCATTCACCTCTCCTAAGTCTCTCACATCTAAACCTCCTTGCCATTTACATTTGGTTACCTCTCTCCATTGAACCAAGTGTACTTTCTTCTTATTTTCAGACCCTCCCCAAAGAAAAGAGGACTGAAGTTTCACTACAGTCTTTATAACCCCCTTAGGCATCCTGAACAATGAAAGGAAATAGATGGGCAAATTTGAGAGAATAGATTTAATCAAAGTTAATCTACCTGCGAAAGACAACAACTTCCTCTTCCAGGAGGACAACTTCTTCTTCACCTTTTCTACTACTGGATTCCATGTACTCTTCCTTCTTAGATTGGCCCCTAAAGGTAGACCTAAGAAGTTAAAAAGCAATTTGTTAGTTAGACAGTTCAAGGTCTGAGCAAACTCCTTAGTTTGGTCCTCTAGAAAGCCCACACCACAAACAACACTCTTATGGTAATTGATCTTCAACCCAGACATCACCTCAAAGCACCTCAACACTCTTTCTATATTCAGCACTTCCTCCAAATCACCCTCACAGAAAATGATGGTATCATCTGCAAATTGAAGATGAGATACACTCAACTCTTCAAAACCAACTATGGCACCTTGAAATAAACCTTTCTCAGTAGCACTCCCCAATAACAAATTAAGAGCTTCAGCTACTATAATGAACAAGAAAGGTGATAAAGAGTCACCCTGCCTTAGCCCCTTTTGTAGTTGAAATTCCTTAGTGGGTGCACCATTAACCAAGACAGAAATTTTAGTAGTTGGAATGCAAGTCTTCATCCAACTAATCCGTTGCTCACCAAATCCAAAGTTTCTCATCATAGATATTAGAAACTCCGAATTTATTGAGTCATATGCTTTCTCAAAATCTAACTTGAGTATAATCTCCTTCTTCTTAGATCTCTTCCACCCATCTACTACCTCATTTGCTATTAACACCCCATCTAGGATGTACCTTCCACAAACAAAGGCATACTGAACCTCACTTATCACAGTTGGAAGAATCCTTTTAAGTCTTCTAGATAACACTTTGGCCAAGATTTTATAGATTGAACTGACCAAGCAAATTGGCCTATAGCCCCCTAATCCTATATGATTGTCCTTCTTAGGAATAAGAATAATAAATGAGTTGTTAATCCCTCTTGACAACTTTCCATTGGTATGAAATTCATGCATCAACTGAATTATTTCCCCTTTCATTATTTTCCAACAACTTTGTATGCAGGCCAGGTTAATACCATCAGGACCAGGGGCCTTGTTCCCATCACAGTCTTGGATTGCTTCCCAAATCTCAGCTTCAGTAAATACAGTTTCCAGACTCATTGCTACCTTAGGGCTAATAGTAGCAAAAGGGCCTGACATTTTTGGCCTTTGTATCCATTGCTCAGAAAATTGTTGACTAAATAAATAAAAGAAAAAATAGAAGTGGGAAAAAAAACAAAACAAAACAAAACAAAACATTCAGTTTATGAAAAGGAAAAAGAAAAAATCAAATAATCCACATTTTTAAAGACCAAAAAAAGAAAAGTGAATTTGAAGAAACAAAAGTTTCAATTTATAAAAATAAAAAGGAAAAATTATAGTGGTAGTCCTTACATTTTTTCTCGTGTCATTTTGGTTTACACTTTTAATTAGATGAATTTTGACCCTTCATTTTAAATTTTGTGTCAATTTAGTCCAATTGATAACATCGTTAGTATTTTTGACAAAAAATGATCATTGAATTAGTTAAAGTTAACTCACCAAGTTGAGCAAGTTTATACTTTTGCCTCTAAAAGAATGTCATGTCATTTATATGCATATTTTTCATTAAAAAATACTAACAGTTACAAGTAATTGGATTAAATTGAGATAAAATCATAATTCAAAATCAAAATCATAAATAATAATAATAAATAATAACAATAATAATAATAATAATAAATAATAACAATAATAATAATAATAATAATAATAATAATAATAATAATAAAAGAGGCAATGATGATCTCTATGGTTGGAAAGAAAATCGTGGAAGGCATAAAGGGGTGAATTTTCCACAATACCCCTAAAAGAAAGAAAAAAAAAAACAAGTTGACGAAATGGGAAAAGGAAAAGAGACATGGTATGAACAACAAATAACAGTAGCAAATGGCTCAATTCTAGTATTATATAGTAGAAAAAGGGCTGGGCTTCTCACCAGCCCGTGATTGAATTGGAGAGTACTGTTGGGTCTGTGAGGTCCATCACAGGTCCCATTTTGATAATTCGAACTGTTTAATATGTAGAATTCGTCGAATACTATATGTCCGTAAAAAATTACGTTAATCGGATATCGATAGTTATCTCATCAGATCAGATTTCAGTCAACCGTTTATTTTTTTTATACAAAAATGATTTGATCACGTAAATATAGATATTTGATCAAAGTAATGTTTTACAAGCATATAGTATTTGACGAGTTATACACATTCAACGGTTTAGATTATCAGCCCAATAGTACCCTCCATTCTAATTACGGACTAGAGGGAAGCGAGCTCGTAGAAAAAAGAAGTGGCCATATCTAGGGGTATAAATTTGGCTCGAATCGGCCCATCCGGGCCAGGGCTTGGGCCTGCCCATGTCGGGCCTCACGGGCTCCCACCAAAATTTGGGGTTGGATCGGGCCGGCCCACAGGCTAGAAAAATTAGGCCCAGGACTAGGGGATATTCGGGCCACGGGCTGGACCAGTGGGCCTGGACCGAGTTTGGGCAGGCCTACACATTTTTAAAAAAAAAAATATTTTCCACCAAAATTTTATTATTTTCTACTAAGAATGACATTGGGTCTCGGGCGAGCCTAGTCTCAAGCTGAGATTTGAGTGGGCCTTGAGCAAGCCAATGGAACGGGCCACGGGCCAGCCTAGGCAAGCCGGGCCGAGCTTCAAAATGACGACACCAGGCCAGGGTCTTGGGTTGGGCTTAGGCCTGGGCCTAACAGGGTTGGGCCCACCCTAAGCTGCCGGTGGGCTTCATGCCGCCCACAGGCCGCAGGCCATTTTTACACTCCTAGCCATATGTAGGGGTATGCGCGGTGCGGTTCAGGTAGTTTGAGAGTAAAATTACAAACCGAATGAGGGATTAGCGGATTAGCGGATTGACAAATTGCAGTTTGGGCAATTTTTGGCAGATTGACGGAATTAAGAATATTCTAACTAAGTATCATACATTTGCATAATATATATCTAGTGGTAACTCATGCTATGCACGGGCAAGTAACAGAAGGTGGTAAATAATACTAAATATGTTAAAAATTAATAACAAAATTCTATGATATTAATTTAGATAGGTACTTAAATAATAGATTTGATTGATCTCAACTAAAAAAGAAAGGTCGAAGTAAAATTCTATAAATATAAGATAAAAATAAAAATAAACTAAATTTGAATTTGAAGATAAACTATAAGAATATAGAAAGTGAAAATCATATAAATTCTAAAAAAAGAATAAACTAGAATGAAAATCAAGAGTAAGAGCAGATCTTGTAAATATAAGATAAAGATTAAAAAAAAAAAATCCAGTGTAAATATGAAGATAAATTATAAGAATATAGAAAGAGAAATTTAGATAAATCCTACAAAAATGAGGTAGAGAGAAATTTAGTAAATATCAAATGAAGAATGAAAAAACAATCAAAGTTGAAATTTAAAAATTAAAAAATAACATATGATAATATAGCAATCCCGGTATTTCCTTGCTGTATTTGTTGTGTCCGGACTTAGGTTCTGTAGAGGTGGTTGTTGTGTATATCTTGTTTACATCCTTTACCCTTTGCATTGGAGTCTTGGGTTGTGTTGGGCAGGTTTGAAACAGGTTGGTTAAACTTAGAAACCAAGACTAGATGCCCAGGTTTTGGCCTGTCCGCTCGAGCGGAGATTGTGGCGCTTGAGCGGGGCCTTTGTTGTAGCTTGTCCGCTCGAGCGGGGGTTTTGACGCTCGACCGGGAAAATCAACCATGCAGTATCTCCTCTGTAGTGTTGTACGCTCGAGCGGTGGTTTGGATGCTCGAGCGGGAGTTTGTGTGTTACGCTCGAGCGGGGACTTGAACGCTCGAGCGGGGACCTGGTTCTGCGAAAGTACTGGAAGTGCGTATTCGCTGCTCGAGCTGCGGGTTGGACGCTCGAGCGGGGACTTGTGAGTGGCGCTCGAGTGGGGGTTTCCACGCTCGAGCGGAGCGACTGGTTTAAGACTCTGTGTTTTGACTTTTAGAATCACTTTTTCACATCTCTTCTCTCTCTTACTTTTCCAAAAACCCCATTGTTGAGCTCCTCTCTCTAGAACCTTGCCTTCTCTCTAGGTATTGATCTAGTAGGAGTCGTTTGCTCACCTTTGGCCTTTACAAAAAAGTTGTTGATCGTCGAGGGCTATCTTTTGATCCGAGAAACTTGTGATTTGGAGTACTTTCGTTTTCATCTCCTTCTTCGTTGGGTGTCAACTCTTGAGGTAGGGATTCCTACTCACTCTTATGGTCTTTGACATAGATTTTTGGTTGTTTTGATAAAGTGATGAGTTTGGGTAATTTTGGGACTTAGGGTTCAAAATGGTAAAAGAGGGTTTTGTTATTTTGATTCTAAAAATGTGTATTTTGGTAACGAAATGATGACATTGTTATTGGTTGTTGGTATTTGGGACATTGGGTTGATATTGGAAAAAGGGGTAGAAAGCCCTAACTTGTTGTATAGATTAGTTGATATAATTAATCGGGGTAATGTGTTGGTAAATGGAATTAAGTTGGGAATAATGAAATTGACTCATTATATTGTAAAATGGTGGAGTTTGATTTATTAGTTGCTCACTATTGAAAACATTGATATTTTATCTGTTGGAGCTTTTATTATCTGTTTAGAAATAATTGCTTGGGCTACCGGTGGAGGGTAGTTTTGAGTGTTGTAGACAATGCATGATGACTAGGCAAACTAAAACTAATCAGTTGGATGCGTCATAGAGTATGACGGTGAATAGAATACATTAACGTTATGTATTGATTGATTGTGTATATGACCCATGTGTATATACGTTGTGTGTGTGGAAGGAGATAGGGTATGTACTCCACGGTTTAGGGGAAGATAGGGGATGGACCTCTAAACCGGATGTTGTTTGGGAGGAGATAGGGGATGGACTCCACTGATACAGCTCATATGCTTCTCAGTTAAAGTGTTGATATAGCTCATATGCTTATCTATGGAAGTGTTGATATAGCTCATATACTTATCTGTTGAATTGATAATGTAGCTTCTATGCTTATCTAAAGTGAAATGGAAAACGTCTCATGTGAGTTATTATTTCGTTTGGAGTATGTGGCCAGGTTCTGAGCCAAGGTTATGATTTGGAAATGAAATGAAATGAAACATGGACATAGTGGTCATGTAATGGGAATGAATTATGAATTGATTTATGGAAATTAAGCATTTATCAATTACCAATGTCTTAGTTATTGCTCATACAGTGTTTAGCATATCTCTATTGGGCGTTGGCTCACCCTATATGGGACATTATTTTCAGGTACAGGTAGCATGCCACCTCCGAGAACATAGCTTGGATGATGATGAGAGTTGAAGACCCTTTTTGATTATTTTGTTGTATTACATGTACACCAAGCCACGGGCTTATTTTGTATAGAGTTAGTACTCTACTTTTGTGTAACCAAGTGTTAACTTGGAAAGCTGTAAGCCTATAGGGCACTTGCTTTTATTGTTAACATGTAATACCGTTGTAAGAATTACTTTGATGAATGAAAAGGTGTTGATTTCTTTATACCTTTGCATGTCTAATATGATAGGATTTATGTATTATTTTGAGGACGTTACAGATAAACTTGGTATCAGAGCGTACCGAGTTCGAATACTTTGGGTACGTGGGAAGTGATTAGTATCACAATGGGTTTGTCTTGCTTGGTTAGAGACTTAGATGTAGTGTTATGTGTTTAATTGATAACATGCTTATGTGACTATTTGAGTATGGGATTTGATTTCTGGGATATCGATTGGATCCTTGTGTTTTTGTGGGTCTTGTTGGAAAGGCACTTGATCAATGCTGTTTCTAACCGGAACTCTAGTAACGCCTTGGGACTGTCATTATCCGGGAATGGAATTCATAAGTGCTTCTGTGTTTATGTGCTTACGTGGAGTGAATTACAGTTGTCCATGCATTAGGACATGGGTGTTTAGTTTCAGCACATTTATGAATGTGCTAAGGTCTTTGTTACCTTTAATAGGATGTTTGGACGAGGTGGTAGGCCTAGGAGGCAGGAGGTGCCTTTACCGAATGACATTCCGATAATGCAGGAGGGAGTTGGTCAGGCCAATGTAGCCGAGCCAGTGGGGCAGCAGGCTATGGGTGCCTTGGCCCGAGAGATAGCGGGAGCTTTGGGTATTCTCAGAGCTAAGCATCAGGTTGCAGAGGCAGGACCTTCTTTCTTGAAGAGGGAATTTTTCCGGTCTAACCCGGATGAATTTGTTGGAGATCCGAAAGAGCCACTTAAGGCTGACGAGTGGCTGGAACAGATGGAGAAGACATTCGAGATGCTTGGCATCGAGGACGGGGGTTTAAAGGTGACCTTGGCATCCTTCCAATTGAAGGGAGATGCAGGTCAATGGTGGAAGTATGAGAAAGGCAATGTGGGTGGTGCATGGGGGGCTTTCGTGACCGCCTTCCAGGAAAAGTTCTTGTCTTCGGCTGCTAGGGAGAAGCTGAGGGATCAGTTTTGTCGGTTTAAACAGCGGGGATCATCAGTGGCCGAGTTTGAGGCTACTTTTACTAGTCTGTCTAGGTTTGCACCTGAACTCGTGGCGTCTGAAGAACACCGTTGCTTTGAATTTGAGCGGAAATTGAGGCGTGGGCTCAAGTTGAGGGTTGGAGGATCATTTATTCGAGAGTATAGATGTTTGGTGGATGCTGCTGCTCATATGGAAATTATGATGCAGGAGGAGGATGAGGGGAAGCATAGCGGCTCCAAGAGGAGCCAAGAGGGCCAGTGTGATGGCAGGAAACAGAAGGGTTTCAACCCCCAGCAGTCTCAAGGTGGTTTGGCTAGATCGACCTTCCCGGTGCCGAGTGCAGGATCTGGGAGAGGTAGTCAGGGAGGCTTGACTTGTTATACATGTGGCCAGCTGGGTCACAAGTCTTCGATTTGCCCACAGAAGGGAGGGGGTCAACGAGCTGCTTTTTCTTCAGCTAGACCTCAGGGCCAGAGTCAGGGCAGGGGCCAGCCCTTGTCTTGCTATCAGTGTGGACAGCCTGGGCACCTGAAGAGGTTTTGCCCACAATTGAGTGCCACTTCAGGGGCCACTGGTTCTAGGCAGACACAGAGTTATCAGCCAGCTCAGTCTGTGCAGGCCTCGAGGGCCAATCCGGGAGCTTCATCTTCCCAGTCTGTGCATCAGTCGTTTGCTCCTAGAGGTGAGCAAGTGGATCAGGGGCCTACAGGGCGCGTGTATGCTGTCACCGCGCAGGGCCTAGTACCGACTCCGTCAGTAGTGAGAGGTACCTTTCTGTTTTGCAACTCGGTTGCTAATGTGTTGATTGATACAGGTGCATCTCATTCTTTTGTGTCTGCTGCATTTGCATCTGTGTTGGAGTTGGAGATAGCACTATTAGCATCTTCTATATGTGTTGTGTCACCTATCGGGGGTGAATTGATTTTGAAACACGGACGTAGAGGTTGTGATATAGAGGTTGCCGACCATAGGCTTTCGTTTCCTTTTGTAGTTATGCCCATGAAGGGCTTTGATGTTATTTTGGGTATGGACTAGTTGTCGTCATACCGGGCAGTTATTGATTGTTACCGCCAGAGGGTCACTTGTTGTACCGTGAGCGGGGAGTGTTTCCATTTCTTGGGGTACCGGGTTGGTAGTGTTTTGCCACCGGGGTATGGTCCGCGAGGGCGGAGTGCACTTAGTGGTCTACTTGCTAGCTTTATGAGTGGTGAGTGTGACGAGACCCAGATTGTTTAACCGAGGGTGGTTTGTGAGTATTCAGATGTTTTTCCCGAGGACCTCGTTGGTTTGCCACCTCACCATGAGATTGAATTGTCCATTGATTTGGTGCCCGGCACGGCACCAATTTCTATGGCACCTTACTGTTTTGCCCCAGCTGAATTGAGTGAGTTGAAGATTCAGCTCCAGGAGTTGCTGGATAAGGGATTTGTTCACCCTAGCGTTTCGCCGTGGGGAGCACCGGCCCTCATTGCTAAAAAGAAAGATGGTGCCTTGAGATTGTGTATCGATTACCGGAAGTTGAATCGGGCTACGGTCAAGAATAAGTACCCTATGCCCCGTATAGATGATCTGTTTGACCAGTTGAAGGGTTCTCGTTGTTTCTTTAAGATAGACTTGAGATCGGGTTACCACCAGTTAAGGGTCAGGGAGGAGGATATTCCGAAGACGGCATTCCGTATGCGGTATGGCCATTATGAGTTTTTGGTGATGCCATTTGGGCTCACTAACGCATCGGCAGTTTTTATGGATTTGATGAACCGGATATTCCGGGAATTCCTAGATCATTTTGTAGTCGTCTTCGTGGACGATATTCTTATCTATTCGCCTTCTGAGGAGGAGCACGAGAAGCACTTAAGAGTGGTGCTTGAGTTGCTTAGAGCCCATAAACTGTATGCTAAGTTCGGGAAGTGTGAGTTCTGGGTAGGAGAAGTCAAGTTCTTAGGCCATGTAGTATCCGGGGAAGGGGTGTCTGTTGATACATCCAAGATTGAGGCAGTGCAAGATTGGGCACCGCCTAAGAGTGTGTTTGAGATCTGCAGTTTTCTGGGGTTAGCTGGGTATTACCGCCGGTTTGTGAGGGATTTCTCCAGGTTAGCTTCACCGTTGACTAGGCTGACTTGGAAGGGAGTCAAATTCGTATGGAGTGAGACTTGTGAAAAGTCGTTTCGAGAGTTGAAGGTTAGATTGACCACCGCTCCGGTCTTAATTATTCCGGAGAGAGGTTGGGGTTATGCGGTTTATTGTGATGCCTCAGGAGAAGGTTTGGGTTGTGTGTTGATGCAAGAGGGGAAAGTGGTAGCTTATGGCTCACGTCAGTTGAAAGTACACGAGAAGAATTACCCTACACATGACCTAGAGTTAGCAGCAGTGATCTTTGCCTTGAAAATCTGGAGGCACTACCTATATGGTGAGAAGTTCGAGGTGTTCTCGGACCACAAGAGTTTGAAGTATCTGTTTACACAGAAAGACTTGAACTTGAGGCAGAGGAGGTGGATGGAGTTTATTGAGGACTATGATTTCGAGTTGCACTATCACCCGGGGAAGGCCAATGTTGTGGCCGATGCCCTTAGTAGGAAATCCATTAGTGATGTAGCTTGTATAGCCATCTGAGAGTGGGATATATTAAGTGCACTTGGCGAGTTTAATTTGCTTCTAGGCGAGTCTGGCGAGGCTGCGGCCTTGTTCTTAGTAGTTGCACAACCTATCCTTGTGACTAGAGTGTTAGAGGCACAAAGGGGTGACCTTAAAGTAGAATCCCTCCGAGAGAAGATCTCCAGTGGGAAGGTTGAGAAGGGTTTGACGGTGTATCCCGACCAGAGTGTGAGATACCGAGACTGTTTGTTTGTACCGGAGTCTTGCCGAGAGGAAGTACTCCGAGAGTGTCACCATTCACGTCTTGCAGTGCACCTGGGAGGCACTAAGATGTATCGAGATTTGGGTAGCCAGTTCTGGTGGTGGGGTATGAAGAGGGATGTGGCTGTTTTTGTATCGAAGTGCCTTACTTGTCAGCAAGTGAAGGCCGAGCATCAGAGGCCAGCGGGTTTGCTGCAACCCTTGCCTATTGCCGAGTGGAAGTGGGAGCATGTCACTATGGACTTCGTCGTAGGACTTCCGAGGACTCAGCGGGGTAGTGATGCTATTTGGGTGGTGGTAGACCGATTGACTAAGTCGGCGCACTTTATCCCTATGCGCGCGAGAGATTCGGTAGATCATCTTGTCGATTTGTATATTCGGGACATAGTGAGGTTGCACGGGGTCCCGGTGACGATCGTCTCAGATAGAGATCCTCGTTTTACTGCTAGGTTGTGGCAAAGTTTGCAAAGTGCCTTGGGCACAAAGTTGACCTTTAATACGGCCTATCATCCTCAGACTGACGGGCAGTCCGAGCGTACCATTCAGATCCTTGAGGATATGCTTCGAGGTTGTGTCCTTGACTTTATTGGGACGTGGGAGAGGCACTTGCCCTTGGTGGAGTTTGCCTACAACAATAGTTTTCAGTCTAGCATCGGTATCGCACCGTTTGAGGCCTTGTATGGCCGACCGTGTAGGTCTCCAGTTTGTTGGGCCGAGGTGGGTGATGCACCTTTGTTGGGTCCGGAATTGGTGAGGGAAACGACGGAGAAGGTTGAGCTTATCCGTAGGAGGCTTGTTACAGCCCAGAGTCGCCAAAGGAGTTATGCCGACCGTAGGAGGAGGCCTTTGGCGTTTGAGGTAGGTGATCATGTCTTTCTAAAGATATCACCTAGGCGGGGATTAATGAGGTTTGGGAAGAGTGGGAAGTTATCCCCTCGATTTATTGGTCCTTTTGAGATCCTTGAGAGGATTGGGGAGGTTGCCTATCGTTTAGCTTTGCCGCCACAGTTGTCCGGAGTTCATGACGTGTTTCATGTGAGTATGCTTTGGAAGTACGATCCGGATCCATCACATGTATTGGATTGGACCGACTTAGAGGTAGATGAAGATGTCTCGTATGAGGAGAGACCGGTTCGGATCTTGGATAGGCGGGATCAAGTCCTGCGTGGTAAGACCATTCCTTTGGTGAAGGTTTTGTGGAAACATCACGGAGTGGAGGAAGCCACTTGGGAACGTGAGTTAGAAGTCCGCGAGAAATATCCGGACTTGTTTGCTGATGTGTAATCATGTATTGAGATTTTGTAATTTTAATGAACTTTAAGGACATTGTACATGTGTCTTAAGTTGTAAAACATTGTAGATGTTTTGGTTAATGGAAGTTGTTTTAATATTGTGCATGTTGAGTATATTGTGAAAATACAAGCATGATATTAATGTTGCATGTGTTAAGGAATTGTGGAAAATGAGTTGAAATTGGTAAATTTCAAAGGAATGCATGTCGATAATGCAGGTTGTTATGTATAATGTGGCATGCCTCTTGAAAAGAGAAGGAATTGACCGGTAATGGGTCAGATTGTTTAATATTATGTTGTAATATTATGGGAAATAGAGAAAAACTTGTTTTTAAAAACTTGCATTAAATTTCGGGGACGAAATTCTTTAAGGGGGGGAGGTTATAGCGATCCTGGTGTTTCTTTGCTGTATTTGTTGTGTCCGTACTTAGGTTCCGTAGAGGTGGTTGTTGTGTATATCTTGTTTACATCCTTTACCCTTTGCATTGGAGTCATGGGTTGTGTCGGGCAGGTTTGAAACAGGTTGGTTAAACTTAGAAACCAAGACTAGATGCCCAGGTTTTGGCCTGTCCGCTCGAGCGGAGATTGTGGCACTCGAGCGGGGCCTTTGTTGTAGCTTGTCCGCTCGAGCGGGGGTTTTGACGCTCGAGCGAGAAAATCAACCATGCAGTATCTCCTCTGTAGTGTTGTACGCTCGAGCGGTGGTTTGGACGCTCGAGCGGGAGTTTGTGTGTTACGCTCGAGCGGGGACTTGAATGCTCGAGCGGGGACCTGGTTCTGCGAAAGTACTGGAAGTGCGTATTCGCTGCTCAAGCTGCGGGTTGGACGCTCGAGCGGGGACTTGTGAGTGATGCTCGAGTGGGGGTTTCCACGCTCGAGCGGAGCGACTGGTTTAAGACTCTGTGTTTTGACTTTTAAAATCACTTTTTCACATCTCTTCTCTCTCTTACTTTTTCAAAAACCCCATTGTTGAGCCCCTCTCTCTAGAACCTTGCCTTCTCTCTAGGTATTGATTTAGTAGGAGTCGTTTGCTCACCTTTGGCCTTTACAAAAAAGTTGTTGATCATCGAGGGCTATCTTTTGATCCGGGAAACTTGTGATTTGGAGCATTTTCGTTTTCATCTCCTTCTTCGTTAGGTGTCAACTCTTGAGGTAGGGATTCCTACTCACTCTTATGGTCTTTGACATAGATTTTTGGTTGTTTTGATAAAGTGATGAGTTTGGGTAATTTTGGGACTTAGGGTTCAAAATGGTAAAAGAGGGTTTTGTTATTTTGATTCTAAAAATGTGTATTTTGGTAACAAAATGATGACACTGTTGTTGGTTGTTGGTATTTGGGCCATTGGGTTGATATTGGAAAAAGGGGTAGAAAGCCCTAACTTGTTGTATAGATTAGTTGGTATAATTAATCGGGGTAATGTGTTGGTAATTGGAATTAAGTTGGGAATAATGAAATTGACTCATTATATTGTAAAATGGGGGAGTTTGATTTATTAGTTGCTCACTATTGAAAACATTGATATTTTATCTGTTGGAGCTTTTATTATCTGTTTAGAAATAATTGCTTGGGCTACCGGTGGAGGGTAGTTTTGAGTGTTGTAGACAATGCATGATGACTAGGCAAACTAAAACTAATCAGTTGGATGCGTCATAGAGTATGACGGTGAATAGAATACATTAACGTTATGTATTGATTGATTGTGTATATGACCCATGTGTATATACGTTGTGTGTGTGGAAGGAGATAGGGGATGTACTCCATGGTTTAGGGGAAGATAGGGGATGGACCTCTAAACCGGATGTTGTTTGGGAGGAGATAGGGGATGGACTCCACTGATACAGCTCATATGCTTGTCAGTTAAAGTGTTGATATAGCTCATATGCTTATCTATGGAAGTGTTGATATAGCTCATATGCTTATCTGTTGAATTGATAATGTAGCTTCTATGCTTATCTAAAGTGAAATGGAAAACGTCTCATGTGAGTTATTATTTCGTTTGGAGTATGTGGCCAGGTTCTGAGCCAAGGTTATGATTTGGAAATGAAATGAAATGAAACATGGACATAGTGGTCATGTAATGGGAATGAATTATGTATTGATTTATGGAAATTAAACATTTATCAATTACCAATGTCTTAGTTATTGCTCATACAGTGTTTAGCATATCTCTATTGGGCGTTGGCTCACCCTATATGGGACATTATTTTCAGGTACAGTTAGCATGCCACCTCCGAGAACATAGCTTGGATGATGATGAGAGTTGAAGACTCTTTTTGATTGTTTTGTTGTATTACATGTACACCAAGCCACGGGCTTATTTTGTATATAGTTAGTACTCTCTTTTTGTGTAACCAAGTGTTAACTTGGAAAGCTGTAAGCCTATAGGGCACTTGCTTTTATTGTTAACATGTAATACCGTTGTAAGAATTACTCTGATGAATGAAAAGGTGTTGATTTCTTTATACCTTTGCATGTCTAATATGATGGGATTTATGTATTATTTTGAGGGCGTTACAGATAAACTTGACAAGAAAAATAGCATCTAATATAACTCTAATAATAAAAGAACTAGAGAGAATAACAATTTAAAAATTAGATAAGAGTAAAATGTCATCTACTATTTTTTAAAATTTGTAAAAAAAGAACTCAAAAATAAGAACCGTAGTAAGTTAAAAATCATATAAGAGTTAAATGCCATCTATATTTTTTTAAAATTTAAATTTTGTGTAGTTAAAAGATAAACATTTATGTTATATTATTTTACAAATTTTTACTCTATTTTTAGTAGTTTTTGTATCCTAAAGCTATTTAATTACAAACAAAATTCAAGGATCACTTTTAATTTTTTTTATAACCTATAAATTGCAACAACTTTCGTATTTTGAAACTACTAAATAAAAAAAAATAGCACGACTTTTTTTTTAACATCGTAGTTAATTTTATTTTTACTTTATGTTATATGACAATATAATCATTCATTTTAAATAATAAATTCTTAACCATAGAACGCGCATGATAAGAATATTTCTATGGTTGTGACATGTGAATATAAAATTCAACAATCATAGAAAAAAATTTCTGACCTATGATTTTTGTCTAAATACATAAAACATATTTATTCAAATTAAATTTTAAAATTTTGATTATTAATATGTAATGTGTTTATAATTTCAACACAAACATAGTTGAATAGTAATTTTATTTATAAGAAATTAACCAAACTTTTATCGAAGTTTTCACCTATTGAATCTAATATGTTTAAAAATTACATAACATTCAACAATGTAGTTGAAATTAACTATTAAATATTAATTAAGTAAAAAAACATGTATATTGAGTTTTCGCTCTTCGAATGGATCTAAATGACATTGTCTACAATTGATTTTCGTTATATATATATATATAAAGAGTATGACTTTTTATTTGTATATTCATTAAGGATTTTGAAATCCAATCTTGTGCTTCAAATATTCCATTGTGTAGATGACTTTTTATGGCAAAAGAGAAACTTATCATTTAAAACTTAATACCACTCACTACATATATGCAAAGAAACAAATTTAAACTCATGAACATTTCAAATAAAAAAATAAAAGTATAAGCAAAAATATTTTAGAGCTACTACATAATTAAGTTTATTTACGTCTGAATTTAAATTGAGCGCCCTCCTTATATGTTACAACAAAATCAAACACATAAATTAATATAATTGAAGAACAAAATATTATAAAAAAATAAATGAGATTGAATAAAAATTCTTTCAAACTCGTGAATGAGTTCCAAATACTCTTCTCGATTGGTACAATTTTTCTTAAAAAAATGGATGAACTCCAACTGCATCACAAAATATCACTCTTTCTATTAGTCTTTTAGCCTTTTGTTGCCATTGCTACTTTTTTCCTGTACGTCGTAGTTGTAAAATTTTAAAAAAATGAATAATAAATTTTGGAGGCATAAGCGCATCTACTACATTATTATAATTTCAACAACTAACTTAGATTATGAAGAGAAAAAACAATTAAATACACTAAATAAACTAAAACATACAAAAAATCTGCAAAAGAAAAAATAGAGCAAAAAATATAAAATGAGATTTCAAATATATATTTCTTTTCACATAAGAAAAATCTTGCATAATGGTTAAATCACCTGTTTAATTTCTCTGCAGGGTTCTTCTATTCTCTAATATTTTTGCCCAATTTCATATTGTCATTAAAGTAAGGTTTTGAGATTTATAGTTTAATTTATTTATTTATTTATTTATTTATTATTATTATTATTATTATTGAAATATCTTTGAGTAGGGTATAAATTTGTTGAAGAAATTTGAATTAGAATCAAACTCATCTTTTATCCGTAAATATTTTGAAAAAATCCTATTCATATGATATTATATTTATCCATGTCCTAAGTAATTAAAAAGTGAAATAAAATATATTAAAAAAGTGAAAAAAAAGGAAAATAGAATGAAAGAATAATAGATGTGCCACCTAGGAAAGAGTTTAATGAGATGTTAGGATTGAAAATTTGAATTTTTTTAAGAAATCACTACATTTGGTTGTATATATAGTGTAGATAGATAGATATTAATTTGTATAATATTTTTTAGATATATAACACAAAGTAATTTTACATAATATGGTTTATATATACCTACTAATTTGTAATAAATTTCACATCTTAAATTTCTCTTACACTCATTTTTACATTGATATTTCATTAGAAGTTAAAAAATATATATGTATTAACTATAGCGGAGCGAAACGATTCAGTTGGCGGATTATAAATTATAAATTTTAAATTTTAAACCACAGTTAGCGGTTAGAAAGGTGCAAATTGATATGAATCGATACAATAGTAACGAATTGAGAAATATTTTGCACAACCTTAGCCATATGAAGAATAACGAGGGCAGCTCGCCCTCGCATGGTAATCTGCCATGAAGAGTTGGCCATCAAATTACAAAACAGTTCTAACATAGTAGAGTAAAAAGAACAAAATATGGTGGCTAAATGGGTAAAAAAAAAAAAAAAAAAAGAGCCATGTGAATAATAAGAATATAATATAATATAAGCCAATTAAAGCCTTTTGAACAGTGAAATTACTGTCTATGAGTGGCTTCTATTTTGTTATTTTTGCACAGAATATTGTTATTAAAAACTAAAAATTAGACTTACGCTACAACAAAATGCAACTTTTGCGATTAAAATTCGCGACTAAAAAATATTTAATCGCCAAAAGTTGTGGAATTGGCGACCAAAAACTTTTTTAGTCAACAAAAGTACAATATTTAGTTACTAATTTTTTTTAGTCGGGGTATATTGATTATTGGCAACTAAAAAAAAATTAGTCGCTAAAAATACCAGAATTGGCAACAAAAAAATATTTTAGTCGTCGTATATTGAGCTTTGACTACTAAAACCATTTAGTCACCAAATGTAAAATAAAAAATTATTTTTTATCTTTGGTAACCAAAAGTTTGGTCGCCAAAAACATATTTTCAGCAACAAAAAAATATTTTAGTCGCCATATAGTGAGTTTTGGCTACTAAAACCATTTAGTCGCCGAATGGAAAATAAAAAATTATTTTTTTATCTTTGGCGATCAAAAGTTTGGTCGCCAAAAACATATTTTCAATGACAAAAAAAATATTTTAGTCGCCGTATATTGAGTTTTGGCTACTAAAACCATTTAGTCACTAAATGGAAAATAAAAACTTATTTTTTATCTTTGGCGACCAAAAGTTTTGTCGCCAAAAACTTATTTTCAGCGACAAAAAAAAAATTTAGTCGCCCAAAAACTAAAATATTTGAAGGGAGACATTTCAAATTTTGGAGGGATTTATAAAATTAATTGGTGACTAAAAGTATTTAGTTGCTAATGGTGTAATATATATATATATTTGGTTTCCAAGCCACAAACCAATGCCTCTGTCTCTCTCTCTTCAGCGACAAAAAAAGATTTTAGTCGCCAAAAAACTAAAATATTTGGAAAGAGACATTTCAAATTTTGGAGGGATTTATAAAATTAATTGATAACTGAAAATATTTAGTTGCTAATGCTATAATATATATATATATTTGGTTTCCAAACCACAAACCAATGCCTCTATCTCTCTCTTTAGCGTTTCTCTCTCTGTCTCTCTCTCTCTCTCTCTTTGTCTCTTCCTCTCTGTTGCTTCTCTCCCCTCCCTCTCTCACCGCCGCTTCCCCTCGCAGTCGCGGGCATCCGGAGCACCGATTCAACTAGATTTGCCCTATTTTCTCTCTCTATATTCGTATATCTGTCTATCCATCAACGGCAAGACCGACAACGTACTGGAGATTGTGATAGCGATGAATCAAGAGAAGGCGAGGAAACTAAATGGAACGCTTCTCAGTATGAAGCTCTCCTCAAAGGAGTTGAACAGGTCACCTTTGTTCTTGAAGGGATTGCCAAGTTTGTAACTACTTCTCTCATCAATTCTCTTGATATTTTTTGTTAATTTTTTGCCCTTAAAACCCTAAACCCTTTATTGTTTGCTAGAAACTGAGTCTGTTTACCTTCAACTGTTTCTTAGTTGAATGATTTTTGTATTTTCTTTTATTCTTATTCAATTAATTTTCAAGTTCCATGGATGCCTATTTCAGACTTTCTAGATTGTTGATTGGACAGCTTGGTTTACTTGTAAATTATAGCATGGATAAACCCTAAACCCTTTTCTTTAATTGGGTGTTCCTTACACCTAATTTGCTTGTTTTAAAATGTTGGGGGTTTTTCTTGAATAATTTGAAGTTTCTTCATGATAAGATGCATATTAATTTAAAATAGATTATCTGGAGTGATGTGGGTCATAGTTGGTAGTTGCTCATTATCATCTGCAAACACATTTCAGGTTGTACCTAAGATAACTAGAGGGCCAACAAACATGTAAGGAAATACAGGGTATAGTTGCCAAATAAAAATATGAATGCTTGCTTAAAGTTGTGCTCTTATATGCCGGTGGATCAATTGCTGAGGATCGATGCGCAGCTCGCGCAATCGCAGCATGTGGTGGCCAAGTATTCGGTTCTTGGAAATAGTAATCAACCACTAGATGATAAGGACCTTGATCAATTCATGGTGAGGCTCTTCACTTGGTTCATACTTGAATGTATGTCTGTATAATTTCTCTTTATGTGTATGATTATATGTAGGTTTTGTTCAAGTTTGATTGTTTTGTTATTGGAATATGATGTTATTTCTCAAATTAGAACAATAGTTTGATGTTTGGTTTATCATTCTTTGTCTAATTTTAGACTCTTTTTTTTTTTTATCAACAGAAAGAAAACTTTATAGATGAAGAAAGTATAACAAACAAAATCTTACATCAACAAAGAGGGAAGTGCAAAGAGCATGCACTTGACCCTAAATTGGCGAGAAACCAATCAAAGGAACCAAAAAAGAAAAACAAAGAACAAACCAACAAAACCAGCAGCAACAGAGCAGAAACACAGCAGCCATAGCATATCAACACCCCTCAAAGCTGCACATACCAGACCTGCCTCATAGTAGCTTCACAAACCTGACCAAACAGCCAGACCAGCATCAGCAGAATAGCAGCATACAAAATATAAACCTGGCTCTGAATAGCAGCAAAACAGTATCACACAGTAGCACAGCAGCAACATACCACACCTGATCTTTCAGCAGCAGCAGACTTCCCTGTTTCACACCTGGTTACACACAGTAGCATCCCTTTATCCCAAACACTTTCTACCCTGATGCAAGTTAATCACTATATCTTGGATTGAGTACTGCAACCCTGCAATATTACTCTTTGCCCAGAAAGCTATCATGGACTTCACTAAATCTACTAGCTCAACAAAATTAGGAAGTCTTCCAGAGAACACCTTCTCATTCCTCAGCTTCCACACTGACCACAGCATTACAATAGGTATCAAGTTCTAGATTATCCTCTCATTTTTCTTGAGTTTCACCCCAATCCATCATTGTAATAAATCTTCTATTGTACATGGTACCACCCAACACATACCCCACTAGTTTACTAATTCAGACCATACCCTTCATACCGGTGGGCAATGAAGTAAAACATGACTAATTGATTCCACTGCATTTCTACATAATGGACACAAGACACTAACCTGATCATCCAACACACCAATCCTATGTAGAAACTCAGTAGTTTTTACTCTTCCCCTCCAGGCTAACCACCCAAAGAATTGCATTTTTGGTGGAGCCACAGATTTCCACAGCCTTTTAGAAACACACAGATCAAGTCCCCTATCAACTTGAAGCCACTTTCATACAGATGCCACTGTGAACTGGCCTGAAGAATTCACTCCCCAATGCAAGCAATCAACCAAATTCCCATTCTCGACATGACCATCATTCAACCAATCCCTCAACCTTCTGACCTCTTCTTCTTCCCAAGCTCTTAATTGTCTCCGAAACCTAAAACTCCACTGACTTGTGCCTGCTCTTTGCTGCCTATACTGCATGACCGAACCCTCTTTATCCACTGATAACTGAAACAATCTTGGGAATTCCTCCCTTAGCACAATATTGTTGCACCACTTATCAATCCAAAATTTAATTCTTTCCCTATTCCCAGTCCTAACTTTTGCATTTTCCAAATAAAATTCTACCAACAGTGGATTATCTTGAGCAATACTCAAAATACCCTGCCAAATTGGAGAAGCTCTACCTTCTACACAGGCCACAATTCTCTACATTTCTTTCCATATATACTGCAAACTACTGCCTTCTACAATGCCTCATCCTCAGCACCATATCTCCACCACCACTTCAAAAGAAAGCTAGCATTCATATCACTGATGCTCCTCACCCCTAATCCACCTTGACTCTTGGACTTAGTGACCTCCTTCCATCCTACTAAATGAACCTTTCTCTTGATCTCACTCCCCCTCCCCCAACAAAAACCGAGCCTGCAGTTGCTCAATTGATTTCACCACTCCCCTAGGTATCTTAAAAATAGAAATGTAGTACGAAGGTAACCCAGATACCACCGACTTAATCAGAGTTAGCCTACCTGCGAAAGACAAAAGCTTCCTTTTCAACAAAGACAACTTTCTCCTAACTTTATCAATTATTGGCCGCCAAGTTGACTGTCTTCTCGGATTAACCCCCAACGGTATGCCCAAGTACGTCAAAGGAAGCTTTTGAGATTTATAATTCAGAACTGCTGCAAAATCTGAAACTTCCCTATCTGAAACACCTATCCCACACACAACACTTTTATAGAAATTAATCTTTAGGCCCGACATCACTTCAAAGCACCTAAGCACCCTTTTAATCGAAAGGATCTCCTCTAAATCAGCTACACAAAAAATAATTGTGTCATCGGCGAACTACAAATGCGATACACTCATCCCATTAGACCCCACATTAGCTCTCTTGAATAACCCCAACTGCTGAGCCCTTGTCAACAACATGTTTAGACCCTTAGCCACTAGATTAAACAAAAACGGTGAAAGAGGACCCCCTTGCCTTAACCCTTTTTGAGGTGAAAACTCATCTGTGGGTGAACCATTTACTAAGACTGAAATCCTAGATGAAAATAGACACTCCTTAATCCAACCAATCCATTTCTCCCCGAACCCGAAGTTAGACAACATTGAGAACAAAAAACCCCAATTAACTGAGTTGTAGGCCTTCTCAAAATCAAGCTTTAGAATCACACCTCTCTGTTGTGACAATTTCTACCATTCAATAACCTCATTAGCTACCATAACACCATCTAGAATACACCTACCACCTATAAAAGTAGTCTGCACCTCACTTATCACCCTAGACAGAACCTTCTTCAACCTGTGAGACAAAACCTTAGCCAGAATTTCATACATCAAATTACCAAGCTAATTGGTCTGAAATCCACCAAATCCACTGGGTTGTCTTTCTTTGGAACTAATGTGATGAATGAGCTATTCAGCCCATAGGCCAACCTCCCATTCATATGAAACTCCTTCATGAACTGTCGAATGTCTTCCTTCATTACTTTCCAATTCTTCTGAATGCATGCTAAGTTGAACCCATTAAATTTGGAAAAAAAATTGAAACATGAATAATCAAAGTGAAAAAAAAAGAAAAAAGGACTTTTAAGGACTAAAATGAGAAAAGGGCCAAACATATAAAAATCCTCCATTAGATTTGGGTTAGTGGGTGATGTAGTTTTTATCACAGAGATAAAATTTTTTATGTGAACTTGTGTAGTTAATTACTAAATAACATGTTTGTTTATTTACATATCTAAATTATGCAATAAACCTTGAAAATGGAGGGGACTGTGTTTAGCCCTGCTTTGGAGGGAATGAAGAATGTCAAGTTTGACAGAGGAGAACTGTTGACAGAGCCTTTCTTGGATGTCTACAAACACATATTGCCTATTCTAGGTGTGCTTTTCTTTCCCTTTTGGTAATTTTAGCTAGAGAATAGCTTCAATCAAGAAGAGTTTTCATAGCTTGTTTTATTGTTCCTCAAACCATATAGTTTTTAATTAGAATTTTCTAGATTTTGTGTGCACTCGGAAGTTATTTTCATAGTTTTATGAGTGTTTGGCGGAAATGCAAAACGGACTTCATTAAAAGTCCTTCCAAAGATTTAATGGTTGCTTGGTGAGTTTATGTACACGAGCTTTTCGAAAAAGTGCATGCTTCTAAAAGTCTGTTTAGTGGAAGCTCCATTAGGTGGCTTTCACAGTGACTTCGCATGAAGTCTAATACTCATTTAAATAAAACTTTTAAATAATGGTGTTGTCTCTATAATAATACTAACCTACATCACCTTCATTGTCATAAATTTACATTTCTTTGTACTTTTTGGGAAAATTACTAAAATATTCAAAAATGAAATTTTCATATAGCACTTTTAAAAAGTGCACTTACCAAACATAATTGTATATCAAGAGGACTTTTCTTGAATGGCTTCCTTTAAAGTCCATTCTACAAAAGCCCTTGCTTTATGGAGAAGTTGTCCCAAACAACGTAACTATTCTTTTTCTATGGTTCAGATGGATTTTTTTATTGAATAATAAAAAGGAAAAACTAAAACCAAAAAACAAACAAACAAACAAAAACCAAAAAGAAGTTTTGAATAAAGCATGATCTTGCATTTCCAAATGCAAACATTTGTCAATGTCAAAACATTGTTCTCTTTTGTAATTTCCTATGCTGATATGCTCTGCCTTCGGAGTTATATTTGTCTATAAACTTGCTCTTAAGTCCTTTTTTGGGCCTTTGGCTTGGCAATCCACTAATTTTTTTTTTTTAATTTCTGATGTCAGACAAATTTGGAGCTGCAATGACGGTTGTGAAATATGATATTGGTGGTAATATATCAGTAAGATACTTTTCTTCTTAATTTTCACTTATATGCTCGTTTACATTCAATTAATTATAATCCTCTTCAATAGAAATAAATAAATAAAAGTTAACATGTCACATTTTGCCAATTTATGATCAGTAAAAGATGGTACAGGAACTACTGGGTAGATATTGAATTTGTTCTTTGTTGTCCTAATAATGTTAGTTTAAAACATGGTCTTGAAGTCTTGTACTGGCTAGAAATTTGTCGAGCTCAATTTGGACGATTTTGGATTTTGGTTTCTATATATTTTGTTTGACGAAGTCAATCTGGAAAACGTAAATGCTAACCTACATTGTATATATATCTCTAGTTAAATAAAGTATAATGAAATTTCTGCATCCTCATATTATGTTTTCAATACTGAAGGTTGTGGAACTGTAGTGCCTTCAATGTCCAAGATTTGTGAAAATGCAGATTGCCAAAAGTAACAAAATTTGATGAAAACTGTTGAAGGATTTTGATTTTGAAACAATTAGGATGATGTTGTATACTGGTGAGAAAAGAAAATTTTGGAAACATTGCATGTAATTGTCAAACTAGAGTTTATTAGGCACGCATGAGATTCAATTTGGAGGTTGTATAAATTCTCAACAAAACAGAAACATTAAAATGATCTTGATGGGATTATAGGCAGAGTATAATATATGTAAATTATTAATTTTATAATTGTTATAATTTGAAATGTCAATATTATTGAATATGTGCTAATGGTTAATTTTTTTTTCCTTTTTTACAGATTGCTTTTGTGTGGGCTATTGTGGATGTATACGAAGAGCATTTATTCTGTATATAGAAGATATTTATTTTGGAATAATCCCCTGTTTTGGAAATTCAATGTTTTTGTATGTAATATTTAATTTAGATGGATTATACTTGGTTTGTATGGATTTATATGTTATTTGAAATATGATGTTATAAGTTGAAGTTTTTGAATAGTTGATAATGAAATGGGTATTATTCATAATAGTTTTAGATTATAATTGATAGATGTATTATTCTGTATACGTACATGTTACAGGTTACAGGTTGCATTGATAATGAAATGCATATAATTTAGAAATTGATGAAAAATATTCAATTCGTGAATTTTAAAAAAATTAATAAATAGAGCTTGAGCTTTTGGCGACTAAACATTTAGTAGCCAAAAAATAAAAAGGAACTTATTGATGACTAAACAGTTAGTAGCGCAAAAAAAAAAAAAAAAATGAAAGTTTTTGGCGACTAAAAAATTGGTAGCTAAAAAACGGAAGATGGAAAATATTTTCTTTTGAGTGACTAAATTTTTAGTCGCCAATTGGTGACTTTCGGCAACTAAAAACAATTAGTTGCCAATACCTTCCCGACAATCATCTAGCGACAAAATTGGTGACCAAAAAATTTAGTCGACAAAAATCTTTTGCAACTTCAAAAAAGTGTAATTTTTTGTAGTGTTAATTTTCAAATTCTGCGATGTGATAATTAATTAGGATATTGAAAGTAATATTTTCTCATATTTTCATTAATCATCAGCCAATCATATTACTTACACATCATTGGGTTTAAAAAATGGGTTTAAAGTGTGAGCTTGTAAATCATTTTTTTTTTGCCAATAATGCCCTCAATGTTTGATGTTTGAATACATTTAAGGTGAGATGTTTTGGACAATTAACCTAGCTAAGCCCTCAAACGTGATGTGTGACCTGAAATTTTAAATGTAAAATCAAAGTTCTGTTTCATTCACTATTTTCTAAGTCTTTTTTTGAAATTTTGAAACTCTTGGGTTTGTTTAGTTTAATTTTAGAATCATAATTTAAATGTGGAGTTGTGATTTAAGTATGGAGTGCCCACATGTACAGCCGCCAATGATCAAACGTTTGGGCTTGGAATGTGCATGTAGTTGTATTGATGTCAGTTGGTTTGGAATTTGCATGTAGTTGTACTGCCTGCGCTTGTGTTAATAAGGCATGGATTTTGAGGATTGATGAGTTCATTCCAGTTCCACCTCTATGTTGTTATAATATTATTCTCTGACAGTGATATTGTTAACCTTACTAGATTGTCTAGTGGTTGCAACCCTACTAATGATTAATTTTTTTTTTTTTTACCAACCAAATATGTAATCAATACTAATGATTATGATTATTATTATTATTTTATTTTTTGCAGATGGTTTTGGGCGTACAAATGTGGATATGACTTTTTTTAACATGTACGAAAGGGTATTGTTTTTATACCTCCGTCCGTATATATAGTGGTTCATACAAATTAATTTTTTTGCATGGTAAATATCTGAAATTTGGCATGGTAGAAAATAGCATTGGACGTGGTACAAATTAGTTTTTAGGGCAATACAAATTATTTTTTGGTGTGGTACAGATTTCCTTTTGGATATTAAATTTGGTTAATCCTCTATTATGTATGGAATTAAATTATTGAGATTGGATTATACTTGGTTCGTATGGAATTGGTATTACATTGACAATTGGATGTTCAATATTAATATGTTGGATGGTTGGAAGTGAAATGTGTGCACGTTGTCGAATAGTTGATAATATATATTCAGTATTGATGGATTATATTGTTTCTATAGCATACATGTTGTACTAATAATGGATATAGGTGGTTTAGAATTTTTTTAAAAAAAATTTAAAATAGTATTTGGCGACTAAATATTTTGGTAGCAAAAAACGTAAGAAAATGTTTTGGTGACTAATAATTTAGTAGCAAAAAGAACCAAATGGCTTTTTGCGACCGAACAGTTAGTAGCTAAAACAAATTAGAATGAGGGGAAGAAACTATTGCCAACTAAATATTTTAGTCACGAAAAACTCGGCATTCATTTTGCATGTCATGCATGTCACTAACAATATTGCACCTGTTAAGTTGCTCTCTTCTGCAGGCACGATATCGTATGTACGGTTCATTTGAGGCTGGTGCAACCAGACAAATCGCACAGGTATTGGATTCTCCGAGTGACACGTATTGAGAATGCCATAATTCTCTTACATCCTTTCTGCATTGTAGTGTAGTTTGGTGAATGCTACCTTAAAACTGTCGCATTATTATGCTTCGCTACAGCTTTCTTTGCATGATCATAAGTTATCCTCGGCTTTGTGCATTGTCTTGCATCTTGCCCCTGCCTTCGGGCGCATATCTTATTTGTCTTGCATGCTTTGTCTAAGTCTTCGGCCTTGTCAAAAATGGGTCGTCTCTAGGCTTTGACAATCACTCTCGTCATTGTTATGACTTTCGAGTTCTGTCAAAGAGGGGCAACTGTAGACGCCCCATTTTTGACCGTCCTCAAGACTTGGGCGTCACCGCTTGAACACTCGATGATCATCCATGTTTGTGTTCCTCTTGAGTTTCCGGAGGTCTCGGCTACGCGCTTTGCCTCAGGATCTCTCGACTCGATTGTTTCGTGTCTGGTTTTGCACCAAACACTTGTGTTTTGCCTTTGAGGGGTAGGGTAGGGCTTGTTGACCATCCCCACCCATCACTGGCCATGGCTTGAGGCCACCGGCTGTGTTTTGTTGCAACCGGCCAAATGTTTGGCTGGCTGGCACTATAGATGGCCGGCCGGTTATCTTTTTTTGGTCAATTACATTTTTGCCCGACCGACTACTGTGTATCTGCTTTTGTAGATATTTTCATGTAGCTGGCATACACTTGGCTCCCCTCCATACACGTGTATGGAGGGATCTCCCTCTTGGCTAGCTTGTCTTGTAAGCTTGCAAGATTGAGCTCTATAAGAGGGAGCCTCTTCCCCCACCATTAGGGTTAACAAAAAAAAGACAGAGGAGCTCTGATATTAGGGTTAGGTCATAGTGTCTCTATCCTATCTCTATATTGCTCTCTCTCTCTCTTTTGCCTTGTGTGTGTTCTGTCTTACTTTTGTGCACAAACACCTAGTTCCACACCTTCTCTTGGTTGCTGAGGGGGCCAGAGGGTTGTTCCTGGTGTTCTTGACTGGTTTTGAGCTTTGAGGACCAGCTGGAGCATCATTCTTGAAGAGGGTCTTCAAGGGTAACATTCTTACCCCTTTATTTCCCATTTTTGCATAGCTTTTTCACCTATCTTGTAAATATTTTTGAGCTTAGTATATAACATATAAAAGTTCTATTTTTGCTTCCTCTAAATATTTGTTCAAGGGTGTTTTAAGCTTTGGGGTCATTTGACCCCTCTTAAGCCTTGTTAGGCCCCATTTTGTGCCATTTTGGTTGAGCTCCGGGACCATTGTGTTTGGGGCCTCCTCACCACTGAAATCTTGAGGGATTTCAGAGGTGAAGATGGTTCCTTGAGGTCCTAAGAAGGAGAGGGCCACCCCTCTCCTTGTTGTCCTTGAAAAGGGCCATTTTAGCCTCTTGAGGGAGCATCTAATTCAGGTTCATGTTGACCATGCCTTAACTGATTTTTATGCTTATTATGTCATAATATAGCTTTGTGTCAATTGGTTTTGGTACACCATGCTTGCTTAGCATACATGCCATGTTTAGATCCTTGTTCTAGCATGATTTTGGCCTTAACATGCTTTAGGTTTAGATCCTTGTTCTAGCATGATTTTGGCCAAGCTTTGTGAAGCTTTTGTGTTTGTTTTAGCATGTTGAAGTTCTGTTTTTGGTTGTTTGGGTCGACTATGGCATGCTTAGTATAGCCCCTTTGTATTCTTGGCTTGTGAGCCTTAAGTGCATGAACCATGAGCATGCATTATTTGCATTATTTCAGTGGTTTGGAACCACTTACCATATTATTTCATAGATTATAATGCATGCCATATATCCATGTTTAGCCTCTTTTAAGTGTGCTTAGAAGTTGCTCTTTGTGCCTAAGTGATGGACCATGTTTATATGCATGCTTGTATGTGTATTTGGCTCCACTTCCTCAGCCTTTGGCCACTGTTTTGGGCTTCGTATAGAGCTTTCCAATTAGTGTAAGTCCCCTCCTTTGCATATTGTTGCATGCTCTCCTTATATGTTGTCGCATATTTGTGTGTTGTTACATGATTGAAGTTGCATGATTGAATGAAGTCACATGCTTGCTTGCATGCTTGAACATCCATATTGTGTCTTGCATACTTGTAGGTTGCATTGCTTCATGCCTCACATGCTTCTTTGCTTAGGTTGTGTGCCTAACCCACATTACACATTGCATTGCCATGTTGCATACTAGCCTTCATACCTAGGATGCATTGCATTGACACGCATGCTTCACCTCTTGAGTTGAGTATGATAGAGGTTGAGCCCCCCCTTTTGTTTGATTATGTGCATTGCATTCCATATCGAAATGCATACTTGGTTGCTTGGGCCATCATGCATGAAAATGCGCGATTGGTGGTCTGAGAATCGAGAATCATATCCCTTTGAGTCATGAATATGATAAGGGGTGTGATTGGTGCATACTTTACTTGAAATACATTACCATGCTATGTTTTGCCCTCTGCTGCTGTCAAAAACAGATTCTGCAAGAAGATTTGGCCGGCCGGCCATCTTCAGTACCGACTGGCCATCCATAAGTGACCGATGGATTAATTTGTGGCCAGTGACCATTCTACATGGCCGGTGACCAATTCCCTCAGCCGGTGGTGTTCCACAGCATTCAGAGAAGCAACCCTGAGATTTGTGAAGTCTTCAAAGGAGCATAACAGTCAAAGCAGAGGCAACTTGTGCATGGCAGTGGCTTTCCGAGCAGAGCCGAGCGCGCATTGCATTGGACCCTCTTCCCGAGGCTGTTTACTGCTTCCATTAGATTAGTTAATTTGTTAATTAATTAATTGGTCTGTAATATTTAATTAGCTTGTAGGTTAATTAATTGTATTATTCTTTTGGTCCCTCCGAGCGAGGGCAAATTTGTAATAAGTGTGGGTGCGTGGGTGCATGCCTTCCAACCCCCACTTCTTTCTCCCTTTTACTTACCTGCTTTGATGGTTAGTATTAGGACACGTTTAATTTAGCATACCTTATGCTATGCATGCGTGCATCATTCATCAGTATTGCATGCACCGGGCTCGGCGCATCATGCTAACTGCATAAGTATTTCAAATCTAACTTGAATACATGCTACTTGCGCATTTTCACATGTCATTCTTAGATTAGCCGAGCCTATTCTAGTGACATTCCGTATGCGTTACATTAGCCATCTTAACATGAACTAGGATCATGCATATGATTACTAACTAGTTTCTGTTTTGGCTTGGAGTACTAGGTAAGCTTTTTTTTGCTTTAGCCTACCGCACGCGTGTGAGTGTTGCCATGATAGCATGATTACCATGAGGCTAGCTGCTTATGTGATATAACTGCTTGAATGCCTATGGGTGAAGGTTGGATTGTTTGAGTTGGAACAACTCATTGAAATCCGTATTTTAGCCTACTTGCGAGTAGCAAATTCCAAAGCGTTTTCCAAACAAACGGATATGCAATGCTTCGTTCCAAATTAGGTGATCTAGTCTATACTTTTGTGTTGTGCGCATCACATAGTAATTCTAGCTAATTAACTGGAATAAGAACACATAACATTTTCAAAATCGAATATCATGGTTAGTAGAGGCCGATCTTCGGATCGGGCGAGCGAGGGTGCTTATAGCTATCCTTCTCCAATCGTACCCAAGTTCCCAAGCCGAGGCAACTTTGGTGATGACGGACACGTGGCCTTTGGCACCGAGTCAGGGTTTCCTAAATTCCCCCATTAAAAAAATATTTAGGTGGTGACTCTGTATCTGGCAAAGCAGTCCATGTTTGGTACTTCTTTCAAAAATCTGTTTTCCCAAAACGATTTGCCGGATTTGGACTCTTTGGTTTAGATTTAGAATCGTGACAAATTTGAGTCTGAGGTGTAGTAGACCCACAAACGAACGGAACGGGGAGTCATCTTCCCGGGGCGTTCGGGGACATCTACAGTTTCTGGTGACTCTGCTGGGGATTTAGAGAGCTTGACTCGAACTTGTGATATCCTATTTTGATTTTGCTTATGTGTCTCTTTGCATTGCATGTGTATTGGTGTGCCTAGGACACCGTGTTGGCCATCTGCTATTCCTGAGCAGTTTGCTGGAGGCTTGACTTTGTCAAAGCATGCCATAAGGCTGACCGGTTGCGGGCTCTGCCAGTATGGGAACACAAACCCAAATTTTACCGAGGCACCCTTTTCGACCATTCGACCTAGTGCATATCGAAATCCATAGTGACCATTCCAAACTAGGACAGGTTGCTTACCCGATGTTAGGTTGTTTGAAACCGCTGCGTGCGTAGTGAAACCCTAGCTCCGGACAAAATAGGACAGGGAAACCCTACCCCAACTTAGGGGTGTTTTGGCTCTGTTTTACTTGTTATGTGCTTTTAGCGTGTATCTCTACAGGAACGCGCATATCAGTTTGCAAGTTTGAGTATCAGGCCTGAGGGCACCAGTATCAGTATTTGTGAGAATCAGTTATATCTGTGGATATCCGATTCAGTATTTTGGGGTAGTGATTTTGGGGGATAGTGATCAGTAGTAGAGTACAGTTGTTCGGCTACACCGGTGTTTGTTCCGTTTGGGCTAAAATGCTGCTTGTTTTTCCTTCAAGGTTCGGAGAGTTGATACAGAATAGCCAGTGTTCCCCCTTGCTGAGGCAAGACAGATATCTAATCCGTCAGTCACCGTTCAGTACAGCGGACTTATGATGACGTAGAATTCGGAGGAGATTGTGGTGATGACAGCCGCATTAGATCAAGGTATCACTCTGCAAAGTGAGACCAATGTTGATGTACCGCATCCACCCAGGTCGCCTGCTACGCGCCCGATCTGGGAACCCCAGTTGTATCAGGCTCATGAGCCCACCACATTCGAGTTGATGGGGATGATAGGTTACCTCCAGAGGTCCGTGGCAGATCTCGCTTACGAAATGTCAGCTTTGCCACCAGCCACACCATATGCCGGGAGTTTTGTACCACAGGACCCCCCGCTATTGGGACGGATTGTGATTGAACTTAGCCAACCTGAGGTAGCCTCCGGCTATGGCAATGACGTATCAACATCAACCCAAACCCTCGATCAGGATGAGGCCAGAGTCAAGGACAAAATGAAGGCAGATGCCGATCCCATTGAACAACTGCTGTGGGCAGTCAAGGCTTTGAAAGCCGGGGGGATGAGTAAGCAACAGGTGTTCGCAGTCATGACCAAAACTGTGGATGATGTTTTCCCCACTCCAGCCGAAGGCGGTACCAGCCAGCCAGAAAACCGGGATAGGCCCCGTCATGCCAGAACAGTTCCTCCCGTTCCCAGTCCTGCACCTGGGAAAGATCAGAAAGTCAAGGCAGTGCCTGCCGACCCTTTTGCTAGTGCGTCTAGCAAAAATTCTCAAACTTCAAAGTACCTGCCCCGAGGGCGCAGGGTCTTTCACGCTCTCTACATGCCGTTGTCGAAGGCACTTCAAATCCTGGCCGAAAGGGGACACCTTAAACCCCTGGAGCCTAGGCCTCTCCCAAAGAATCTCCCTCTCACACATGATGTTGCTTTGTACTGCGCGTACCACCAGCAAACAGGTCATGCTACCGATAATTGTTTCCGCCTCCGTCATGAGGTGCAAGATTTGATCGACAACGAGGTTATCCTCTCGCCCACCTCAGCCAAGTCCGTTACTACCCAGCTATTGGATTTTGAGGATACTAATACTGCGAGTATGTAATCGGGGAGTGAACCACCTGTGGGCGGCGCCCGGTATTTTTGATGTGGCGTCTGGCACGCATTTTTTGAGCATCTGCGAATACTAGTTTTGTGAAATCTGGCTTGGGTGTTGAGTCAGCCTTTTGTTTTGTTTTGAGTCTGTCTCATTATCTTGAGTCAGTCCTTTTTGCTTAAGGGTCTGTCTTGTTGTAGCGAGTCGGTCCCTTTGTATAGAATACCAAGTGATTCCGGGGTTGTTGTCTCGAACACCGTTTTGTTTCACAATTACTCCTTTAGTTTTCTTTTTGAGTCTGTCTCTGTTGTGGAGCCAATTGCAACCAAGAAGTTTGAATGAAACAGCCGCGACTATCGTGTTCCCGTGCTTATTGCTTATTTTGAGCTAATTGTACCAGAGGATTTGAATGGAACGACCGTGCATTCCACTTGCTCTCTTGTGCCCTGAAAGTCATTGTAATGACCTGAGTTATTCAAAACTTTTTGAACACTGCGGTAAAAACGAAGAGGAAGGAATTCCTTGGGTTTTGCAAAACTTTGGTCATTTGAGAGAAAGAGAGGCGTGCTAAGTCTTTAATGAATGAAATCATGCTTGTCAGCGTGAGTACTAAGAAGGACCCTGGCTTGATCCAAACTGGTTTCACACTATCTTCAGCGCGAGTGATTTGTCGCTTTCTTAAAAACTTTCAAAAACAAAATGTTTTGCGCGGTCCTGTGAAGACCTGTGTGGAATCGCCTAGGATCGCTCTCAGCCTCAAGATTCAATCCATCTGTTTTCAGACCTTGAACACATTCAGAACGCTCAACGATCAATCATCAAGAGAGGCTTGTGTGGCCAAATTTGAAGCAGCCCTCGAACAAAAGGCACCAAAGTTAGAACAAGAAGGTCAGATCTCACCGCAAGAAGTTCGTGAAGCAATCGTGATGGATCCTTCTGCAAATCAATACAACAGCCATTCTCCTGGATACAGAGAGACTTCAATCTCAAAACTATTTGGCATGGACTTGTTACACTTTTACCCTTTGAGAGGCTCGCTGGGTCGAAAACCCGGAAGGGTGACCCAGACAAAAGTTAGAGCAAGGAAAAAATATATACAAAAGCAAAAAAGAGAGAAAATAAAAGAAAGAAAAAGAAAGAAAGAAAGAAGAAAAAAGAGAAAAAAAAAAGGAAAAAAAGAAGCTCGCATGGTCGAAAACCCGCATCGGGCACCTTAGCAAAAGTTAGAGCCTAAAAAGTGAAGGTTAAAATACCCGAGTGTACCTTAACCGGAACTACGTAACGCTTGATTCCCATGTTTGGGATACATAGGCAACTTCGTCCTGAAGTCCAGCCCCCAACGCTTTCATAGCGTCTCAGTCCATGTAATGGTTTTGATCACCTTTGCCTCCTCTGAACCCGATAGTTCGGTTGTGACAACCGGAACCACGCAGTCAACTTCCTCTTGAAGTCCAGCCTCCAACGCTTTCGCAGTGACTGTGTCCACATATTGGTTTTGACCGTCTTCGTCTTCTCTGTGTCCGAGAGTTCGTTTGCAATCATCACTGATGAGGACTGGTTTTCAGCATGCTGCGGCATCATCCAAACAAGGGGCAACTTTCCGTTGCCATGAGTTGCCATGAGTCGCTGTTCAAACCAGGGGCAACTTTCCGTTGCCGTGTAGCTCTTTCAAGCAAGGGGCAATTTTTCATTGCCTCCGATCCGAGGTTGCACATCTCAAGAGTAAGTTCCGTGCTCGTTGAGCATTGACCGTTTGCAAAAATAGTTTTCAAAATTTTTTACTGAAGTTGACTATTTTCTCGAAAACTATTTCATTTTCCAAAACTAGACCATTTCGGGGACCCAAAAAGGAAAATTTTCAGTGCTTATAGCCCGACTTGCATGATTTTCAAATCAAAGATCGTACAAGCATATTAATCTAACTCTCATTTTGGTCAAAACTGTTTTAGTAGAAAACTAAAAACATGGTCAAAGTGATGAACTAGGGCACAGTCGAGTCAGGTGTTCTATCTTTCCCCCATCGTCAACATACTTACCAGAAGGGCACTCTATTCACCGGAAGAGGGCACAACCGAAGCTGTTTGTAAAGGGCTGAAAGCCTTCAATAACCTCCGAGCAACGAGGTATTGAACCAAGTGTGGAGTACGAATCGGAGTGGATCAAGATGCTCCGTTCCTTTACCTGGAACATCGACTAGACGTCACTGAAAGAAATAGCCGCGAGCGAACAGTGTTGGGCGTGAACCCACAATTTCCTATTCATCTATCAATCACCCTGGGGAGGGATGAAAAATGAGAGAATAAAGAATAAAGAGGTGTAAGTTGAGAGAAAAGTAAGAAAAGGGTTTTGAGAGAAAAAAACCGAGCCTGAGGGCCGAGTGATGTGAGAATCACAAATTAGAAAGGGTGGGAAACATACCCGGAGGAACTGGCTCCTCGAGATTTGAGGTCTCTCGTTTGGTAAACTTGTCCGTGTGTCGTGTCTTTTGTCTTGTTTAGCCCAACTTCGTTTTGGGTCTTTTCCAAGCGTGTTTCGTTGTGTTTAGGTCGTGTACCTTTTGTTTGAGTCTTTCCCGCTATGTTCAGTTGTAGACTTGATACCCCAGTTGAAAACCTTTTTTTTCAATTTCAAAAATCGTTTATGCTCAGAGTGCTGTGCCATTCTCTACATTTAGGTGAAGCAAAAGAAGAAAGGGAAAATTTGGAGCATCTGAGTGTGTTTCAACTTCAGCCGGTTTCACCTTTGTAGTCCATCTTGTCAGATTGGGCTGTGTGTTTAGGATTTGCCGTGTGCAGAATGAACCAAGTGCTGTGTTATGGGCTGTGTGTTCAGAATAAGCAGTGGTTTTTATGGGTTATTTTGTTGTTAGCTGGTTCGTTATCCGGTAATTACAATGCAAGTGCTCAATTTTTAGACAACAGACCAATCTCATTTACATTGAGGTGTAATATGATGTAATGCAATGCAATGTATAGATGTACAAATGTAAACACTTTTTCAGATAAAAAAAAAAAGGTTTGTCTCATTTCATCATCATTTTCAAGTACAAAGCTTTGGAAACAAAAATCTGCCTGCGGCAGTACAAAGTACCCTAGCTACCAGCAAAAAAAAAAAGTACAAAAAAGAAGAAAAACAGCAAAAATCTGTATCAATGTCCAAAGGTCCCAGGGCTACCGGTCTGTCCTAGTCCTCTTCCTGGACGAAGGTCCAGGACCATCATCAGCACTGTTCTGTTATCTGAGCCTGAGTCCGAGCCATCCCCGGTCTCCTCCTCCGATGACTCTGCCTCTGCCTCTGCCTCTGCCTCTGCCTCTGCCTTTGCCTCCGCCTCCGCCTCAGACTCCTCCTCATCATCGTCATCTGGAACTGGCGCCCGAGAGCTACTCCTGACGTGAGTGCGCCCCGCCTTGGTGCGGGGGTATACTCTGCCGTCTCCATCTCCTTCGGTAGGAACAGAAGGCCTGGCTGGAACACCTCCTACGGTGGGAATCTGGAAGGGAGGTTGAAAAGTACAAAAGGCAAATGCATCAATATACTGTGAGCAGTTTATCAGTACAGAATGCAGTGTATGAGTACAGTGTGTGAATGTCGTGAGCAGTTTATCAGTATAGAATGCAGTGTATGAGTACAGTGTGTAAATGTCGCGAACAGTTTATCAGTGCAGAATGCAATGTCTGAGTACAGTGTGTGAATACCGTGAGTAGTTTATCAGGAGTTACGTAGTGCCTCAGATTATGTGAAGCAGGTTAGTTATGGTTTGAGACTGTGGTTGAAGAACATACCGGAATACTATAGAGGGCCAGGAGGTCAAAAGTCCGCTGTAACATCCCCATCATGGAGGCATTCAGCTCCATAGACTGCTGGGTGTACTCGGAGAAAGCCTGCAAAAGTAGTAGATGCATCAGTATTCTGCGGAATATCAAAGAAATGAAATGAAATAAAAACACAATGCAAGATGCAAAATGCAGTAGTACATACCGGAGGCAAGTCGTGAAAACCGACTAACTCATGATCAACCGGGGGAGGAGCGAAGGGGATCTGGTAGGTCGCCCCACCCTGTCCTCTGTATGTCATCATCGTGGGCAGAGCAGGCCAACCAGCCCCCCGCCCTCTCTGAGCTCCACCCCTGCCACGGACCCGAGCTCTCCTCGACGCTCCTACTCCAGCCCATGCTCCTACTCCAGCCCCCGCTCCTGCCCTAGCTGCCGGCGCCACGGGCCTCTCTCCCTCAACTTGGTGGCCGCTGCTCAAAGGCTGCATAGGGAAGGTCCGGATGTACTCTCAGTAGTCGCCTATGCCTCTGAAGCGGATCGCGTCCCAGCTGATCGTATATTTGGCCATCTGCTCGGCAGTGAATCTCTCGGTCTCCCTCATATGCTCAGGAGGGTGAACCGGGACTATCTGCTCTGGTAACCCTAGGGTCTGGCGTAAGAAACGCTCACCCAGGTATCAAGCTCGACAGACCGGGCCCTCTAACAAAATCCAGAAACGAGCGGTCTCCTCAGCACCGGCAAATCGGTCCCGAATCGTCGCTGGCAACGGAGCCCAAGGCTGCCAGATGATCTGAAAATGAAATACTGTTTTTTATCTACTGTTATTGAAAACATACAGTGAAAAGTGAAGCTTAAATGAACTGCAAAGTTGAATGTACCTCTGCGAGGGTGATGGTGTCAAAATAGCAGCGGAAAAAGCTAAACGTCTCCCGGGGCCTCCGCACGCTCCTCCCGTCGAAGCGGCACGAGAACGGGATGACGAGAGGGGTCTCCACATCGAGCACTGGGGCTAGTCTGGAAGAAGTATGCGTAGACCCACAACTGCAGAGTAAAAACTAGTATGCTTATCAGATAAAGCAGAATGCAGAATAAAGCAGAAATAACAGAGCCATGTATTGTGCAGTGTATTGTGCAGAGTGTACAGTGTGAGCAGTGTACAGTCGGTGTAAAGCAGAGTATATGTGTGCCGTGTGTGCAGTATACAGTCAGCGCGAAATAGACCGCAGTGTGTGCAGTGTACAGAATACAGATAATAGAAAGCAGGAAAGTAAAGCAGAAAAAGAAATGTACCTCCCAAGCATGCCAGTAGCCCCCGAGCAACTGTCCGCTGCCACGGGAAGCTGAGCTCATGTACCCATAGAGGGTGGCCAGAGCGGCGCTACCCCAATCATAGCGCAGGATCTGTGTAACGTCCACGAGAGCGCTGAGCAGACAGAGGGGCACGATATTTGCCCGGTCGGCGAAAATAGGCGTCCCCAGTAGAAACATCAGAAAGCCGCGCGCATATCGCTCCACAGCCTCCTGAGTCATCAGAGCCTCCTCCACTAGGGCTGGCTGAACCCTGAACTGGACCTCGAACCATGAGTATCAGACGAAGCCGGGATGCGCAAGAGGCGGCACCTCGCCGAGCAGGTAGATCTGAGCAGTCGTCCACTCGTCCATGTCGGTATCAAAGGGGATCGGATCACCCCCTATCCCGATGCCTGTGAGCATCGAGAAATCATAGGGAGTCATCGTCATATCTCCCGTGGCAGAGAGGTGGAACGAGTCAGTGGTGTCCCACCACCTCTCCGCTAAAGTGGCAAGGAGAGGCCTACTCATGGTGAGTCTGGAAAGTCCCCTGCAGAATGCACCGAAGCCGGCCTGGTCCACGATATGGCAAACCGCATCAGGTAGCTCCGCGTACCAATCTCGGGCGGCAATATTCCCCTACCCATGGACGGTATGGGAATCTCCCTGTTTTCAAGCAAACAATGGCGAAGCAATGCTAAATGTACAGTTTTGAAAAGCATTCAAAATTGATGCAAATACAGCATGTGTGCACGTTTTCACATTCAAACAGTTATCGGATGCCGGTGTGCTTATAGTGAACTACAACATGTGATGCGTCAGTGTGTTTGGGTGGTTCAGTACAAATACAGCATGTCTGCATGTTTTCAAGTTCAAACAGTTATCAAGTGCTGGTGTGTTCGTAGTGGACTACCGTGAGTAATGTGTCAGTGTGTTTGAGTGGCTCAGGGCAAGTGCAGTATGTGTGCATGTGTTCAGATTCAAACAGATATCCGTTGCAAGTGTGTTTGCGATCAATTACAGCATACAATGTGTATCGGTGTATCTGAGCTAAAGCAATTAAAGAACAGAATCAACTATAGCAGTTTTATATTCTACATTACGGAAAATAAGACATAGGAAAGAATGTACCTCAGAAGCGCCAAAGGACAAATGGGACTCCGGCTCGCGCAGGAGAAGCTCCGGAAGCACTGCCCTATCAAAACTCCTGAACTGACGGAGTCCGTCAGGGAGCAGAACGTGAATAGCCGGTCGATAGGTCGCCGGGTCGAATGGGCGAACGCTCAAGGGGAGGAGCTCAACCCCGAGGTCCATAGTCCCGCCTTGTGGGATGTCGTCCGCCATGTCAAAAGTCATGCAAAAATGGCCGAAAAAGTGGAAACCAGGCTAGAATGCGAAAGGTCAACGAAAAGTCAACCCCCGAGAGGGCGGAAAATGGCCGGAAAAGCTGGAATGTGGAAAATGTACGGAAATCAAGAAAAACTTGTGGGGAACAAACCCCAAAAAGTGGAAATAGCAAAGGAAACACTGAAACAAAGAAATGTTCAGTTCAAAATGTTTGAAACGCGAAGGAGATCGCGAATTGAACGATGAAACAGGGGCTAAAACGCAAGAAAATGGAGGATCGAGGGGGAGAAAATGCTCTAGAAAGAGAAAGAAGCAAATTTCGGCCAAGGGAAATAAGAAAAATAGGGTTTGAAACCCTATTTTAAAAGACCCGAGGTGAAAAGTCAAAACTGCCCCGAATTAGACATTTTTGGCCGGTCAGCTACATTTTTGGCCGACCAGCCAAATATTTGGCCAGTGATGTATTTTGGTGGCCGGTGCATGGCTGGTGGCCTCCTCATGTGGCCGGTGAGCCTCCTACAACCTTGTTTGGGTCAGATCTGTAGTTTGGGGCTTTCATTGCTCAAGACAATGCGAGAAATGGCATTTTCGAAGCTCAACCAGCCTCCGTTTTGACCTCGAACCATGTCTTCTGTGCGTGGCACTCGGATTTGTGCAAGGTGTATCCTTTTCGTATCCTTTTGTCTTTTACAAAACTCGAAAGTTTCCCCATGTACATTTCGAATCCATCGCACTGTCTTGTGCACTCGCGTTGTCTAACGCATCGCGCTGTCTTGCGCATTTCATTGCATTTTGCATGCATTCCATCGCACCATTTTGAGCATCACACAGTCCTGTGCACTTCCCGGTCTGGCGAGACCTTAAATACGCCCGGTCTGGCGAGACCTTAAACCCACACGGTCTGGCGAGACCTTAAAACCGCTCGGTTGCATTGTCATGCATTTCAAACTTACATGCATTGTAATGCATATCAAAGACGTGCATTGTTACGCGTTTGTATCAACATGCATTATCATGCATTCAAAAAATAACAAAGTTCATGCATTTCAAGGTCACGTGTTGTCACGCATTCTAAGTTTATTTGCAGTGTTATACATTTCCCTAGCAGACGGTCTAGGAGACCTTAAATCCTTGGAAGGTGCAAGACCTTCAGTGCATTGGTGTGCACAGTTCATTTGCATTGTCATGCATTTCAAAAGCCGCACGTTGCCACGCATTTTAAGCACATGCATATGTCATGCATCATTGTAAATACTGCATATGTCATGCATTACATTGTAATATAATGCATATGTCATGCATTTCATTGTATATAGTGCATGTCATGTATTTCATTGTAATATAGTGCATATGTCATGCGTTTCCACTATAAACATCTATCCCATTGCATATCGTAAATATCGCATTGTAGCTTGCATGCATCCACTGCATCATCCCCTTCCATCTATGGCTTGCGCCTTTCCTTGATTGAGCTTGGTTTGGTATGTGCTCATACTTTTCACGTTAAAGCACAGTTTTGCATATGTACGTGCCTATTCCTTGATGAACTTGGTTTGAGGGTTGCGGTACCTTTTCTGTGTTAGACGCGGTTCGTTTGTGTACATGCCTTTCCTAGGCAAGATTTGGTTTGGCCTGCGTGCCTTATCCATCGTATCTATCCATTCCATTGCATATTGTAAATATCGCATTGTAGCTTGCATACATTCATTGCATCACCTCCATCTTTG
>CM069908.1:48655355-48848088 GCA_036172215.1 Camellia granthamiana | reverse complement strand
AAGATTCAAACAGCCCAGCACAGCAGTAGGCCAAAAGGTTCAAGTGGAAAATATTCAAATTAGTAATGATGGAGTGGAAGATATGCAGATGAATACAATGGCTATAAATTCAAATGAATACAATGGCTATAAATTCAAATGAATACAACGGCTATAAACGGCTATAAGTTTCATTATATATACCAAAGCCTCTAATGTAAACAAGTTACAAAAAAACCAGAAAATATTTTTTAATCTATAATCACTAACAGCTATTCTCTGAAAAATTCTCTGATAAGTGTTCTTCAATTTTTGTTTACATCCTCTTTCAGAAATTATACACTGAGACTATAGCTTTAAACCCATCTTTCCTGTATGAGGTTTACAGAAACCAGAGCTTCATTTTTATATCTATCTTTGAGAAATAATTCTTGTGGCTTTCTGTGAAAGTAAAAACACCTTCTTTTCAACCTTGTAAGAGTGTAGTACACTTAGTGTTTTTGACTTAGAAAGTCTGTGTAAAATCCGTGGAAGATTGCTCCATCTGTGAAAAGGTTGCTAGCATCCTGTGAAGCTAGAGAATAGTGGAAAATCTCGAGTGAAACTTGAAGAGTGGACATAGGCCGAGTTGAAGTCAAACCACTATAAATTTATTTGCCTCTCTCTCCCTTATCTCTTTATTTTATTTAAATTGCCATAGCTATATTTCATCTTTTTATTGTGCTAAAATCATTAATTGACATAATTGTTAGAACACTTGTTTTGTTTATTTTTATTTCATCAGCTATATTTATCTATTGTGCTAGTCATAATTTTTATTAGGGTATTATTATTTTTATTTGTAAAAATCTAATTCACCCCCTCCCCCTCTGAGGTTGTCTTTTTGATAACAATTGGTATCAGAGCCTAGACTCTTGTTTTAGATTTAACTATCTGGGAGTTTTGATCCATGGCAACCTTAGCTGGAAGACAAGCCACAAATAAGCCACCATTGTTTGACCGAAACAACTATAGTCATTGGAAGGATAAGATGACCCTATACCTACAAGCCACTGATTATGCCATGTGAATTATTGTCACCAAAGGTCCAAAAATTCCTACCAAATTAGTAGACAATATTAGTGCACCTAAAACTGAAGATGAATGTAATGAGAGGGATCATAAATTATTGCAAGTCAATGCTAAATCCAAACTCACCCTTGTTTGTAGATTAAACTCTAAGGAGTATAATAGAATTTCAAGTTATGATTTGGCAAAAGAAATTTGGGACAAATTTGAGGTAACGTATGAAGGTACAAACCAAGTAAAGGAATCTCGTATTGATATGCTTGTTCATAGTTATGAATTGTTTAAAATGAACTCTAATGAATCTATTTCAAGTATGTTTACTAGATTTACTGAAATTGTAAACTCTTTGAAATCTCTTGGCAAAACTTATACTAATAGTGAGTTGGTGAGAAAAATTCTTAGGTGTTTACCAAAGAATTGGAAAGCAAAGGTCACAACCATTATAGAAGCCAAAAATCTCTCTACACTTGGATTGGATGAGCTTATGGGTTCCCTTATGACTCATGAGATCACCATGAAAGGACATGAGGATGTTGAAAACAAAAAGAAAAGTGGAATTGCATTTAAAGCCTCATCAAATGAAGAAGAACATGAAAACTCCAGTGAGAATGAAAACTATGCCATGTTTAGTAGAAATCTCAAAAAGCACTTCAAGAAAAACAATTATGGAGGAGGAAGACCTTTCAAGAAAGAGTACAACAAAGATAACAAGAAAGAGCCTATTATTTGTTATGAGTGCAAAAATCCTAAGCATATGAAGATGGATTGTCCAAAATTGAAGAATCATGGAAAAGACTACAAAAGAAATAAAAAGCCCATGGTAGCAGCTTAGGGAGAGTGAAGATGAAAACTCAAGTGATGAAATTGAAAATGAAGTAGCCAACTTATGTCTCATGGCTCTTGAAAATGAAGACTCTACTCAAGATGAGGTAACTACTCTTTACGAAGAACTTGAAAGTGCATTCCATGAACTACAAGATGAATTTAGAAAAGTTTGTGCCAAAAATAATGTGTTGAAGAAATCTATTGCATCTTTATCTATTAATGTAGAAGAATTAAAGAAAGAAAAAATTGTTTTGAAAAATGATTTTGATACTATCTCTAATGAGAAAACTACTTTAAAAAACAATGTTGATGATTTAATAAAAACACTTGAAAATTTTGTAAAAGGTAGAGATAATCTCAACATACTTCTTGGAAATCAAAGATGTGTTTTTGATAAAGCAGGTATTGGATATGACCCTATTAAGAAACAAAAGAATCTCAATACAATTTTTGAAAAGGCATCTCTCATGACACATCCTCATATTACTTGTCATTATTATAGAAAGAAAGACCATTATATATCTTATTGTCCATTCAAAAAGAATATGAACATGGGAATTAAAAATATTTGGATTATTAAGGGATCTAACAAAACTAACCAAGAAGGACCCAAGAAACTATGGGTACCAAAAACCAATACTTGATTGTCATCTTGTAGGTTTGCTTTAAGTCCAACGCTAAAGAAGGGAGTGGTACCTTGATAGTGGATGTTCTAGACACATGACCGGAGATAAATCATTCTTTACTAAACTATCATCGAAAGATGGAGGATTTGTTACTTTTGGAGACAACAAGAAAGGAAAAATCATCGGTATTGGTAGCATCGGTATTTCTCCTAACCCTTCTATTGAAAATGTTTTACTTGTTGATGGACTTAAGCATAACCTACTTAGTATTAGTCAATTATGTGATAAAGGTAATCGAGTTATTTTTGATAAATCACATTGCACAATTGAAAGCACAAATGATCATAAAGCTTTATTCATTGGTAATCACCTTGATAATGTTTATGTTTTTCATCTTAATGATCTCTATGCTAGTGATGTTAAATGTTTATATGTTAATAATGAAAATAGTTGGTTATGGCATAGAAGACTTGGTCATGCTCATATGGATTTAATTGCTAAACTTTTGAGAAAGGATTTGGTCATTGGACTTCCAAAACTTAAATTTGAAAAAGATCATCTTTGTAGTGCTTGTCAACAAGGAAAACAAACTAAAACATCATTTAAATCAAAATCTCATATTTCCACAACTAGACCTTTACAACTATTGCATATGAATTTATTTAGTCCCTCAAGGACATCTAGTCTAGGTGGTAAACATTATGTTGTTGTTATTGCTGATGATTATTCAATATTTACATGGGTTATGTTTTTAGCACACAAAGATGAAACATTTTCTTCTTTCACAAAACTCTGTCGTAGAATTCAAAATGAAAAAGGCTTTCTTATTACTAATATTCGAACCGACCATGGTAGAGAACTTGAAAATGAGAAATTTGAATTGTTTTGTGATGAGCATGGTATTGGACATAATTTTTCAGCACCTAGAACCCTTCAACAAAATGGTGCAGTAGAAATGAAGAATAGAACTTTAGAAGAGATGAGTAGAACAATGCTTTGCGAAAATAATCTTCCTAAATATTTTTGGGCCAAAGTCGCTCACACCGCATGCTATATTTTAAATCGTGCATTAATTAGACCTATTCTCAAAAAGACTCCGTATGAACTTTGGCATGATAGAAAACCCAACATTAGTCACTTGCATGTTTTTGGTTGTAAATGTTTTGTGCATAATAATGGTAAGGATAACTTAGGTAAATTTGATTCAAAATCTGATGAAGCAATTTTTTTTAGCTATTCCTTAACCAGCAAAGGTTATTGTGTTTTTAATAAAAAAATGTAGCGATCCCGGTTTCAATCATTCTTTCATGTTTTGCCACTTCGACTGGGCCGGTCGGGGGTCGAGCTGCCCGGTCAGCTCGCTGGGGTCTAGGGGGCAGCGCCCCTTAGCGGGTTCAAAGACAACGCCCTGGTAGGGATCGAGCTGCCCGGTCAACTCGCGGGGGTCTAGGGGGCAGCGCCCCTTGGAGGGTCCTAAGGCAGTGCCTTGGCGAGGTTGAGGGGCAGCGCCCCCAAAACAAAAATACAAAATGCATTTGAAGTTGCTTGTCCGCTCGAGCGGCTGTTTATGCGCTTGAGCAGAGAATGTTTGGTTTCAGAAATTTGACCTGTCTGCAAAAGTACTGGGTTAGTGTATTTGACGCTCGAGCGGGACATTCCACGCTCGAGCGGACCATGTTATATTAGTTCGTGAATTTGATATTTCATATCACTTTTTCAGTCCTCTCTCTCTTTCTAAAACTCTCCAGAATTCCAGATCGGGAGCTTCTCTCTCTAGAAGTCATCTTCTCTCTTTGATTTCTCCAAATCCATTGGGATTTAGACCTAAGTTCTTCACCAAAGTTGGTTATCATCTCGAGGGCTTCGTTGTGTGCGGTGAAGATCGAGTTTCGACACCGTTGATTTTGGAGGTTTCATCTCATTTCTTCTTCAAAACTTGAGGTAGGGATTTTCTTAGAGTTATATATATGTTTTTGCAAGATCTAGATGATTTTCAAAATCATCCTTTGATTAGCTTTGAGAAATTGATTGTTGATTTCTAGTAGATGAGTGATTTTGAAAGAGGGTTTAATTTCTTTTCCTTTTAAAATTGAAGGTTTTGAACCATATTGTTTGAAGAAAGATGATTTTGGGGAGATTCTTCTAAATATCTTGGAGATGAATGGTTTTGGTGAGAAAACCTAGAAATTGGGTCTTTTCTTTGAAAGATGTTGAAAATCCTTGGAAGATGTTTTCATATTTATTTTGTATACCAAAATAAATGGATGTTTTGAAAATTGTTTATTTATATATAAATGACGAATTTTGTGAAAAAAAATGAAAAATGTTGTTTATTTTGGAAATTGTTATCAAAATGTTGATTTAGTCTTGAATTAACTAAATTGTTGAGATTGCTCGAAATGTGGGAATTACGTTATTCTCTTGAATGAATTGGATATAAAAGTATATATATATATTCATCTTGTGCAATTGTGTTGAAATGAGGATTGAGAATTTTGATCACAATGGTATATTGTGTGGAACAATTGAATATGGAAATAATGTTGCATTGCATTATTAAGCATACATTGGCATTTCAATTCATTAAACTATGTTAAGCTTTGGAAATTTGCATTAAGAAAAGAATGTTGGGAAATAGGTTTTCATGAAATGGTTTTAGGGTAAATACGGTGGTAAGTCTTGATAGGTGGTGTAGATGAAATTGTTTAAGTTAGCCTGAGTGTCCTTGGTGAAAGACCAGAAAGTCGTGCAGATAGGTGTCAAGCCTTCCGGTTAATACCGGTAAAAATGACAATTAGTAGTACTCGTATAGCCTACTTGCAGACACCGACCTAGAGATTACCAGAGTTGTATTTACCACCCCCTTTAATTAAATTGATAAATTTTGAACAGTTGAAGTTGCATAACATCATTGAGCATGATGGTTTTCAAAAGATGAAGATGCGTTTTATTTTTAAAAATGCATGGCATGGCATGTGCATTCATCTCTTGAAACTTGTATAAAATGTATATAATTGTTAAGGATTTCCTACTGGGCTTTATGCTCACTCTACCGAATTTTTGTACAGGAAAAGACGTGGTGAATCCACCTAATTGAGGGCGTGGAAATGTGTGTGTTGAGAGCACTAAAGTTCTCATTTGCTGTGATCCTATTTGTAAGCCAAGGGATATGTATGTGTGGATTTAAATAACCATTTTGCGTACCGGGCTTAAGCCTTAGAAGATTGTAAACCCTTGGGGGTGCTTATTTGGTTATTTACTTGTTGTTGAATCAATGCAATATCGCATGAGGAACTATTATTATTATATAATGAAAGCATGAGAAGTTATATTTGGTTTTCCTTTAAGAGAGTCATGATTGTTACATTATCATTTGGGCTAGAAATTTGGGACGTTACAAAAGAACTCTTGTTGTGGAAGAATCTATACATGTGGTATTTGATGAAACTAACATCTCTGCTCAAAAGCAAATTATTAGTGATAATATAAATTTGGAACCAAATGTGGAAGATTCAAGTATCTACAAAGAAGAGAACCAACCATGTAAGTTGAACAAAAAGATTGAACAACCTATTCTCCCACCTCAAGAAGAAGGAGGAAACAATGATGATTTGCCAAGAGAATGGAAGTTTGTTCATAATCACCCAAAGAATTTAATCCTAGGTGACCCTACAAAAGGTATTGAAACTCGCTTTTCACTTAGAAACATTTGTAGTAACTTGACTTTTCTCTCACAAATTGAGCCTAAAAACTTTTAAGAAGCCGCATTTGATGTACATTGAATGATAGCTATGCATGAAGAGCTTAACCAATTTGAGAGAAACAAAGTGTGGGAACTTGTGCCAAAACCTAAAGATCATACCATTATCGGTACCAAATGGATCTTTCGAAACAAGCTTGATGAATGTGGCACAATTATAAGAAACAAGGCTAGACTTGTTGCACAAGGATACAATCACGAAGAAGGTATTGATTTCGATGAAACCTTTGCTCCAGTTGCTAGATTAGAAGCCATTCGCATGTTACTTGCATTTGCATGTTTTAGAGATTTCAAACTTTATCAAATGGATGTAAAAAGTGCCTTTCTTAATAGTTTTATAAATGAGAAATTTTATGTTAAATAACCCCCAGGTTTTGAAGATCATGCTTTTCCAAATCATATTTTTAAACTATCAAAAGTTTTATATGGTTTGAAACAAGCACCTCGTGCATGGTATGAATGATTAGTAAATTTTTTATTGAAAATAATTTTACTAGAGGAATGATTGACACAACACTTTTTGTTAAAACTAAAAATGATGATTTACTTATTGTGCAAATATATGTGGATGACATTATATTTGGTGCTACTAATAAAACCTTGTGTAAGGAATTTGCTAAGTGTATGCAATGTGAGTTTGAGATGAGCATGATGAGAGAGTTAAATTATTTCCTTGGGCTTCAAATCAAACAATGTAAGGAAGAAATTTTTATCAACCAAGCTAAGTACACAAAAGAACTACTCAAAAAGTTTGGTATGTATGACTCAAAAATAGCTGGAACACCTATGAGCACATTCATTAAGCTAGACAATGATGAAAAAGGTAACTCCATTGATCAAACAAAATACCAAGGTATGATCAGCTCACTTCTTTATTTAACTGTAAGTAGACCCGATATTATGTTCAGTATTTGTATGTGTGCTAGATATCAATCAAATCCTAAGGAATCACATCTCAGTGTTGTTAAAAGAATTTTTAGATATCTTGTTGGCACTCAAAATTTGAGACTGTTTTATCCTAGAGGTGTTGCATTTGATTTAATTAGTTACTCGGATGCCGACTTTGTTGGATGCAAACTTGATAGAAAAAACACCAGTGGCACTTGTCACTTTCTTGGTAACTCATTAGTATCTTGGTTTAGCAAAAAGCAAAATTCTGTTGCTTTATCAACGACCGAAGCTGAATATATAGCTTCCGGAAGTTGTTGTGCCCAAATACTCTGGATGAAACAACAATTGGAGGACTTTGTGTGATAATACTAGTGCCATCAATTTAAGCAAAAATCTGGTTCAACACTCACGAACAAAACATATTGAAATTCGATATCATTTTTTAAGAGATCATGTTCAAAAAGGCATATAATACTTGAATTTGTAAACACCGACAAGCAATTGGCGGATATTTTCACAAAAACCCTAAACGAAGATCGCTTCAATTTTATTCGTGGCGAGCTTGGAATGTCGATTTCTACTTAAAAAGTTTTGTTATGACTGTGAAACTTGAATTTTTGTTAAAATAATATATTTATATTGCTACATTGATATGGAAACATTTATATCAGTTGAATGCTCTCAAGTCCTTCATACATGTATTATCCTTAACGGTTTGCTATTCTCAACTGTGTAATTTTTTTGAGTTCTGCATCTTGAGGAAAAATTAACTTTGCATACATTATTTTTTTTAAACCCTCATGGTATTTTTTTTTTTTTTTTTTTGCATTACCATTCCAGCAACACCAACGTCCCATTAAGTTTAATTTATGCTGGTATTATTTTATTTTAATTTTTTTTATTTTGCTTTTAGGCTTAATTTCTTTTATTTTTTTATTATTATTTTTTGTTTGGACTTAATTTCTTTTTTTTCTGCTTTTTAATTTCATTTTTCAGTACTTAAACATAAAAACAAAAACAAATCAAAATACAAATATTTACATTAAAAAAAAAAAAACACCCTTCATTTTTTTTTACGGCCATACGCCGATCAAAATAAACATATTTACATAAAAAAAAAAAAAAAAACTTTTTTTTTACGGCCATACGCCGATCTTACTTACTCACCTCTTCCACCGCTCTCTTCTTCTTTTTATCACCTTGGGCAATGCTTGACGTCCCTGCCCCCGTACTTTCGTTTGGAGCGAGCACTCCCCGTCGACTATCAAAAGCCAAGAACGACATTGCTCCAAATCGAGCCATAGAGGTGGTCTTCTGTTTAAGCTCTTTATTTTCGGCCTTCAGTGTGCCTATCTCTGCTCGCGCATCCTTGTACATGCGCTGGAGCAGAGAGAGTTGGGCGTTGACTTGATGAAGCTCACTCGTCCTATTCTGCAATCGGTGAGCCAATTTTGTGACTGCAGTCACCGTCTCCATGCAAGATGTCAGTGTGAAATGATTGGCTTCAATGTTTGATTGAGCTACCATTATTTGCTCAATCGACATCATAGGAAGGTTGGGAAGAGTAGGAGTCAGGGCACTCGGTCCAACAGCGCTTACAGGATCATTTAGGTCCGGAAAGAGAGTAAGGGGACGGGACAAGGCCATGTAGTAGGAGAGAGAGATGTAATCGAAAGGAGGGTCGTTTTTTATAGCCTTTCTGCTCTGCTCAGTCTCTCTGTTCTATGTCTCTCACGCAGAAGACGAAATGGATGGAAGCGAATGAGAAAGAAGAAGGTGAAGAGAGTGCTGAAGAAAAAGACGGATGAGAAGAAGACAAGAGAGAGAGAGAGAGAGAGAGAGAGAGAGAGAGAGAGAGAGAGCTGAGGCAACTGATTGACCCATCTCGCTTTTGTCGGTCGGTTGACGCAAAAGCGAGGCCGCATGTCCGATGCGATTTTCAACGAAAAAGAGAGACGAAGGCGAATCATATATATATATTGATTATCTATTTTTTGATATCATTTATCCCTATCATTTTCCTCCTACTCCTCCAGATTCTAACCCATGATTTCCTTTTGATAATGTCACATGGGGAGAAAACTTATGATGTTATGATGTTATATATTATTTCAAATTATGGTATTATTTTCAAACTAATCTGATGTTATGTATTTATAGTTTGATATCTTAGTCTCATATCATGTCTCTAATTAAAGCTTATTTATTACACATGTGTTAACCTATGTATTTAGAAATGAATTCAGAGAGCATGACTTGAGAGGGACTCCCAAATCAAATCAAAATATCATTGTATGCCATCATAAAAAAGGGGGAGATTGTTAGACTTATTTATTTTGATGATTTATTTAATTATGTTTTAATTTATTTGAAAGAGAAAAATAGAATCTAAAATTTATTTTGATGATTTATTTAATTATATTTTAATTTATTTGAAAAACAAAAATAAAATCCAAAATTTATTTTGATGATTTATTTAATTATATTTTAATTTATTTGAAAGAGAAAAATAGAATAAAATTTATTTTGTCCCATTATTTCTCACCTAAACTTTTATCCTAAATATTGTTTGAATGTATTTAATATTTTCTTAAATTAGGAGTTCATTTCAACCCAAAAATATTGCCCAAACCAGAAGTTCAAACAGCCCAAAACAAAGGTTCAAACAGCCCAGCACAACAGCAGGCCAAAAGGTTCAAGTGGAAGATATTCAAATTAGTAATGATGGAATGGAAGATATTCAAATTAGTAATGATGGAGTGGAATATATTCAAATGAATACAACAGCTATAAACGGCTATAAATTCAAATGAATACAACAGCCATAAACGGCTATAAGTTTCATTATGTATACCAAAGCCTCTAATGTAAACAAGTTATAAAATAAAAAATAAAAAAAAATAAAAAAATATTCTTTGATCTATAATCACTCACATCTATTCTCTGAAAAATTCTCTGAGAAGTGTTCTTCAATCTTTGTTTACATCCTCTTTCAAAAATTATACACTGAGATGTATAACTTTAAACCCATTTTTCCCGTGTGAGGTTTACAGAAAAATCATAACTTCATTTTTACATCTATCTTTGAGAGATAATTCTTGTAACTTTCTGTGAAAACAAAAACACATTCTTTTCAACCTTGTAAGAGTATAGTACACTCAGTGTTCTTAACTTAGAAAATCTGTGTAAAATTCTTGGAGGATTACTCTATCTGTAAAAAGGTTGCTAGCACCCTGTGAAGCTAGAGAATAGTGGAAAATCTGAAGTGAAGATTGAGGAATGGACGTAGGCCGAGTTGAAGTCGAACCACTATAAATTTGTTTGCCTCTCTCTCCCTTATCTCTTTATTTTATTTAAATTGTCATAGCTACATTTCATATTTTTATTGTGCTAAAATCATTAATTGACATAATTGTTAGAACACTTGTTTTAATTATTTTTATTTCATCAATTATATTTATCTATTGTGCTAGTCATAATTTTTATTTGTAAAAACCTAATTCATCCCTCCTCTTAGGATGTCTTTTGGGTAACAGATAGTCAATGAAATTTTCTGCTATTTAATTTTCTATGGCTTTATGGTTGCTTTTGAAATTCTGTGTATATTGTTTAATTTCGTTGGAAATGCCCCTTTATTCTATGGTTGGATTGATGGAATGATGCCAAGCTTTTTAACATTACATGCAATGCCTCCTTACAGAGAGTTCTAATTTGATTGTTATAATACATTTGTTATTAACAATGAAATGAAGAATTATGGAAGATTTGGATTTATTTTTACCAATAATTATAAAAAAGAAAACAAAAAATCCAGAGTTGAGTTGTTTCTCCAAAATTGTTACATTTATGGAAATATTTGTACTTCTTTTAACATACAGAAATATGAAATTCAGAAGCATGTGATAGGCCAAGGCCTTGAAAAGGTCACTAACGAAATGCTGCATTTAGAAGCCCATTTATTACACAATTTAGACAAAAACGGAATTGTGCTAACAACTCTGTGGATCTGCTTCCTGCAATAAGTTCTGCTTTCATTGGGGTTTCCTAGAGCTACTTGCTTCTCATTAACTTATTCTATTATAAGATTTACCTGCTGTTCTTCTTCTTGTTGGTGTAATTGTTGTTTGTGTTCGTTGTTATAAAGCTCTAGATTGTGTCCATCTCAGAGTGAGTTTTATCAGATATTTTTATATCTGTGCTTGATATCTGACTTTCACTAGTTAATGGATTCGTGGAAGCAATGAATATCCTACATTGTTCTAACTAAAGTTTGTTTTGTGAATTTGGTTGCGTTGCGCTGGGCGGGCAGGTCATGTGTGCAGAATACCTTGAAGAAAGAAAAAGTTTGATCCAAGCATTTGCACAAGGACTGGAAATTCTCTGATCTTCCCCACATAACCCAAGTTTTCGTTCTCTCTCTCTTTACACAATACACTACATCTCCTTGCTCCTGCTTTATTTCTTGGATTCAAGGATAGACATATGGGGGCTAATCTTCATTGCTTAAATTCTGCCCTGAATGATGCTGGGGTTCATGCATTTTATCTTTCCTCATTCTTCCCATATGGGGGCTTTCAGATTTTGGAGGAGTCATTTCAAGTTTATTTGATTCTTTAAATTTTTTAAATTTTCTTTGGAATATTTTGTATCTATGTTTTGCTTTATGCTTCAAATTGTACATTGGGCAGTGATAAATGAAAGAATGCACTGCATCCATTAAATGAAAGACACAAAATGCATTGATTCTGCGGTTCATGCTTCTCAATTTGTTGTTATGAAGAAGCATGTTTGTGAATTGGAGAATGAGTTTTGAGATAAGAATATATGGGAGGTTGGGGTATTGGTGATCAATAAATTATGTATCCTAAGGTTTTATTTAGAAAATTAATTTGGAAAAAAACTTGTGGAGTAAAAATTAAAATGAAACGTAAGTTATTTTTTTTTTCTCATATTTTTATTCTCTCGTTTCACAAATTCTCATTCAATTTCAAGATTCAAATCAATCTGGGGAAAAAAAAATCATAATTAAATATACTAAAACTTTTAAAATTTCATTTTCACAATTTACGAATGATTCAATTTTTGTAAATTAGTGATATCAATTTTACTTTAAAAGATAAATAATATTTTTTTTTCAATAGTATTTTAAAATTCAATAAAACTCATTAACAATAAATAAGATCTTGTGTAAAGCACGGGCATCTTTCCTAGTCTATCTATATCTATCAAAAATGATTTAGACCTCTAAAAATAGACCTCTAATAGAGCACTAATTTGTCTTTTTCTTCTCCATTTTTTTGTCTTTTACTTTACTATTTTTTTTTTTTTAATGGGTGTGGACAGCTCATTAGAGCTGCACTATAGCAGCTCTAATTAGAGCTCTACAACATGACTGCTATATCTATATCTATATCTTATTTTATATTTATATTTATATATCTCTACACTTATATAGAAAGGGGAGTTGGGTTGCTACAGTAGCATAGCTCTCCTTTTGTTTTCCTTTTTTGTCCTTGTCTTTTGTTTTGTGTTTGTCTTCTTTTTTTTTTTTTTTTTTGCCTTGGAAAATTTTTTAATTTTTATATTTTGTTTACAATTTTTGTCTCTTTTGATAATAGTTATAAATCAATTATGTAACAAAAAAATTCACTAACTGTGTTTTATTGCAATTTTAGATTATAATGCATTGCATTTTTTCAACTAATTTGAAAAATTAAAAAATGAGGAGAAATATTTTTAGGTTGTAAAATATAATTTTTGAAACTTATTTAAGACTCTTAATACATATGGACAAAATAACTCTATTTCTTCTGTCTTAAATATAAATTTTTAGTGGATGTTAGATATTTACACATAATGTGTAACAAGCAGGTTTAACCTTTTTTTTTTTTTAATAGAATATAAAAAAATTATACTAAATAAATTTATAACTTATTTTAATTCTTTCAAACCAATAATCTAAAACGTTATAATCATAAAACCTCAGTTACATGTGATTCCAAATTGAGTTGTTTTCTATCAATACTCTATTCATAATAAATATGAGTAGGAACTCATTAAATCATTAAATTGTAACACATGAAATGATAATAAAGTATTGTACATAAATTTGTCATATTAACATTTATGATTATTGCTAGAAAAAACCTATGTATTTGACAAAAAGGAGAACCATAACACTGTAGTACAACCCAACCCACTCATATAAGTGCAAAGATATATATTTGGTAAAGTTTAAGTGAGTGTTAATACCAAACGTTACTAGTTTGACAACTTTAAAAAAAAAGTTAAAAAGTCAAAAAATTATCAGAAAAGTTAAAAAGTTATCACTATTCATTCAAAAAATATATAAAAAATTAATATACAAATATTAAAATACAAATCAATTTTTTGGCCCATCAACGTATTGACGTCAAAGCAACTACAGTAATTGGGGGAAAAAAATTACATGGGTACATTCACTAAGTTAGATGGTAAAGTTGGGCCCGTGGGGGCCTACCATGGGTCTCGTTTTGATAATCCAAACCGTTCAATATCTAGAACGTATCTAGTACTATATGCTTGTAAAAAATCACGACTATCGAACATTGCTAACTATATGATCAAATCAGTTTTGTATAAAAAATAGATAGTATTATAATTAACAGTTGACAAAAAAAAACTAACACGATCAGATAGCTATCGATATCCAATCAACGTGATTTTTTACAAGCGTATAGCACTCAATGAATTCTACACATTAACGGTTTTGATTAGAAAAACAGGACCCGTGGTGGGCCCCACGGGCCGAACAATACTGTCCAATCAAAGCCCGAAAAGGAGGCAATCTTTTCTCATCTACTCACCCAGCCGACTGCACTGCCAATCTGTACGGCCTACTACACAATCTTCTCCTACACACTTATTTATACAATTTTTTAATACACATTTTTTGATAAAAAATCAAAAAGTTAACACAAACATCCATATTTTTTTCTCAACTTTTTAGTCTAAAAAGACAAAAAAAATACACTTATTTAGGACACCCCAAACAACCCATACAAAATATTCTTATGCCACTTCAAATTATTTTACCTTTTTATCCAATTAATAGTAAAAATAATTAAATATTTTTATTGCATCCTAATCAAACATAATACAACAATCGGCTATTCTTATATACGAGTAATGATATACAAATAGAAGGGGGGGGGGAAACCCTAGAGTTTGAACCCTATAACAAAATAAGCTCTAAATTTTTAATTTTGTCAATTTAAACCTTAAATTTTTTGATTTGCTTTCAGTCTAAACTATTTGTCTATTTTTGTTAAGTAAAATAAATGAAAAATATATATGCTAGTCATTAAATTCAACGAAAAATATATTTTAGATATTTTTTATACACTTACATTCAGTATAATGACTAAATATAAAAAAAATTTCGTCCGCTTTATTTAACAAAAATAGGCAAATTGTTTAAATTGAAAACAAATCAAAAGTTTAGAGTTTAAATTGATAAAATTAAAATTTTATTCCGTTATATGGTTCAAACCCTGAGATTTTTTAGTTTTTATTTTAATTTTCCCAATAGAGTGTTATACAAAAATTTATATATAGAATAATATAACTACTTTTGGTTGTTTTGTTTTCAATCAAAATAAAATCATTGACACTTCATTAGAAATATTTTTTTCCTGTATAAAATTTTTTGTTTGTAAACAATTTTTCTTTTATATAATTTTTTAAAATTATATTGAGTAATGTTTGGTTTATTGGAATAAAAGTGAAATGTAATATAATAATTATTAGGGAAAATTATTTTTAAAAAAATCCAAGGGTTTGAACCCTATAATAAAATAAATTTTAGATTTTTAATTTTATCAATTTAAATTCTTTTTTTTTTTTTTTGTAATTTAAACCATCCATCTCTTTTTATTAAGTAAAATTGACGAAAACAATAGTATTTTAATCATTAAACTCAATAAAAATAATATTTTAGATATTTTTCATACATCTATATTGAGTTTAATAACTAAAATATTATTTTTTTGGGTCCATTTTGCTTAAGAAAAATAGTCAAATGGTTTATATTTGAAACAAATAAAAAAAATATTTAAATTGACAAAATTAAAAATTAAAAATTTATATTTTATAAAACGATATTATCACTTTTGTAATAAACTAAATACTATCTTTAGTAAAACTAAAAGTATTATAATTGTGAAATTTAAATTTACTACAATAGTATATTGTGCTTTGCACGACCATTTTTTTCTAGTATTATAAATAAGAGGCAGTTAGTCTTCGTTTGGGATGTAAGTTAATTTTTTGGTTTTTTGACTTTTTAACTTTTTTAGCCTGAGACTAAAAAGCCTCATTTGGGATGGACTTTTTGGTTTTTTTTATTTTTATGAGAAAAAAAATAAAATGATTATGGTTTGGATGTAATATTTTGTCTTATTGACTTTTAGTCTATTTTGTCTTTTTATGACTAAAATAGCATCAAAAAAAAAAAAAAAAAAGAGATTATCCCAAACATAGCCTTAGATATAGCTACAGTAGATGGCTCTCCTTTTTTTTTTTTCTTCTTATTTTATCCTTTTGTTTTTTGTACTATTAGAGCATCTCCACTTACGTGCCATTGAAGCTGCTATTGCTAAATTATAGCAACAATTGATGGAAAGGCACTTCCAATGGTAAGTTTTAGCAACTGCTATCTTTGGCAAATGCCAAAGCTTGTGTCAAATATGGCACAAGTTTTGGCAACTGCCAAAGCTACCTAATCAGCTTCAACCAACTGTTTCCTCCCTCCCTCCCTCCCTCCCTTCCTTTTTCATCATCCTTTCCAAACACAAAAACAACATTCACCCAAAAATCACACAAATTTCAAACATATCAACACAGTGATTTGAAGCAATTTTAGCACAGTGATTTAAAATTCTAAATTTCAATTTTAACATAGTGATTTCAAATTCCAAATTTCAATTTCAATTTCAACATATATTAACACACTGATTTCAAATTCCAAATTTCAATTTCAGCAATTTGAAGAAAAAAATAAAAATAAAAATTAGAAAATCAACACAGTGAAGTCAAAAAAAAAAAAAAATACCTGACAGAAATTGGTTGATCTTCTTTGTGTTCTTTGGATGATCTTCTTTGTGTTCATTAGGGTTTTAATCTTCTTCGTGATCTTGTCCAACGTCGTCGATCCATTCTAAGAGTGAGAGAATGAGTGAGAGAGAGAGGAGTGAGACACTAAAAGAAATTACACTTTTGCCGAATAAAAATTTGGTTAGCAAAAGTCCATTTTTAGTCAACAAAAGTTATTCACAACCAATTTTTTGATCGCCACTTTGGTCGCCAATTGAGGGTCGGCAAAAGTAATTGACGACCAAAACTTTTGTTAGTCGGAAAAAGTTAGATTTAATGACTAAATTTTTGGTCGCTAAATATATCATTACCGCGACTAGTTCATTTAGTCGCTAAAACACTTTGGTCGCGAAAAGTAATATTTTCCCGACCAAATATGTTTGTCACCAAAAGCAAAAAATTGGCGACCAACTATTTTCGTTGCCAGAAGTTAAGGAATCGCCAACTAATAATTTAGTCGCCAAAAGGTAAGAAATTGCCGAACAATGATTTTAGTCGCAAAAGTGTAGAATTTGGCGACCAATTATTTAGTCGCCAAAACTTTTCTCAACCAAATGTTTTGTCGCCAAAAGACATTAAACAATCAACGACTAATTAGTTAGTCACCAAATCTCTTTTTTTTATTTTTTTATTTTTTTTCGAATAATCAATTTTTGTTTATAAACATTCAATCCAATATTGAACAAAATTCATTTAACCCAACCTAAATATAACATTAAAACTCATCATATTTTCCTACTCAATCCCAAACTTTACAATCATTCCATTCAAAACATTAATTGAGACAAGTTTTAAACATCCATCCATTGAAAACCAGTAAGTAATTGAACAAAAATTAAAAGGAAAATCAATGAAGGAATCCAAAAAAAATCTAAAACAGGAAGGAATATATATGGTTTTGAAGCATCAGCCTTGTGCTTGATTGTTTTTGGAAGTCACCTACAAATAAAATAAGAAAAGTTAGAATCTAGAAAAACATCCAAAATGAAGTATTCTCATTAAAAAAAAAAAAAAAATTTAACCATATGGCAAAAAATTTATATGATTACATTACAAACATTTGATGATGACTATACCACAATTAAGTATTGGCATACCTGAACAATGAGACAAAGCAGCTCAGCAAGTCTCGCCAAGGTAATCCTTCAGTAATACTTTGAGACAACAAGGATGTTCTGCAAGAAACAATAATGTCTTGTCGATGAACCATTGCAGCATATAATTGAAATATATAATTGAACATGAGTGAAAGATTACATGTTCTATTACTCTGTCTCAAATCTTCAGCTGCTCTGTTACCTAAAGAACCACCAAGCATGTTCTTTTCATTCTCAAATTCATCCTTGAATGTATTCCATAAAGTCATCCACTGAATAATCTCCATTGTAACAAGCTGTTTCAAGAGCAACCTATGACAGAACAGAAGGGCAAGCATCAAATAGTGTTAACAGAACAAACTATGCTCTCTGTTTTTTTTTTTTTTTGGTCATCTACTATTGGTTTCATAATAGCAATCACATCATTGCATAGAGTCTGCAACCAATAGAATAGCACTTAAATTCAAGCAAAGAGATAGGTATAAAAAAATCTGTGCAGATTAAAATTAAAAAAAAAAAAAAAAGATGATGTGCATGAGTAGTGGAACACATCCTTTTCAGTAGTTCTAGTATATCCCAAAAAATACATACCTCTATTGATAGGTCTAGTTCATTTTCTGTGGATGATTTCCCATGTCCTCTTAGGTCCATGGCTACTACCCTTGACTTTTCCTTAAGTTTACTAGCTGCCAATGCAAATGAAAGCCTGTCCAGATGAATTTTGTCATGTACCAAGGTAAACAAGTCGCAGAGTGCTTGAAATAATAATATCAGCATATGCAATCTTTATTCTTTTTCTGTTTTTGGTTCTTTTTCAATCTAGAACTGCAGCCATATAAAAGTAAGACATACACAACAACAAAACAATGTGAATTAAATTTAGTTAATGTAACTTTCTTTTTCTTTAATTAGTAAGGGATTTAGGTGGGGGTGTTTGAAGACAGTGTCATTTTCTTGGGAAAAAAAATTATATTTACAGATAATCAAAAGGCACATAGTGGAACATTGCAGTGGAGAATCTGTCCGACATCATTGACAGAACAGAAATGAAGTTGCAGGTTAAATTTTCTGTAATTCTGATAAATAAATAAAAGACATTAAACTCCTTTCCCTTTAAAAATTATATTATGAAATTACTATTCAAAGTGAGTCCTCTTCACTACTTATTTCTCTTGTTTCAAACTGCTATATGTTACAGTTTTGTCTTTTTCTGAACACAATAACTAAGAAAGCCAGAAAGATAAGATATTGCACCACAATATAGACTATTTTGATTCTCCTTGTATATTAGTTTGTTGATAACCTCACTAAAGTTTACATAACAGTATGCATTAGTCTGGATATCAGGATTCTCGTAATTCATGCATTAGAAATACTATGAAAGAATATAAGACAATTCTACTAAAATAAAATCAAACGTACCCAAAATAACCACCTCTATGCAGACAAAAAATAACTGGTCCATCTGATCCTGCTTTATAAATGTGAAAAACCTAAAATGAAAAGGCATGTTAATAATTCCACCCTAAAAAAATAATAATAATAATAATAATATTATGAAAGGGAAAAATTAAAATAATGAAAGAAACTTTCGCACGTATTCAATAACTAAAAGGAGAAAAAAAAATTACTTACATCATTCGAATCTGGAATGTGAATATCATCTTCTTGGTCAAAATAGCCCAACCAATCCAAAGGTGAGTATTTTTGTGAAGAAGTCCTACAAGAACAAATGGTAAACAATAGATAGTGATCATTATTCACACGAAAGGACGATTAGGGGGGGGGGGGGGGAGGGGGGGGGAATAAAAACAATAATATGTGCAATTATCAACTTGGCCAATCCTACATCAATGAAAAAATCATTATTTAAGTGGCTTTTTTTGTCTTTAGTAGACTTTTTCAATTTTTTTTTGGATTTTAAGAGATTTTAGAGTAAAAGTCCCTGGAATTTTAAAATATAAATTAAAATTTTAACAGTCCACTAAAGATGACAAAAGCCAATTATAAAAGCTGTTTTTTCATTGCTTTGCCAAATTAAGCATAATTTATGGGGTTCAGAGCAATGGTTGGCAATTAGATTCTCTAGTGGTTAATTGGAAAAATTCTTGAGTTCCATGGAAATTAATTTCTCAAGGTATATCTCGTTTCTCTTGATTTATTTGTTTTACTGTGGGAAATAGGGAGAATATCCGCTTCTCGAAGGATGTATGGGGGGTGAGGTTTCTTTAGTTTATTTACTTCCTTATTTGTATCAATTATATCATTCGCATAATGCTTCTATTGCTTCTATTGTATATTCTTATTCAACATCATTTGTTTAGAACTTGAATTTTTTCGAAAATCTTAATGATCGTGAGATCAATGAACTTGTTTCTTTGTTATCTATTATTCATGATATTCTTTTTGAGATATGATGCCAATTATAAACGAAAGTAGAGTACTTGTGCAAATCCCATTTTGATAAGATTATTGAAGATCCAACTGTACCATTGTTTGATGCAACACATGATGGTTGGTTGTTTGACAAATCCCACAATTTTACCTGCAGCAATCAAGATTAACCAATTGAGAAAGAACTACTATTACTATAATATGATTTGTGGGAATATGGAGGCTAATAGAAATAAAGAGACAAAATCAGAAAGAGAAAATCACCATTTTATCAGGGATCCAATTGCTAGAAGCTACAAAAAACAAAGGAACAAACAGTTAGTATAGCAAGTATAGTGAAGTCGAGTAATAAAAATGTCTATAGAGGAGAAATATGTACATTTGGTGCCAAAGGATTATAGGAGACTGTGCAAACAGCTTTATCGTGTGCATGAAGAGTGAAACTTGTCTTTGAGTCAGAAGATTGATCAGACTTAGCAGCTTGGATATCAAAACCTTCAACTGTACCATCTTCAAGACTGACCTGAAAACACAATTAGATAATGATAATTCTGTTTCAAGAGGACATCTCCAAGCAAAACTAAATTGAGATGTGCTTAAAAAGAAAGATCCTATAAGCCTTCCCAATTCAAAATGAAATCCCCTGTGCTTTGCATACTTGGAAAACAAAAAATGAAAATAGCTCAAGATAGATACAGTGTAATCATAGACCACAAATGAATGCTCAGTGTGTGGATCCCATGCTATAGTTTCAACATCTGCTAAAACTAACCACTTAAATCCTGTATGAGAAGGTATCCTTCCATCCTTCTGCAATCACATAAACATAAATTTAATCAAAATAATGCTGAGGCAAGGCAACTTAGCAAAGTGAATGCACGAGCGCGCACAAAAAAAAAAAAAGGTAAAAAAAAGAAGCAAAATGCAGGAAAACAATAATTTTGAAGTTTATAATTAATAAACAGACCCAATAAAACATTTCCATTACCATGACTACTGTATGATCAAAGGATCCACTAAGTAGAACTTGTGGCACATGATGATTCCATGCGACGGCTTGAACCTAAAAATCAACTATAGCAAGGTCATAAAAATTATAAACAAATGAAGTTTTGCCACAGTAAAACAGATGACTTGAATCCTGAAAAAAAGAACTGTTAGCCTATAATTTGTGGATATAGATACAAGTGCCGAAACAGATACAAGGTATCAGACTGTGAACACCTTCGAATTCCAAAACATATTTGTCTACATTCTCAATAGAAAGAATAAGGTAAAGCATTAAAAAATTAATCTTATTAAGAATGAAGGATGACATAACTTTTCTTTCAGTCACTCTTCAATTACAAATATTCTTCCCCATCCTAAGCTCCTTACAAATCCATCACCATCCACATTCTTCACCACTATGTACAACTGTCAAGCCCCAAAAATACCCTCATCTCTAGCACTAGCACTGACTGCAAATTTTACTTAGTCAATCACTGGCTCAGGACCCACCACCAGAGACTTCAGATGTTCTTTTTTATTTTATGTTATTCGCATTGGCATTTATAAAGCACGGAGTTTGATTTGAACCCTCTTTTATGGACCCAACTATGAATCAACAAATAATTGATAGACTGAAGAGGGATTTTGCGTAAAGTATTGATTTCAAACAAGAAATTAATATGTTAATTATATATATTGAATTGACTAACCAAAGCAACGCACTATGATCTGAGGCCATCCCTTCAAACATTCACTCATTAGGGTTTTGAAAATTAGGGAAAACAAACGAAAATAGAGAAATTGAGCGACAGAGAAAGAGAGGACCCATACTTGATCTCGGGGTTGTTTGAAGATAGGCGAACTAGTAGTAGCAGAAAAATGGTGATGGTGGTGCTGTTAGGTGCGAAAATAGAGAGCAACCATGTGAGTAATACAAAGATTGAGAGAGAGAGAGAGAGAGAGAGAGAGAGAGAGAGAGAGATACCTAAAATGAAGGCCCAAGTACTTCTCGAAGCGCCACTGATGCTTGGTCGAAGAAGCCACACACGCGACTGTGATGATGGAGGAGGAGCGACTTTGGTGACTGCAATGGAGCAGGAGAATCGACAATGAGGTGCATGTGAGGAGTGGTAAGTAGGAGTGGTGAGCGGTACATACTGTATAAAAGAGTTTGAAAATTTCAATCGGCTGTTATAGGGCATTTTTTCCCTACCAAACTATTTGATCGGCACGGCGCTTCACTTAATTTAAATTACATTCAAAACAGTATCATTTTGTTATGTCCGACCAAATTACTTTGGTCGGTAATTTTTTTTTATTTAATTTTCCTGCTTTTTTTGGCTCTTCCATATTCAACCTTTGCTGAGCAAATTTCAATTTTGGTCCCAAGAAATTTTATTTTGGCAATGTTATATAGTACTCTAATAGATTTTATAATAATTTGTGCTATAAATGATTTGTTTTTATTTTCTAAAATTAGGAATCAACTGAATCATAATTTTTTGTGCTAAAATTACAAACTTACATCAACATCCCGCACCGAGCTATTATACATTATTATAGAATTTTGCTTTGTTTTTATTAATAATGTTTTGTAATAATTCTTATGCTTAAATTTAGCCTATAAAATTAAAATTATCTTAATGTTGATCATTTTTTTTTTCAAATAAAAAATTGTAATTAATAAATGCCTCGCCTCTAAATAAGTTTTTCATTCGGCGACTAAATAAGTTTGGTAGCCAAACCTAACTATACGGCGACAAAAAAATGTTTTAGTCACTGAAAATAAATATTTAAAAACAATTTTTTTCTTTTCATTCGGTGACTAAATAAGTTTGGTAGCCAAAACAAACTATACGGCGACGAAAAATTATTTTAGTCGCTAAAAATAAATATTTGGCTACCAAAACTTTTGGTCGCCAAAGATAAAAAAAAAAATTTCTTTTTCATTCAGCGACTAAATAAGTTTGGTAGCCAAAACTAACTAAACGGCGACGAAAATTTGTTTTAGTTGTTGAAAATAAATATTTGGCGACCAAAACTTTTTAGTCACCACAGATAAAAACAATTTTTTTTGTTTTCATTCAGTGACTAAGTAAGTTTGGTAGCCAAAACTAACTATACGGCGACGAAAAATTGTTTTAGTCGCTGAAAATAAGTATTTGGCGATCAAAATTTTTGGTCGCCAAAGATAAAAACAAATTTTTTCTTTTTCATTCGGTGACTAAATAAGTTTGGTAGCTAAAACTAACTATACGGCGACGAAAAATTGTTTTAGTTGCTGAAAATAAATATTTGGCGACCAAAACTTTTTGGTCGCCACAGATAAAAACAATTTTTTTTCTTTTCATTCGGCAACTAAGTAAATTTGGTAGCCAAAACTAACTATATGGCGACGAAAAATTGTTTTAGTCGCTGAAAATAAGTATTTGGCAACCAAAACTTTTGGTCACCAAAGATAAAAACAAATTTTTTCTTTTTCATTCGGCGACTAAATAAGTTTGGTAGCCAAAACTAACTATACAACGACGAAAAATTGTTTTAGTTGCTGAAAATAAATATTTGGTGACCAAAACATTTTGGTCACCATAGATAAAAACAATTTTTTTCTTTTCATTCGGCGACTAAATAAGTTTGGTAGCCAAAACTAGCTATACAGCAACGAAAAATTGTTTTAGTCACTGAAAATAAATATTTGGCAACCAAAAGTATTGGTCGCGAAAGATAAAAACAATTTTTTTCTTTTTCATTCAGCGACTAAATAAGTTTGGTAGCCAAAACTAACTATACAGCGACTAAAATATTTGTTTAGTCGCCAATTGTGGCAACTTTAGCGACTAAATTTTTTTTAGTCGCCAATTATGACATTTTTAGTGACTATTTTTTTTTTTAGTACCCAATAATCAATATACCTCGACTAAAAAAAATTAGTAGCTAAATATTAAACTTTTGCCAACTAATATAATTTTTGGTCGCCAATTCGACAACTTTTGGCGGCCAAAATTTTTTTAGGTGGCAAAAGTGGTCGCCAATAGTGTGTTTTCTTGTAGTGAGAGAAAGAGAGGGGTGGGGTTAGACGGCGGCGCTTGGAACAAAGGGAGACTGAGAGTGAGAGAGGAAGGAAGAGGGATAAAGTGAGAGTGAGAGGGAGATGGAGATGGAGATGGAGATAAAGGAAAGGTTGTTTTCGGCGATTGGGGGTAAACACCGTCGTCGATTGAAGAGAGTGAGAGTGAGAGTGAGAGTGAGAGGGAGAGGGAGAGAGATTGAGTGAGAGTGAGGGGGAAATAGAGGTTGTTGTTGGTCTTCGGCGATTGGGGGTCAACACCATCGCCGCTTGAATAGAGAGAAAAGAGAGATAATACCTGAGAGTGAGAGAGAAAAAAAGAGACTTAGAGGGAGAGGGATGACGAAATGGTGAGAGAGAGAGAGAGAGAGAGAGAGAGAGTGAGTTGAAAGGAAGAGGAATAAAGTTGGATGATTCTACACAAATCATTTTAACCGTTGATGATTTGTACGTAGACAGTGGCGATGAAAGAAATAGAGCCGTCGTGCTCTGTTTGGCTAATAAAAACAAAACAAAAAATAATGGAAGGTATGAAGCCATTGTGCTCTATAGCCCTTTTTTTTTTTTTTTTTTTTTTTTTTTGTAGTGGTATGAATTTTGGTGGAGTGAATTATATTTAATTTTTTTCCTTCAATTTTTCAAATTTTTTTTTCATTTTTTATATTTGTTATAGTGATTCTAGTTTTGAACCGACCCTTTGTTGTACCCCGAGCTCGAGTTTCATGATTCTGTATTTATTGTTCTTGTCTCTTTCTCCCTTATTCCTCATTGAAATTGAGTATTGAAGTGTCTTGGTTGTGGTTGACAGGCTGGTTGCTAGTTGGTTCAAATTGTTGTTGTCTAGATTTCGGCCTCTTCGCTCGAGTGCAAGTGACGCTTCTTGCGCTTGAGCGAGTTTTGTGAGCTCCTAGTACTTTTGCAGTCCTGCAAAGATACTGGGAGGGTAGTGTTCTTCGCTCGAGTAAGAACTTTTCCGTTCGAGCGACAATCTTTTGTCTGTAAAACTTCTGGGAGTGTGCATTTTGCGTTCAAGCGAAGATTTTGGCGCTTGAGCGAGGTTACTTATTTGTATCTAGTCGCTCGAGCGATAACTCTTGCGCTCGAGTAAGCTGCGCGTATATCAATTCGCAAAAACACCTTCTTACATCACTTTTTGATATCTTTTTTCTCAAAAGCCCTAGACCGACTCTCCCTCTCTCTAAAACTCCCTCTGTCTTTATATTTTCACTTAGATCTAGTAGGTTCTCTACCCTATGCCTCTATTAAAAAGGTAGTACGTCTCAAGAGCTCTCTTTTGATCCGATTAAAGCTTGGTTTCGGCGTCTTTGAAGTTCCTCCATCTTTTCCTTTGGTCTTCTAAGCTTGAGATAGGGATTTTCTACACTTTCATATGGTTTTTAACTTAGTTATTTGATGTTGTATGGACAAGATTGGGATTTAGAGGATTTTAGACAAACCTAGGGCTTTGATTTAAAGTCAAAAGAGGGGTTAAAAATGGGTGTGGGTGTAAATATGAGGATGTTTTTGTGTTAAATTTGTTGATTTTAATGCATTGTTTATGTTTGGAAGGAAATGGGGGTTTTGCCCTAAATTGTCTCCAATAATGACTTTGCATAAATAATGAAATTGGTTTTGAAAATGTGAAATCGGAGGGTTATTTATATAAACGGTGTAGTTGGATAGGTATTATCTCTCACCCATGAAAATTTGGCTAATTTATCTATCTTTGAGATTATATATCTATTTAGAAATATCCATTTTGTGCTATTGGTAAAGGATAGCCATGATTGTTATAGAAATTGCATGAGAATTAAGCGAATTGAAACTAATCTCTTATTAGTTATCATTGAATATGACTATTATAATACATTATATATGTATGATATTTGGAAGGAGAAAGGGATGTACTCCATATATGGGAGGAGAAAGGTGATGAACTCCATTGAATTAAGTTGTCTTGTGTGTCTTGGGTGTAAGTTCCGAAAACCGCACGTATACATAAGTGCCGATTGCCACAGACGAAATTTTTGTAAAATGACAAATTAAAGTGTTGTATATTGATTATGTATGTTTGAGAACTACTGGATTGTACTCTCAGCTGGGTTGCCTGGATAATAATGAACATGACTCATGAATTGAGATAAAATGAATTGACATGAATGGAATTGAGATAAAACTGATTGGAATAAAAAAAAAAAAAATTGACATATTGTGATCTTGTAAGATATGATTGATACTATAATGGGCATTAGACATTCTTTTCATGCTTATACTTTTGTTAAGATTTATATGTTGTATTAGATTGTTTCTACTAGGCTTTAACTCACCTTACTGGAGAAAAAAAAACATTTTCAGGTACTGGTGAGAACTTTCACCAAGACAGTAGCTTGGAGAGACTTAGAGTAAGGGCTCATTTTTGTTGTATTTAATTTGTGTAGCCAAGGGTTTTAATTGTATTGAGTTAGACTCATTTTGTTGTAACCAAGAAATGACTTGAAAAGATGTAAGCCGTTAAGACATTTAAATATCTGTTCAACTTCTATCTTTTGATTACTAGCAACACATGTTGTAAATTCATGATAAGATATTTATGAATGTATATCGTATGTGTTATCTTTTGTATATTAACTTTGATGAATGAAAGTATGTTGTTTCACTTATATTTCCGCAAATAAGGTGTGTTTGTCATATTTATTTTGGGGCGTTACATTTGTCTAGTTAGAAAAAATGTAAATATATAAATTTTTTTAGAAACAGTTAAAAAAATGTCACTAAAGACAAAAAAATTACTAAAAAAAATTATATCTAAACAACACTTACAAACTTGAAAAGAAAGTTAATTGAGATTTATCAAAATAGTATGTGACTATTGAAACACAATTTTTATAATTTAACAAAATAATACTATTCATTATCAAATTATAATAATGACAATATTATTTTAACAAATTTCATTAGAGATACTCTTACATATCAACAATGATTCATCCCACTACTTTGGGAGCACTAATTGACCATTAATAAGGTGGAAATTCAAAAGGGAAAAAAAAAAAATCATAAGAGCAAAACATTCCATCATGTAGGATCCACATCACTTTAAAGCTATTATTACTTCTCTTTTTAGTGGTCTGACTCATTTTTGCTTACATATATATTTGATTTGATTTAAAAATTATATTTTAATTCATCCTACTTTAATTTCAGAAAAATACTTTAGATCTCTAAATTGTGAGTTCTAACCTGTGGATCTCACTGTGTGATTTGATGTTTTAGCATTTGTTTTGTTTTGTTTTTTTTTTTTTAAAAATGCTTGAGAGCTCTAGGATAAGAGCTCTAAACCATGCACTAATGACATGGAGGTGTGTGGGATCCAACTTGATGTGATGTTTTAGCTTGAAATATATATATATATATTTTTGGACATGCCAGCTCAAAACAATGCTATAGAGCTCTAAATAATGCTTGAGAGCACTAATTAGTGCTATCACTAATGATGTGGCAGTGGATCCTACCTATTGCCACATTATTTGTTGTGCCTTGTTTGCGTTTTTTTTTTTTTTCACCTCATTAGTGGTGGGTTAGAGATACTAAATTAGTGGTATGTATTGTTGTTTTATCATCAATTTGCTGTCATACCTAGCCATCTATATTTAGGTACAATCATTGTATGTACAAAATTTCAATGTATATAGGCCTGCCATACCTAGCAATCTATATATAGGTACAACCGTTGCATTTTCAATGTATGTAGGCCTGTTTGGGGAAGTGATTAGAAGCTGCATTTGTGCGTTTGTGAAAAAGTTCAAACGTTGGTTTTTTGCCACAAACCCATTGGGAAGGCTAGTTAAAGGCAAGATGGCAATTTATGAATATACCCTTCATTTGAGAGAGTGAAATTTTGTAATTAATAAATAGGAAAGGGGTATTTTGATCTTTTTATATTATGATATTATGATATGATATCATAAATAAATATTAATTTAAAAAGTAAAAAAAAATAATATTTTACTAACTTTCCAAAATATTTTTTAAAAAAATTAAAAAAATAATTAAAAGTTAAAGCTAAACTATCTTCTCAAAATCAAAAAGCCATTGAGCTTCTTAGTCCCACGCGTGCAGTGTGAAGGACGTGATCCTGCAGTGGAAGTGATTTTAATTGAAAAAAATTAAAAAAATTTCAAAACTCATAATTAAATATATAATTTAAAATTTAATAAAAAAATTATATTCAAAATATAGTATCAAACACAGATTTCAAAATTCATAACTAAACTTTTTCAAAAAAATATATTTTTTTTAATTTTATTACTTAAATTTATTTTTTATTTTATATTTTTTTCAAAAAATATTTTGTTTATTTTTTTGAAGACAAAATTTTTTATTTTTTTTTTCAAAAAGTTATTTTATTATTTTTTTTAGGTATTGGCCAAATAACTTGTTATGATTTAGATATAGATGGGTGATTCAAAAAAAATTTCAATGTAAAAAAAGAATAAATATTTATAAAAAAAATTAAAAAATATTTAAAAAATAAAATAAAATATTTAAAATAAAAATAATAAAAAATTGAAAATAAAAAATAAATCTAAAATTTTTTAAAATACAACTCAAAACTCAAAATACAACTCAAAACTCATAACGAAACAAATTTTCCCATTTTAAAACTCAAAATACTACTCAAAACTCAAAACACAACTAGACACTAAATCATTATTCTAAAATTAAACCAAACGGAGCCAATGTAGCGTTTGGTTAAGTTTTAGAATCATGATTTGAATAAATAAAAAATTTTTAAAACTCTTTTAAAACTCATAAACAAACAAAGTTGTCAAAACTCTATTTTTAAAACAAAAAAAAAAAAATTCAAAAAAAAAATCTTTTATTTTGTTCTCTAAAATTATTTTTTATTTTTTTTCTTTTCAAAAAATATTTTTTTCAGAAATTTTTTTTATTTATGAACAATTTTTAAAAAAAAATTTTTCGAAAAATAATATTTTGTTATTTTTTTAACTATTAGCCAAATGATTTGTTGTAGGCGATCCAAAAATTTTCAAAATTTAAAAAACAAATAAATATTTTTTAAAAATAAAAAATTTTAGACTAAAATATTTTAAATAACAAAAATAAGAAAATATGTAAAATGAAAATTATAAAAATATTTTTTAAAAAATACATCACACAAATATAGTAAATACAGCGCACATTTAAAAAATAAATAAATATTTACTCTAAAAAATGAAATTAAGAAAATATTTATATATTTTAAAAAATAAACCCAAAACAATTTTAAATACAACTCAAAACTCTTTTCAAAATTCATAATGAAACAAATTTTCAAGACTCATTTAAAAAACTTATTTTTCAAAACATAACTTCACTTTAATTATATTTTCATCTTCTCATCTTTTAAGTTACATGTTTAATTACATGATAATCTTTCATAGACTATTCATTTATTAAGGTGAATGTATCTCTTTTTCTTTATATTTATAATACAATACTAACACTCAATTATATATTTCTTATTATACCACCAAATTCACAACTGGCACTATGATCGTACCGCGCACGATCAACTCAAAGCTAGTATACTATAATAGGAAATTATATAATACTCCCAGAGTATCACGTGGCCATACTCTAAGCTAATTACCAATTACTTAGGGCCCTGTTTGTTTTTCTCTTTCACAGTCCGAAGTGGATTGTGAATGATGAGCAGTGAACATACCTCTCGTTTGTCTGCAGATTTGGGAAATGGATTCATGAGCCGGAGGGCTTCATATTGGCCTTAGATATTGGGATTGTTAGTTTGCCCCCAACACTTGGTATTGAATATTAGTTCGTTGGTATTAGGGGAATAATTTACTTGTTTACCCTCTTTTCTTCTCTCTCTCTCTCTTTGTCTGTCTCTGTTCTCTATTATATATATATATATATATGTATGTATGTATATTTCATTCAATTTCTCACCAACCAAACAAAAGTGTAGACAAATTGCAAATTAGAATAATAAAATTGAAAAGTGATGCTCCAATCTTCGATTAAATCAAACAAAAAAGATACAAATCAAAAGACATACACGATATACATATACATATACATATATATATATGAGCAAATAATATATACCTATGATCTCCTTAGTGGAGGGACTGATTACGGGGATACGTTTCTTCTTCACAGACTCTCTCCGTTCTCGTTTCTTCTTCTTCTTCGCCATTGACTCTCTCTCTCTCTCTCTATGTCGGTGAACTCATAGAGTGAAAGGCAACATTATAGAGCGGATAATGTTCTGAACACTTTTGTCAAAACCATGGGCTAGTTTGGACAAAAGTTGGTTTCTTTAATAATAATAATAAATAGGTTAATAGTTGAATTTTTTTTATTATTTTTAATTATATGATTTTAATTTTATTTTTGAATAGTTTAATTGGGTAATGCATTTATTAGTTGGTATAAGCTCAAATTTAATACTAATACAACAAGGGTATTTGTGTAATTTTATATGGTTAATTCTATTCATATCTCTCAAAACAAACAAGAACTATTACTAGTCCATTGGTTATCAAACAAACATATTTTTCTTAATCTCCACACTAGCAGTCTCCTCACTAACAGTCCCTTCACTATTAATCCCCTCACTATCAATTTTTCTCTATTCTACTTCTGAAAACAAACGGGGCCTAGCTCCCATGTTGTTTCCCCCATCCCTAACATAAAATGTGGGCCCCTATCCATCTCCACCAATCAAAACCTTATGAAATACCACGTGTCCATACTTCGAAAGTATTGAATAATTACCCATACTATAATATAGGGGAGTTGAGGTTTTTTGAACAATGATTTCACGGTTTATGAGAAGGCTTCTATTTTGTCATGTTATGCCCAAAATGACCTTTGTGTTTAAGTATCTAAAATACATTTACTTGAGGGTATTTCTGTCATTAAATATTTGATGGCCTCACATGACCTTGTACCTCCATAGTGTGGGTGAAATTACTTTTTTACCTTTACAATGTCAATGTGGCATTGAGGGTGTGTCTCTTTGGACGGATTGGATAAGAGGGGAATGTAATCTATTACACTGTTAGTCTTGGGATATATTGTCCTTAGACTATTTGGTTGAACTGGATTTGTATTCTATGTTTGTTTAGTCATGAGATTAGATGTCTGGATTGGACTATTTAGTAAATCCAATGTTTGGTTGGACAAACTGAATAAGGATAAATGGTCAAAAGACTATTTTACCCTTGTAATTTATAATTTTTATTTAATATATAATTTTAAATTTGTAAACTATAATTTATAATTTAACAACACTAAAAAATTTTAATTTATAAGGCCATAATTTTTAATTTATTATTTTCAATTAAATTAAGTTTATAATTTATATTTTTTATTTAATATATAATTTTAAATTAAAAACACTAAAAAAATAATTTTATTTAATATATAAATTTAATTTTTTAACAACACTAAAAAAATTTAATTTATAAGGCCATAATTTTTAATTTATTATTTTTAATTAAATTAAATTTATAATTTATATTTTTTATTTAATATATAATTTTAAATTAACAACACTAAAAAAATAATTTTATTTAATATATAAATTTAATTTTTAACAACACTAAAAAAATTATAAGGCCATAATTTTTAATTTATTATTTTTAATTAAATTTAATTTGTAATTTATATTTTTTTATTTAATATATAATTTTAAATTAAGAACACTAAAAAACTAATTTATAAATATTCAAAAGACTATTTTATCCCTTTCCAATTGTTTATTAAATAATAGCATGATGGTAAAATAGACATTTCACACATTAGTCCCATGGGATACTAATCCCATGAAAATAATCTCACCCCTCCTCCTAGGATACAAGAATCCCTCATTATGAGGGACTAATAGTCACGTGATATCCTTAGATTAATCAATAATTTTTTCATTATATAAGTAAATTATTTTATTTGCATTTAGGGATGTTTTGGAAACTTGATAAAAAAAGCTAACTTTTTGGTTTTTTTAGTTTTTTTATATAAAAAAGTCAAAATTCAACTTTTTACCAACTTCTCAAAAAATCACTTAGAGTTCATTTAGGAAGTGGGTTGACTTTTTGTCTTTTTGATTATTTTAGCCTTGGCTAAAAAGCCTAATTTGGAATAGACTTTTTGATTTTTTTAACTTTTTGTAAAAGAAATAATATAATGATTATAAGTTAGATGTGACATTTTATTTTAGGAAAATGTCTCGTAGCTCAAATGTTGTGGCTCAAAAGTGGCTCAAATGGCCAAAACGACGTCGTTTTGGCCATTTTTATATTATTTTGTACTCAAAACGACGTCGTTTTGGCAATTTGAGCCACTTTTGAGCCACAAAATTTGAGCTACGTAGCATTGTCGTTTATTTTATTAGACTAAAAAGTCTATTTTATCTTTTTGTGATTAAAATAACTCAAACTCAATCCAGTCCAACCCAAGTTACCTTTGTTTCCACATTTCTGTTAAATCAAGCAACTGGCAACAGGTTGATTAGGGTGAATCTAGGGGTGTAATTTTAGCCCGCGGCCTAAAGCCCGGCCCCGACCCGAGGTGGGCCCGGCCGTTAAGGCCCGAGCCCAAGCCCAACCCGAGGCCTTGGGCCATCGTTTTGAAGCCCGGTCCGGCCCGTGGCCCGGTCTATCGGCCTGCCCAAGAGCTCGGTCCGAGGCCCGGCTCACCTGAGACCCAGTGTTATTTTTAATGGAAAATAATAAAATTTTGGTGGAAAAAAATTTAAAAAATTGTTAAGGCCAGCCCAAGCCCAGCGGCTCACCTCGAGGCCTGGCCCACTGGCCCGCCCAAAGCCCGAATAGCCCTAGGCTTGGGTTTAGTTTTTTGGCCCATGGGCCGGCCCGATTTTTTGGCGAGACCCCGCAAGGCTCGACACGGGCTCAGCCCGGGCCAAAATTACACCCTTGGGTGAATCTTGTTTTTCCCATTTACTTCAACTGGCAATGGTGGAATGAAATTTGTTTTGTGTTTGAAAATGTAGAATATGAGGTGAGAGAGAAGCCAACTTTAAACACTTCGATGCAAGGTGGATTAGATTACATAATGTTGTGGCACTTTACTATTGATGGAATCCGTAGCGTTGGCAGTGTTCTTGTTGAAAGTATTGGTCTTGATTACTATGCACGCCAGGGCATCATATTGGGTTATTAGTTTCTAGATTGTGAAGTTTTTTATCCTCTTTCCGTCTAGTCTCTTTTAGGAAATTTAATTTTTTTTTTGATAGTATAATTATTATATTTTAAAAATATTAATTTTTTAAAATTACTCTTTGATAATATATTTTTTTGAGAATAATAATTATCATAATTAGGAATAGCAACGTGCTGGGCCGGGCTGAGGCCGGAGATTACACTCTCTATCCCCTATTCCTGAAGGTATCATCGTCTTTGTCCCTGTCCCGACCCCTGATCCTCGACGGGAAACTAGGAATGGCAACGGGATGGAGCGGGGCCGGGGATCACACTCCCCGTCCCTGATCCTCGATGGTCAAATTTCCCTCGGCCCCCAGCCCCGATCCCCGACGGGAAAGCTATCACCGCCCCCGCCCTTCGCCTCCCTAACGGGGATCGGGTTTCCCCGACCCCAAACATTCCCCGGCCAAAAAAAAAAAAAAAAACTTCAGAAAATACAACAATTCATCATCATCAACAACAACATCATCATCATCATCATCAAGAACAACAAATGGTTAAATCAGATCTGAAATTTGTGAAACAGATCTGAGACAGATCTGAAAACAAAAAAAAATAAAATAAAATCTGATCGGTGGCATGAGATACGGTGGTGGTGAGAGACGTTGTGGTGGTGGTGCGAGGTGGACGGCGGTGGTGGTCAGTGACGTCGAAAAGAGAGGGAGTGGATGAGAGACGCGATGGTGGTGGTGGTGGTGGTGGTGGTGGTGGTGCAAGCTGGACAGCGGTGGTGGTCAGCGACGTCGAGAAGAGATGGAGTAGATGAGAGGCGTAGTGGTGGTCGTGGTGGTGGTGGGAGCTAGATGGCGGTGGTGGTGTATCTGAGAGAGAGAGAGAGAGAGAGAGAAGGCAGTGAGTGAGGTAGAGAGACATGGCTTTGAGAGAAAGGTGAGTGAGACCTGTTTAGTTTGGAAATGGTTTTTATGCTTTGATTATATATATACAGGGGTAAAATAGTAATTTCACATCAGGGATAAACCGGGCCAGGAAACCGGGATAGGGCCGAGCCGAGTACGGGGCTGGGACACTTATCCCCGTCCCTGGTCCGAATTTGTTCGGGGATTGATTTTTGAATACCATCTCCGTCCCGTCTAGGGTATTTTTCAGGGAAAAACCGTTCAATTCAGGGTCGGGGAGTCGGGTCCCCGTCGGGCCGGGTTCAAATTGCCATCCCTACGGGGAACCCATCACCCCCCACCGCCGTCCGTAACGGGGATCGAGTTTTCCCAACCTAAAAAATCCCTGACTTCTTTTTTTTTTGTTTTTTTTTTGAATTTTGCATATCCCGTTTATTTATTTTTTTGAGACAAATAAAAATAATATATATAAAAACATAATTTAGCAATGTCCAAACATAAACATCCAAACAACAACATGACAAATAAGATACAAAATAATACCCACACCAAAAAAAAAAAAAAACCAGTGAACCTAAACCCTAAAATGAGTCAAAAAAATCTCCAGAGAAACACACACACACACACACACATATAGAGGGGCATAATAATAATTTCAGTTCGGGGCGAAAACGGGGACGAGGACGGGGACGGGCTAGGAGTCTATCATCGTCCCCGGTCCGAAAGTTGTAGGGTATTCAGTTTCGAATACTATCCTCGGCCAGTAGAGGGTATTTTCGGGAAAAATCCGTTCTAATCGGGTGGGGGGCGGGTCCCTATTGGGTCGGATTCAAATTGACATCCTTAATCATAATTATACTTTTTGTATGGTTAATGAATTTAAAAGAAGAATAAAATAAAAAATTCATATTATTTCAGTACTTGATTTTTGAAAATGAACTAATATTTTAAAATAATATAAAATAAAATAAAAGACTAATATTTTAAGATGGAAGAAGTATTAAAATTTTTCCCACTAACACTTAGGCATGGTTTGGGAAGTGGGTTAGTTTTTTGACTTTTTAATTTTTTTGGCTATTTTAGCTTGGAGTTAAAAAGCCTGGTTTGAAAAGAGTTTTTGATTTTTTTAATTTTTTTTATAAAAGAAATAATGTAATAATTATAAATTAAATATGAAATTTTATTTTATTAAGATTAAAAAATTTATTTTATTTTTTATGATTATTTTAACCCCAAACCAACTTCTCAAACCTAACCCTAGCATAGGTTGATGGGATAGTCATAGAATTCTCTTATATTAATAGGAGTGATGTTGGAGACCCCAGTGACCAGGCACCCCCAACACCCCCCTAGTGTCACATAGCACACCGCCAATGGCTGAAGTCTAAAAAAAAAAAAAATTATTTTCCAGCCAATCAGCAAGGACCATAGCACCCCCTACTGGGGGTCCAAAGCATTTTCCTATTAATAGTGGCATGGAGAAAACAGGAACCTTTACTGGGAAAGGCGAATTCTAACCTAACAGAAGCTTGGACTTTTGAGAGGCTATTTTTCAACTGCAAATATTTATACAAATATTTTTTTAAAATTATAATTTTAAAATCTTGTTGGCATTAACAAATAATGCTTTCATGATTTTGAAAAGTGTACTTGTATGATATGAACTAGAAACATATATATAAAAAAAGAGAGTTACTAGTACAAAGAATTCTATAATTATTCATATTAGAGAAAACGAAGTGCTGAGATAATTGAAATTGAAATTTATAATGGTGTTAAAAAGCAGTGTAGCTGATGACAAAATAGAAAATCTCAGATATCAAGATCTTCTCTGATACGTAGAAACTGCTAAATCACATATTATGAACTTCTATAATCGCATTTTCCTTTTTCCATACATTGTTGGTTTGTTTGGAATATGGGTTGATTTTTTAATTTTTAACTATTTTAACTTGCGATTAAAAAGTTTTGTTTGAAATATTTTTTTAGACTTTTATGAGAAAAAAATAAAATGATTATAATTTAAATGTAACATTTTACCTTATTAATCATTTAGCCTATTTTTTTTTACTAAAAAAAAAAAAAAGTTGACACCAAATGAAGGCATACTTCTCTCGTTTTCCAAATCCAACCACATTGGCTTTTCTTTCCACATTGAACCGGAAGTCTTATTTTGGAGCACATGACTCCATATCAAAATGTAAATTTTTAATTTTTAATTTTCACTTTAAAAAAAAGTTCAACCTCCGTTTGGGAAGTGGGTTGGCTTTTTGGCTATTTTAGCCTGGGCTTAAAAGTCTGATTTGGGAAGGGCTTTTTGACTTTTTGACTTTTTTGACTTTTTTTATGAGAGAGGAGTGTAATGATTATGGGTTGGATGTGATGTTTTGTTTTTTGTTACTAAAAAAAGCCTATTTTGTCTTTTGTGGCTAAAATAGCGAAAAAGTCTGGCTTTTTGACTTCCCAAACGGTGCCTGATATTAACATTTATTCTCTTCACACATAACACAATCAATCAATTACATATATAAAAAAAAAAATACTAAATTAAATAATACAAATTTGGTCTGTATCTTATATAGGATTTCCAATTATATTCCTAGTCTCAAATCACTAAAATTAGATTTTCTATAAATTCATCATATATCATTTTTTTTAATATGTATATATATTTTGTAAATATTGTACAGCTTTTTAAAATATTTATATATATTTCAATTTGATTGAAATTACTGTTAATCTTAGGGGTACTTACCAATCAGTCCTATTAATTAGATTTATTTACCTATAGGTCCTAACTAATAAATTTAACACTATAAAAATAAGAGATTGATAAATTTATTATTATAAATTTATTCATAAAAACAAAGAAACTAATAAATTTATCACTATAAAGTAATTCATAAAAATAAAAGACTGATAAATTTATCTTAATCATTTAATAAATTTATCAATAGGACTTAGTGGGTAATAAAAAAAACTGAATTTATCAATAGGACTTAGTGTTTTAAGAAGACGATAAAAAAACTGACTTTTTTAATTTTTTTTTATAATTTTTTTTTAAATATAAATTTTGTTTTTTGGTGCTTGTCAAAACGCCACATAATTTTAATAACTTTTTTCGCGTTCAGGATATACTAGAATAGATGCAAGAGGAGAAGGGAAAAAAAAATAAATAAATACAAGAAGAAGAAGAAAGCCATATGGCAATCGATCATATTAACCCCCACATTGATCGAGAAATACAAAAGAGTCCAAAACGAAAATGCAAAGCAGACATATCTGTGACGGAAGATGAAGGGTAACTGTTTATTTTATGTCCTGAAAGCAGTTCACAGAATTATTTAAGGGTGAGATGTGGGGTTTAGGCAGTTACAGCAGTTTCAGAACAATTCGTTGATGAGGTAGTCCTCGGCTCGAGCAATATTGCTATAACTACTACTAGTAGTCTTGCTGCCTTTGTTGAGAAGAATCGCTATCATGGTATAGCGACTGAGTGTAGTAAAGTTGTTTATTATGAGGATCTGGTAATTGTTATCTTGAAGCTGAACGCTATTAATGAAGTTTTCTCCATCTTTCGAAAGCTGAACCTGCTTGGACATAAACCCCCATTCGTTCTCCATGCTCACTATCAAACCTTTTGGTGTAAAAGTGTTTCGATCAGTTATGCTTTTGCGGACTTGTTCTTCAATGCGTTTGAACCTTGCCGCTTCCGAGACCATCTGAATGACCACAATGAGCGGTTCGGCTACGCTCCCACCGTTCCACAACCTCGTGATGGCGTCAGCTAAGGGAGTTGGTCCCAGAGGGAGTTTGTCCCTCGGCTTACCTCCTTTCTGCTGCTCAAGGCTATCATAGTTGCTTTTGTAGCCTAACTTGGTTTGTTTGGTGCCGACGAATAAATTTTCGAGTTGAAGGGTGGTAGCGTCTTTGAAAAAAAAGGATTTGCTATTTGCACTACTAAAAGCCACCACGTAAAGGTTCACCACATCTATTCCCAAGGTGACGGTGTTGCCATTGATGAGATTGACCAGAACGAACCGGTCCTGATTCGACACTTTACCTTCGGGCTTCAGCACTGGTAGACCATTCACTGTTTGGGTTCCCCGGGACACGATTTCTCGCAGTGCCTCTAGGAAGTCTCTGTATGAGGCCTCGGTAGCACCCGCCACATTGAAGGAGATGGAGGGATAGGCCTGGACGTCGCCTTGGAGTCCAAGGCTGAAAATTGATAGAACAATGTATAATATTGCTGCTACCACTCTCATCTTGCTATACTTGCTAATTGCTATGCTTGCTAATTGCTATGAGGATGTATATATATACACTATAATTAATATATTCATGTAATTTGATGGCCAACACGAGAAACTCGAGGCCGATTCTTCATGTCAGATTGCCATGTGACTGCCAGCCGCTCCCATTGTTCATTCACGGCTACTTCTTTTTTGTTTCAACAATGATTTATCCTCTCTTTCCCATCACCTCCTCTCTTTCTCATTGGTTGTTTTTTCTTTTTTTTTTTTCTTTTTTTTCCTGCTCCTCCAATCACTCCCTGACACATGGCAAAGGGGGGTGAGGGGTGACCCCCAAAAGGGGGTCTCAAGTATTATTCTTTTTGTTTATACTGGCACGAACATCAACATTATACGAACATGATTTACAAATACCCGTGATAAAAAAATAAAAAAAATAAAAAAATTTTGAAAAATGTTATGAATTTTAAATAATTTATTATATATATATATATATATATTTTTTTATCAAATTCTTCACATGTTTGTGAGTTCTATACAAATTTATATATGTGTAGGTTCTATCTCCATATAAAAAGTTTGGTAAATTTTTTTATAAATTATTTGAAATTCTTAATCTAACTCAAAATTTACATTAAGATGATAACAATAGAAAATTATTTCAAAATATAGTTATTAAATCCATGTGTTAATAAAAGTAAAAGTATAGCAATCATGCCTTTGTTTGGTAAAGAATTTTATTTTTTTGTTTCTTTTTTTAAGATTAAAATCGGTTAAAATAGTTAATAAAATAAAATATCATATTAAATTTATATCATTTTATTTATTTTTTTGGGTCATAAATATCACATCTAACTATAAAAAAATTTAACCATCTTTTTAAACATAAATATTTTAGTCTGCTAAAATAATTAAAAATTAAAACAGCATATTAAAATACCCAATTTTCAAACCAGGGCCATATTTAATGATAGAATGAAAGGATTTTAAATATTGTGGATAAATTCATAGATAATGAAAATTACTATATAAAAAAATTAAAAATTGAATGATAGTTGAATCTTTCTATATTTTTTTCCTATGCTAAATCAAAGTTTAAAATCTGCAGGTAATTAATTTTACTGGCTAATTTTATAGGCTTCATTCAGGAAGTAAAGATTTTAACCAAAATTCAAATGAGTTCAGATTTGCTAAAGTTGAAAATCTCAATTTTAAAGTGAAATTGACTCACAATGAGACTAATTTGTAGTCACTTCACTAATTTAAACCATTTATCTCATACAATCAACTATGAAACTTATTAAGATCAAATATTGGTTGTCATACCATCAGATCATTTTTATCTATACGACAATACATGTTTTTAAAATTAGGCTATTCATTTATTATAAGATATATGTGATTTGATTATGTCATTAGTTATGCTTAATCAATTCAATTTTTTGTATACATATTTTTCTCAACTTGTCATATAAGATGAACGGTTTAAATTATTGAGATGAGTACAAATTGATCTTATAATGCACCAACTTCACTTGTAAAGTTGAGATTTCCTACTTTAGCAAGTCCAAATTTTTATTTCCAATTTGTTTTTTTAGTAAAAAACCAAAAATATTTTCCAAATATATTGATTTTTCTACCTCAAATTTTAACCAAAAACCAGGAACCAAATTTTTTTTTATTAAAATAGCCACTTCTCAAATGAATTATAGGGGGAAAAAATCTTAAAATTAAAAGGCAGATGAATATGTAAATTAACATGCTAATCTAGGTTTAAAACACCCTTTTTTTTTTGGGGCATTTACATACAAGTTTCATTTTGTAAACTTACAATCCATTAGGTCCTAAATAAAATTATTTCCTCTTTCAAGTCCCATTAATTTTTAATAGACCAATTTACCCAGCCAGACTTGGGAGCCTACCACCAAGACTGTTGGCTGTGAGATCGAGTGTCTGCAAGGCAATGAGGTTAGCAAATCCATCACCAACCCACGTCGGTTCTTCACAAAATCACCCCTACACATCTCTCAATCTCACCCCATATCTCAATCTTTCTGTCTCAGATTCACAGGTCTCTCTCTCTATCGCTCTCTCACAGCTCTACACACACATACAATAATATGAATATGTGGGGTTATATTTCTGAGTACCAACACGTGGCAAGGTGACGCCGACGTGTCAACCGAGGTACCACGTGTCGCGGTAAGTTTTGCCGAGGTAATCTAAGAATTGCCGAGGTTATCTCCGAAGATATCTTAATCCGGGATAAGCGGATAAAGGCCTCTCCTTTCTTCTACCTCGGCTTAACATGCAAAGGCCGAGCTACCCGCAGAAGAATTAAGCCGAGGTAACTGTTAGATCGACCATACCTGCCTATATAATATGGAAATATTATCACGCTCAGATGGATGTCCAGCCATGTGAAGAAAGCCATGAGGCCAACACCTCACCAACTAGCTGGCCATGAGGCCATGTGAGTTGGCCATGAGGCCACGAGAAGCCATGTGAAGTAATTAAAAGCTTTTATCTGGAAAGCTGCCAAAAGCACAACAATGGGCTGGCAGCCAGCTAAAAAGTTGATGGCCTCTCCATCTCTATTTTGATATATATATATATATAGAGTGGCTGTGATGGGTAAAAAGGGGAAAAAGGGGGGACAGAGAACAAGCTAATTGTAACACTTACAATTACAAGCTTAGAGAACAAAGTGAGAGAGAGAATTACAGAGAGTTAATTGTAATTCTTACTGTTTATTCGATATAGTGAATTACTTCGGCCTCCTGTGGACGTAGGCAATTTGCCGAACCACGTTAAATTCTTTGTGTTATTATTTGTGCCATCTATTCTGCCTGTGTTCTACAGCTGAATCACTAAGGTGGGCAGTGTGATCGGAAAATCACTCACACAATTTGGTGCCGTCTATGGGAAAGTAAGACGAATAGATGGCCAGTAACGCATAAAACGAGAAGGTTGGGGGAGACACTCCCGCTGGGAGTGGCAGGCCTATTGACCTTGACGTCGAAGGAGACAACCACAACGACAAAGCCCGTGACCAGGGGAACGGGGGAAAATATGTCGTCCAGGAGGGCGACACTTCGAAAAAGACGGACCAGGGCAGATACTACAAGGAGGATAACCTCCAGGTATGGAGGGATAGGTGCATACGAAGGGATGAGAAAGTCAAGGACCTGGCAAAGAAGTTGGCAGACCTGCAGTCGGTCGTCAACTTCATGATGCAAAACAATGTCATGCAGCCACCATACCCACTGTAGGATACGCCAATCCCAGCAGTTAAAACTCGGAATGAAGGAAGGAAAATAATTCCTGAAGCACCACAACGCTCCAGGAACAAGAGGCACTCTCACCCGCCCTCCGGGGAGGTCGGTAAGTCCCAGAGGACGTATAATACAAAGGATCAGGAACCAAGAGAACATCGGCATGTACAAAAGTAGGCTCTCTGTTCCGACACAACCCATGGAGAAAGATCAAAACGGGCGTACCACGAGGCCGAAAGTAGTGTGCCAAAGGGGCTAAAGTCGAAAGATAGCCGAGCTCTGGGGAGGAGTAAAGAAGACTTGAGAAATTACCTCAAGAGGAGGGAACAGAACGCTGAAGCCGAGGTAACATCACCCGTCAAGCCGAGGACACCATTCTTGGTAGAACTGGACAAATTTGAAGCACCAAAAAGATTCAGCATGCCGAGATTTCAAATTTATGATGGTAAGTCAGACCCTAACTTCCACGTTGGACTATTTTTAAACTCGATGGCGTTATACAGTGGAAACGAGCCTTTGCTCTGCAAAGTATTTCCCTCGTCCTTTGGGGAGATTGCATCGGACTGGTTCCATAGATTACCAAAGGGAAGCGTAAGGACGTGGGAAGGCCTGGCCGAGATGTTTGTGGCCAGGTTCATGACGAACAAGCTACAGCCATTAAGGGTGGACGCTCTAATGGCTTTGAAGATCAGTAAGGATGAAGGCCTTAGGGCCTATGCAAAAAGATACTACGAGGTGTTCAACCGAATACCTGAATGCAACCAGGAGGTAGCGGTCGTGTCTTTCAAGAACGGCCTGAAAGAAGACTGTTCACTACGGAAATCTTTGGCGAAGACATTGCCAAAAAGCATGGAAGAACTCATGGCAATGATTGAAAAGTATGCCCGCGCCGAGGAGGATACGTCGGCCCACAAGGAAGTCATACAGGAGAAAAAGAACGACTCGCCGAAGCGAAGCTGAAGTAACAACGGATTCAGCAAGACAGAGATAGAGCTGAGGGCTAAACAAGCAGTAACAACCGTGTTCCGAATTCCAATTCAAAAGATCCTAGGAAAAATTCGGAGCCAGCCCTACTTCAGAACAACAGCAAGGGAACCGGGGGAGTTTATGGGAAGAAACACGGACAGACATTGTTCTTATCACAATGAAAACGGACATACAACACAGGGCTGCAGAGCCCTAAAAGCACACTTGGAAGATCTGGTGAGGCAAGGCCACCTGAGAGACCTTGTCGATGAAACCAGAACGAGAGAAGAACAGGCAAGACTGCCTCAGGTTGAAGCTACCCCACCACCGCCGCAACCCCGGGCAGAAAGACCTCGGGTAGTAAATGTAATTCACTCCAAGGTGAATGAAAACGACATTCGGGGGGAAACCCAAAGAGTAAAACACTTGCAGTACGTGAACCAGGTCGGACTGAAAAGACCTCGGCCGGAAGATCGCCAAGGTCCGATGATAACCTTCACCGAGCCCGACCTAGAGATGGTCCAGCACCCGCATAATGATGCCTTGGTAGTATCCCTCTAGGTTGGGGAGTGCCAAGTAAAACGCATCCTGATAGATCAAGGCAGCTCTTGTGACATCATGTACGTTAGATGTTACAGGGAGCTGGGCCTTCACCCTGACGACCTGGAGCAATCGAATGGCCCGATGGTCGGCTTTAATGGAACGCCGACGTGGCCACTGGGTGCCACAAACTTGGAAGTGCAAGCAGGCACTAAGAAAATCAGGACCGAGTTCATCGTGATTGATACACCTTCACCATACAACATCATCATGGGCAGGCCGTGGTTGCATGCAATGGGGGCAGTTCCCTCAACATTGCACCAACTACTGCGCTTCCCAACAGAGCATGGGATTGAAGAAATCAGAGGAGATCAACTGCAGGCAAAGAATTTCTCCATGGCAGCAATGAAGACTACTTGCAATGTTCGAGAACCAGCCAAGGCAGAAATTGAAGATGAGGACATGGAAGTCCTGGATGATGTCGGCAAGGAGCCGGCCGAGAAGAGTGAGGAATCACTAAAGAAAATTCTCGTCCAGGAGGGCGATGAGGAGCGATTTTTTCTTCTCGGCTCAGGCTTAGCCGAAGAAGAGGAAAGAGAACTGGAAGCCTTTTTAAGAACAAACATAGAGGTGTTCGCCTGGACACCTTATGAAATGCCTGGCATTGACCCCGAGGTCACATGTCACAGACTGAACGTCGACAGGTTGGCTAAACCTGTGATACAGCGAGCTAGAAGGCCGACGTTGATACACGTCGAAGCAGTGGAGGAAGAAGTTGACAGACTTCTAGAAGCCAGGGCCATCAGAGAAGTCAATTATCCAACATGGCTATCAAACACTGTGGTGGTAAAGAAGAAAAATGGTAAATGGAGGGTTTGCGTAGATTTTACAAGCCTAAATAAAGCCTGTCCCAAAGACAGCTTCCCTCTGCCAAAAATTGACCAGCTGGTGGATGCTATATCTGGACATGGAAGGATGAGCTTCCTGGACGCTTACAGGGGGTATCACCAGATAGCCATGTACCCCCCAGACGAGGAGAAGACAGCGTTCATCACCCCAAAAAGGCTTGTACTGTTATAGGGTGATGCCTTTTGGACTAAAGAACGCAGGAGCAACCTACCAAAGGCTGGTAACCAAAATGTTCAAGCACCAGATAGGCCAAACAGTGGAAGTCTACATCGACGACATGGTCGTAAAGACCAAGGAGCCAGAGAATCATCTTGCCGACCTAGCAGAGGTATTTAACATACTTAAAACATATCGGCTCCGACTCAACGCATCAAAGTGCGCGTTTGGGGTTGGATCTGGTAAGTTTCTAGGGTATCTGGTAACAAGAAGGGGAATAGAGGCCAGTCCAGATCAGATCAAGGCCATCCTAGATCTTCGGAGCCCAACCTCGGCAAAATAGGTTCAAATGCTCACTGGCAGGGCCGCAGCCCTAAACAGGTTCATAAGCCGAAGTTCAGACAAGTGTAAACCCTTCTTCAACCTGGTAAAAAAGACTACAGACTTCCTATGGGCTGAAGAATGTGAGGCCGCTTTGGCCGATCTAAAAAAGTATCTGATCACGGCTCCAGTCCTCTCAACACCTGAGCCAGGGGAGGAGTTGTTTTTGTACTTAGCCGTGCCAGAGCACGCGGTAAGCGCAGTACTAATCCGAGAAGAGCAGGGAGAACAGAAGGCTGTCTATTATGTAAGTAAAACATTAGCCAGCGCTGAAACGAGGTACTTACCACTGGAGAAGTTAATGCTGGCCTTAGTCATCGCCTCAAAGAAGTTGAACCACTACTTCCAAGCACACAAGATTGTGGTGCTAACAGAGCACCCATTGAAATCCCTGTTACAACAAGGAGACTTAACAGGAAGAATTGCAAGGTGGGCAGTGGCCTTGGGCCAGTATGACCTGGAATTCAGGCCCAGAACAGCAATCAAGGGCCAGGTTTTGGCCGACTTTGTGGCAGAATTCACGCCGGAGTCCATCGAACGTCGGGCTCCGTTGAGCCAAGATGAACGTGGTCCTAGCAAGCAAGGAGAATCCCAGCCGAAAGCAAAAGAGCAAAGGAAGGAAAAGCTCAGACCTTGCAGCATCTACATCGGCGACTCATTCAGACTCTTTGTCGATGGAAGTTCAAACCGACGAGGAGCGGGGGCAGGAGTACTGCTGATATCCCCAGATGGAGAAATAATGGAACAATCCATCCGTTTGGGGTTCAAGGCCTCAAACAATGAAGCTGAATACGAAGCATTGATTGCAGGACTAAAACTGGCAGCCGTAGCAGAAACAGATGGGGTAATAGTTTTTTGTGATTCACAGTTAATTGTTAACCAATCAACAGGAGAATTTGCAGCCAGGGACGAGAGGATGTCGGCATATGCAAAAGAGGTTATCAGATTAGCCGAGTTATTTCAGAACTGCCAACTTCTTCAAGTTAGCCGAGATGATAACAGCCACGCCGATGCATTGGTCAACCTGGCGAGTTCAATGCAGACTGGAAAGACAAGAACAATTATGATCGACTACATGTCGGGCCCGAGCATAGAACCACGGAACGCAAAGCAAGAAGCAATGTGTGTGGACATGGGGCCGAGCTAGATGGATGCAATTGTTGCATTCCTTAAAGAAGGAAAACTGCCAGAGGATCGCAAGGAGGCACACAAAATCAGATTGAAGTCGGCAAGATTCAGCCTGACTGCGGACGGACATCTCTACAGACAGTCCTTCACAGGACCCCTTTTAAGGGGTATTGGTGGCCATACATGCAAAAAGATGCAGAAGCATATGTGAAGAAGTGCGAACCATGCCAACGGTTTGCACCTTTGATTCATCAGCCAGCCGCTGACCTGAATCCAGTATCCAGCCCTTGGCCGTTTGCCCAATGGGGCATGGATCTGGTCGGACAACTTCCCCAAGCAACTGGGCAGAGAAGATACAAAGTCTACCACTTGTTGAAATTTGTAGCAATTTACAAGTTGGTCAGATCAGGAGCAGAGAAGATACAAAGTCTACCACTTGTTGAAATTTGTAGCAATTTACAAGTTGGTCAGACTGAATACAAAGTCTACCACTTGTTGAAATTTGCAGCAATTTACAAGTTGGTCTGACTGAATACAAAGTCTACCACTTGTTGAAATTTGTAGCAATTTACAAGTTGGTCTGACCGAATACAAAGTCTACCACTTGTTGAAATTTGTAGCAATTTACAAGTTGGTCTGACCGAATACAAAGTTTGCCACTTGTTGAAATTTGTAGCAATTTACAAGTTGGTCAAACCGATACAAAGCTTAGCTTCGCTTGTTGAAATTTGTATCAATTTACAAGTTGAAGTTAAGCCGAGATGGTTCCTTAGCTTTGCTTGTTGAAATTTGTAGCAATTTACAAGTTGAAGTTAAGCCGAGATGGTTCCTTAGCTTTGCTTGTTGAAATTTGTAGCAATTTACAAGTTGAAGTTAAGCCGAGATTACTACTCTCCTCGCTTGTTGAAATTTGTAGCAATTTACAAGTCGGGGTGAAGCCGATGCTATTGCTAATCGACATATAGCAATCCACAAGGTGGTCAAGCCAAAGATAATTGCTTAACACTTGTTGAAATTTGTAGCAATTTACAAGTTGAAGTTAAGCCGACATGAGACCATCTGTTGAAATTTGCAACAATTTACAGGTTGAGGTAAAGCTAAGTATATTGTTTAAACTCTTGTTGAAATTTGTAGCAATTTACAAGTCGATCACTGTTTAACACTTGATTATAACTTGAGAAAAGTTTACTGTGTATGATAATCCTTGTTGAAATTTGCAGCAATTTACAAGTAGGCTGGACTGATATTACAGGTTGAAGTTAAGCCGACATGTTATCATCTGTTGAAATTTGCAGCAATTTACAGGTTGAAGTAAAGGTTAAGTATATTGTTTAAACCCTTGTTGAAATTTGCAGCAATTTACAAGTAGATCATTGTTTAACACTTGCTAAAATTTGAGTAAAGTTTACTGTTTATATTAATCCTTGTTGAAATTTGTAGCAATTTATAAGTAGGTCAGACTGAGATTGTTGTTTAAACACTCGTTGAAACTTGAGAAAAGTTTGCAAAGTTAACATTGAATAGTATATGTTTCATACTTGTTGAAATTTATGAAAAGATTGCAGGTCAGTATCTTGCCGACGTAAAACTTGAAGTTATCATACCCGAGGTATGTAACCCCGAGAAGATTATGCAAAGGAAGAACTATGTAAATCATGCAAAATATTCTAAGTGTAGAAACATACAGAAGCAATGAAGAAGAATTAACAAACATTCAGAGAAAAACAACTGCAGTTGCATATAAAGAAGGCACTACGGCCTAGCAAAAACAAATTGTTCGTAAGCAACAGAAAGGTACATCGGCCATAAAGAGGAAGCTTACATTGTTCAGAAAACAAAACAAAGTACAAAAAATAAAAGGAAAAAAAAGCTAAGTTTCTTCAGCTTCAGGAGCAGGTTGGGCTAGGACCTCGGAGGGCTCTTGAAGAACAACCTCGGCATCTTTTTCTGCCACAACCTCAGCATGCTTTTCCACCACAACTTCGGCATCTTTGTCTGCCGCAATTTCGGCATCAATCTCGGCCAGAGTCTTCTCAACACTTCTCTCAGCCAAAAGAAGGTCAGAGGATAACCTGCCGATGTCAGCTTCTTTGGGCGCCTCTTCAAGATCTTCATCCTGGGTCAAGTCCAAAACTTGATCACCCTCAGGAGGAGACTTGGTCTCACTGGCGTCCTTGGGCTTCCTTACCAAAGCCTCATCATCATCCTTATCCTCATCCTGAGATTCAGATTCAGATTCATCTTCAGCTTGGCTTGGAGGTGGAGGTGGAGGAAATGGAAGTGGAATGGCTTCGGTCTTGCGCCAGGGCGAGTCGGCAGGAAGATCAAGCTTTTTGGCCAGGGACATCCAACCAAGGGAAAGTCCCCTGTTGCATGCCTCCCTGACTTGAAGCTTGTAGTCCTCAGCAACGTCGGCCATACCCTGATTGTAGGCCTTTTCGTCGGCAGCCTTGATTTCGGCTTCCTTGGTGGCCAGGGCATCTATCAGCTCCTTCTCGGCTTGGGCCTTTTTATCTTCGGCCTCTTTTCTCTCGGCTTCGGCGACCTTCCTGATATCTTCAGCAGCCTCAGCTTTTTGTTGAGCTATTTGTTGGGCCTTTGTGGCCACCTCAGCCTGATCCTCCAGGTTTTTCATCTTTAATTGAAGGCTTTTGTTGATCTTCTGAAGGGCAGAGTACTCCCTCCTTACATCGGCCAATTTCTCCCTCGTCTCAAAAGCTTGCATGGAGAAGGAGTGGGCGTGTTGAATGGCCTGAAAGTTCACAAGGCAAAGGTTATTACAAAATATTACAAGACTTTACAAGAATGAAGAAAGTGGCAGGAAGAAAAGTTATCAAATTCAAAGACTTACTTGGATAGAGCGCTGCAGCATAAGGGCATAGTTCTCATATTCACTCATCTTGGCATTGCGCTCAAGATCGCCTTCAAGGAGAACTGCAGTACTGAGTGCCACGCCGATGTTAACGTCGGCGGCACTTTCATTGGCATAAACAGGCCTGTTTTCAAGGGTAATTTTAGGGTCCCAGGGAACTTTAGGAACTCTGGACCCCGAAGTAGTCGCAGACGATGACCTCGGCCTTTTTGACTGAGTGGACCCTGATGGCTGGGCTTCAGCAGGTCCTTTGGCAGGTGCAGAGAAGGTCTTCTTGTTCTCAGCCAATTGGGAGATTGGCAGAGCATCTTCAACCTCGGCCTCAGTAGCCTTGGATTTTGGCTGGGCCTTCTTGGTCTTTTTTGGCTTCGGTGGGGGCACCGTTTGGGATGGTACAGCATCCACGTCGGTTGGAAGGTCGGCCAGAAGGTCCTGCACAACTGGCTTCGGGCGAACCATTTCGGCAGTTTTTACAAGTCGTCGCCAACGCTTTCTTTCTGTTACTGGGATCAAGTATGGTGCTGAAGTTGATAGCAGATCAACTGGGTCAGATGTTGACCCCTGATCAGCCCGAGATGTAGAGGCAGCCTGGGTTGTGGTGGTAGATGGAGAGAGGCTCTTCTTCTTCTTCCTTGGAACGTCGGGCAAAGTTGATTTGTAGGTGGGGATGAAATTCAACACCAGTGGAGCCTTGCGCTTATGGATTGGAAGGTCCAGGAGCTTCTTCAGGTCTTTTCCAAGAAAATATGACTGGCGAAAGTCCTTGGGTGGCTTGCGAACGTCTGCAAGGAAAAACACAACATCAGAAACAGACAAATTTTGAAGACTTACAAAGAAGCAACTAAGTTATTGGCGTTGGGCTCTTACCCTTGCCCTCTTTAATTGTTCGGGGAAGAGGGTAGAGATAGACTTCTTCTTCTGGGCCAAATTCCCAATTTCCAGAAGCAATAAGATAATCGTCTCCAGCCCCTTTGTTGGAGTCTGGGAGGTCGGCTACGATTTTAAATTCTGTGGACCTCGGCTTGAGGTAGTAGACAAAGCCTTTTTCTTTTAAGTCCAGGGCGCACATGGTGTAACAAAACTGGATGTCGGCAAGGGTAATACTAACACTCTCCTGCCTAGCTAGGTTTATGATACCATTGACCACTCTATAGGAGTTAATGGTAAGTTGCATTGGATTCAATTTGTAATAGTGGAGAACTTCACGAAAGAGGGGGTTGAGTGGCAGCCGAAGTCCACATTCAACAAAGGCAACAATAGGGAAAGGCATGGTATTATCCATTGGCATAATAGAGTCATCATCCCCAGCTAGTCTCAGATGGACATCATCTGGGATGGAGAATTCTTGCCTAAAAAATTCTAGTTTGGTTGGGGTGTTAACCCTATTTCTCCACATACCCATGATTTTGGTGTAAGGGTACTTGGCTACAGAGACAGGATACTCCTAAAGGGTTCTTCGGACCTCGGCTTAAACCTAGGTATGTATTGGTAAAGTTTGTTTCAGTTTTTCCTAAAAAATGAAGGTCCTACAAACAAATCCCAAACCTAAATCTACGAAGAACGAGTATGGAGGGCAGAAATCTGGAAAACAGAAAAGCAAAGCGAAGTTTCAGAATCAATAACAGAGGAAGGGCTATCAAAAGCATAAAGAATACATGGAGAACAGTGACAAGAGTGCAAGAAAGTGGTGAACAGTGAGTGGGTAGAAATCAAATTCACTTGAATACTTTCAAATATATGACTCACAATATTTAAAAGGAAAATGGGAGCAAATAATATCAACAGAAATGAAAGCGAAGGGAACGGTGGCTTACCAGAGAAATAGAGCCGGAATGAGCTTCGCCGAGGACAGACGACGGATGCAACAGTGGCGAAAGCTTCGCAGGAATGACAGATCGAAGACAGATGCAGAGTTCAAAGCTTGGAGCAATGGCAGATTTGAAGGAGAAAAGAGCTTTAGAGAGAGAAAATGTAAAGTAGACGAATGCAAAAGTGAAAAGATGAAAGAGAGAGACAATTGTTTTGTCAAAAATGTGAAACGGCGGCAAAACAGAAGCATTAATTGCGCCTGGGTTAACGCATGCGTCAGACGGCGCAAGCAGAGAAAAGACAGCCTACAGGCGCGTCACCAGCACAGACCAATAAGGGTAAAACGCGTCAGTGGAACGGTTGAAAAACGGTGCATGACAGCTCATGCGCGTAGGAGAATTGATCCGAATTCTTGTTCTTGGAAGAAGACATGTCGGCCTGAAATGGATGATCTCGGCTAGAAAGTTCTTAAGCCGACGTACGCGAAAGAAGTTCAATGTAGGTTCCATCACCTCAGTATGCCGAGGTAATAGAACCTAGGGGGCAGTTGTGGGGTTATATTTCTGAGTACCAACACGTGGCAAGGTGACGCCGACGTGTCAACCGAGGTACCACGTGTCGCGGTAAGTTTTGCCGAGGTAATCTAAGAATTGCCGAGGTTATCTCCGAAGATATCTTAATCCGGGATAAGCGGATAAAGGCCTCTCCTTTCTTCTACCTCGGCTTAACATGCAAAGGCCGAGCTACCCGCAGAAGAATTAAGCCGAGGTAACTGTTAGATCGACTATACCTGCCTATATAATATGGAAATATTATCACGCTCAGATGGATGTCCAGCCATGTGAAGAAAGCCATGAGGCCAACACCTCACCAACTAGCTGGCCATGAGGCCATGTGAGTTGGCCATGAGGCCACGAGAAGCCATGTGAAGTAATTAAAAGCTTTTATCTGGAAAACTGCCAAAAGCACAACAATGGGCTGGCAGCCAGCTAAAAAGTTGATGGCCTCTCCATCTCTATTTTGATATATATATATAGAGTGGCTGTGATGGGTAAAAAGGGGAAAAAGGGGGGACAGAGAACAAGCTAATTGTAACACTTACAATTACAAGCTTAGAGAACAAAGTGAGAGAGAGAATTACAGAGAGTTAATTGTAATTCTTACTGTTTATTCGATATAGTGAATTACTTCGGCCTCCCGTGGACGTAGGCAATTTGCCGAACCACGTTAAATTCTTTGTGTTATTATTTGTGCCATCTATTCTGCCTGTGTTCTACAGCTGAATCACTAAGGTGGGCAGTGTGATCGGAAAATCACTCACACAGAATATATATTAATTCTATGTTGTTGGTGTAGTTTTCTCTGTGATTATTGTAGAGTTTGTGTTGTGTTGAATACAGGTAAATACAGGGGAATGGACGTAAATTTCACGTGTTGCGGAGTGTTGCTATCAACTCTCAAAAAACTCATCCCTCATCACTCGAATTTTCGTCATTCGGATTTTGTTTCAATGTCAATTCTTCAAATTCTGAAACTTGTTCCATTTTTGTGATCTGGGTTCGTTTTAGTTTGCCTTGTATTGATCTGGGTATTTTTTCATTTGTGCCCATATAAATGTTTAGATAATCTTGGGAATTGTGTTTCTCTCTTTCCAAAGAGAAGAAAATTAGCTGACATTTTGAATGGATGAGATATCATTCGTGTGAGTTCAGGTGGCTATAATTAGAACGAGCTTCGTATTTCACTGATCACTTGTTGATATTTTAAGACTCTTTTTCAGATCCTGCATTACAAAAGCGTTGATCGAAGTGGACTGACCATGAACTAAGAGGAAGAGCGAGAGCATTGAGAGAGAGAACAGGCCGAAAAACCAAGAACGAAGATTTGCAAACTGTCTGTTAAACTCGAGTCACTGTGTAGCTGAGTCTTTTTTTGGAAATTGAGAATATTCTCAATTTTAATCATGAAAAAAAACTCAATTCAGCAATCTAATGTGTCAGGTTCGCATAATTATCTTTCTTTTTAATCCCATACTTTTTCAGAAGCCAAATAGAAATTTTTTAGTTTTAATAATTATATACTGAAATCATTCTCAGTTTGAAAATTGAGAACATTCGCTGTTTTTAAATTGAGAACCTTCTCAGTTTTGAAATTAAAGGGCAAAATGTCTTTTTACCTACAAATGGGACTTATTGATTCAAAACTTTTTGACAGGACCTAAACTACCACCAAATATGTAGATAAGACTTTTTGGTAATTAATTTTTTTTTTTTTTTTTTTTTTTTTTTTTTTTTTTGAACTGTGGTTTGAAACCTTCAAATACGCTTATGCATTGGACAAGGAGCACTCACATTGAGTAATGATATATTATACTTATGACGAATTCTAACCACACATAATATATATTTTTTTATATTTTAATTTTATGCTCTTAACATTATTAATAATACAAAGAGTAATGAAATTACAAATAAAAAAATAACAAAAATTATATGATAAATAATGAATATGGCTCAATTTAAACTTCACATTTTAGAACAAAATACATGGCAATGTTTTTTATTTAAATAATAAATTACCACATTAATGTCGTAGTTTTTTTTTTTTTTTTTGGGTGTATGAACTTTTTCAATGGATGGATTTTCCTAATACAGTGGAAATGAAGTACAATAATGGCCTATAGCCATGTTTGTTTGACAGATTATGTTGGATAGCATTGTTAGTAAGAGAATTGTGTTTGTTTTGATGATATGTGAGAGATGGTTAGTGATGGAATTGTAAAATTATTTTTATATGAAATAAAAAAAAATTATTTCTATATTAAAAAAAATTAAAACAAATATTAAAAAATACAATTGTACTTGGTAAATTTTTTTTTTATAAATATAAAATAGACTCAATCCCCTCACTATTTTCTTAATCCCACCATCTATCTAGCTAAGTTAATCCCCCTACTGAGGGAGATTATTAAGCCCATTGGACTATTAATCCGCCCTCCCATTTTACCACCAAACATGTTATGGGTGAGACCCACAATCATGATAGTCCAATCCAACCAGTCAAACCGTGAAACAAATATGACCATAGCTTCTTAGCAACTGTGGGGACATAATTTTTAAATGACAACACGTGGCCGAAGTGTCACCGAAGTGCCAGCCGAGGTACCACGTGTCCTGGTCATGACACCGAGATCATCTCGGCTAGGCCGAGGTTATCTGCGAAGATACCGAAATCCGAGATAAGCGGATAAGGAACAAGAGTCCTAGAATGAGAGAGGACTTTAGTTTGGGTAAGGATAAGACTCTTAGAGAGTTTATCCCAATCCTACTGGGAGTCCAAGATAAGCAGTAATCCTAAGTCCATTGAAGCTAGGCTTCTATTGGGACTAGGTTTGTGTTGGCTATAAAAGAAAGGCACCCTCATGGGTTTAAGGTATGCTTTTTATGCTCTGAATAGTGAGTTAAGCACTTTTGCTCTCTTTGAGAAATAACTGACTTGATCGTCGGTGTACCCCCCAGGTGGACAAGCCACCGCCGGAATCTCTTCTTTCTGTGACAGGTTGTTCGGGCTTAATCTATTCTGCCAGTGTTCTCCAACTGAATGCTTGATTGGCAGTGTGGTCGGAAATTGACACACACAATTTGGCATCGTCTGTGGGAAAGAAAGGAGAATAGATGGCCAACGACGGACAGAAAGAGAAGGTTGGAGACGACACCCCTACTGAGAGTGGGAAACATATTGACCTTGACGTCGAAGAAGACAACTGCAACGAAGAGACTCGTGATAAGAATCACGGAGGAAAGGACGTCGGCCAAGAGGGCGGCGTATTCAAGAAATCGGACCGGAGCGGGTATTATAATGAGGACGACCTCTAGGTATGGAAAGATAGATGCCTACGGAGGGACAACGAGATAAAGGGAATGGAGGACAAATTGACGAACCTGCAAACGGTCGTCAATTTCATGATGCAGAACAACGTCATGCAGCCACCGTTCCCGCTACAAGATACGCTGATTCTAGCGGCCAAGAAAGATGCCCAGAAATGGGGGTAGAAAACAGTTCCTGCAATCCCTCATCCACACAATTTGGCGCCGTCTATGGGAAAGAAAGAAGAATAGATGGCCAATGACGGACAGAAAGATGCCCAGAAAGGAGACAGAACATAATTCCTGCAGTTCCTCAGCACGACAAGGCAAAGGGGCATTCTCACCGGCCTTCACGGGAGGTCGGGCATGGAGAATGATGCTTGGGAGTTGGAATTTATAAGCTAAGGTTGGTTTAAACACTTGTTGAAATTTTAAAAATTTACAAGTTGAAGTTAAACCGAGGACATGTTTAACACTTGTTGAAATTTTAAAAATTTATAAGTTGAAGTTAAACCGAGGACATGTTTAACTAACTTGATCGTCGGAGTGCCCCTGGGTGGACGAGCCACCGCCGAAATCTCTTCTTTCTGTGACAGGTTGTTCGGGCTTAATCTATTCTATCAGTGTTCTCCAGCTGAGTGCTTGATTGGCCGTGTGGTCAAAAATTAACACACACAATTTTTGTGGAGACATAATTTTTGAATGACAACACGTGGCCGAGGTGACACCGAAGTGTCAGTCGAGGTGTCACGTGTCTTGGTCATGACACCGAGATGATCTCGGATAGGCCGAGGTTATCTGTGAAGAAACCAGAATCCGAGATAAGCGGATAAGGGACAAGAGTCCTAGAATGGGAGAGGACTTCAATTTGGATAAAGATAAGACTCTTAGAGAGTTTATCCCAATCCTATTGGGAGTCCAAGATTAGCAGTAATCCTAAGTCCATTGAAGCTAGGCTTCTATTGGGATTAGGTAAGTGTTGGCTATAAAAGAGAGGCACTCCCATGGGTCTAAGTATGTTTTTTATATTTTAAATAGTGAGTTAAGCACTTTTGCTATCTTTGAGAGATAACTGACTTGATCGTTGGAGTGCCCCCAGGTAAACGAACCACCGCGGGATTCCTATCTTTTTGTGACAGATCATTCGGGCTTAATCTATTCTGCTAGTGTTCTCCAGCTGAATGCTTGATTGGCAGTGTGGTCAGAAATTGACACACACAACAACATAAAAAGTTGGCTTAGACAATATAAGAGTTTTAAATGTCACTTTCGTGAGCTAATAAAACGCGATCTGCTTGAGTGTGGAAAGCCCCGCTCGAACAAGAAACCCTGCGCTCGAGCGTGAAATACGCTCTCCCAGTATTTTTGTAGACACAGTCCCTGCTCGAGCGTGGAGTGAAATTTATGAAGCCCGCTGGAGCGGAAGAATGCTCGTTCGAGCGGAAGAGCCAAATTTTAGGCAACAAAGGCTTGGAAAAACAAGCAACCAACATATTCCAAAAACACAACTACAACCTAATAACCAACATTAAGGGGAAGACAAGGGAAGCAAGACATGAACCACCATTCAAACCATACAAACCCGAGTCCGGAACACCACAAGAGATGGGTCAAAACCAAGGTCGCTATAACCTTCCCCTTTAAAGAATTTCGTCCCCAAAATTACAAATCATGTTTCAAAACCATGTTTTAGCCATTTTCCAAAATGATTACCAATAGCATATATGATGCTTCCAAGAGTGATACAACACCCACAATATTCCACATTCTCAAAACAGATACAATGTTTATATTGAATCCATGTTCTTCCCAAAAAATTATAACATATACAATGTTCTTACAAGTTAAAACATAGACAATGCTTATACTTCTCATTAACGAAATTAATTCTCAATACATGCTTATGCATCAATAAACAAATCCGGATATTTCTCTTGGACTTCTAATTCAAGTTCCCAAGTCGCTTCCTCGACTCCGTGATGTTTCCACAAAACTTTTACCAAGGGAATTGTCTTGTCTCGCAAGACTTGGTCTCGTCTATCCAAGACTCTTACCGGTCTCTCCTCATACGAGGCATTCTCATCTACCTCTAAGTCGGTCCAATCCAACACGTGCGATGGATCCGGCTCATATTTTCGAAGCATACAAATATGAAACACGTCATAAACCTCGGAAATCTGTGGTGGTAACGCTAAACGATAAGCAACCTCCGCAATCCGTTTAAGGATCTCAAAAGGGCCAATAAACCGAGGGGACAACTTCCCATTCTTCCCAAACCTCATCAAACCCCGTCTAGGTAATATTTTCAAAAAGACATGATCACCCACCTCAAATGACAAAGGTCTCCTCTTACGGTCGGCATCACTTTTCTGGTAACTCTGAGCCATAGCTAACCTCTTACGAATAAGTACTACTTTCTCCATCATTTCTCGAACCAACTCTGAACCTAACAAAGGTGCATCACCTAACTCGGCCCAACACACAGGCGATCTACACGATCGACGATACAAGGCCTCAAATGGTGCCATACCAATACTCGATTGGAAATTGTTATTGTAGACAAACTCCACTAAGGGTAGGTGTTTCTCCCACGACCCCTTAAAATCAAGGACACAACCTCTAAGCATATCCTCAAAGAATCTGAACGGTACGCTCGGACTGCCCATCAGTTTGAGGATGGTAAGCCGTGCTAAAAGTCAATCTAGAGCCCAAGGCACTCTGCAAACTCTGCCACAACCGAGCAGTGAAACTCGGATCTCTATTCGAAACAATCGTCATAGGGACCCCGTGCAACCTCGCTATGTCCCTAATATACAGGTCGGCAAGATAATCTACTGAGTCACTTACACGCATGGGAATAAAATGCGCCGATTTATTCAGCTGGTCAACGACCACCCAGATGGCATCATTACCCCCATTGAGTCCTCGGAATACCCACAAAAAAATCCATCGTGATATGTTCCTACTTTCACTCAGCTATAGGCAAGGGTTACAACAAACCCACTGGCCTCTGATGCTCGACCTTCACTTGTTGACAAGTAAGGCACTTTGATACAAACACAGCCACATCCTTTTTCGTACCTCTCCACCAAAATTGGCGACTAAGATCATGATACATCTTTGTGCCTCCCGGATGCACAGCAAGACGCGAATAGTGAAACTCTCGGAGTACTTCCTCTCGGCAAGACTTTGGTACAAACAAGCGGTCACGATGTCTCACACTCAGGTCAAGATGCGCAGTCAAACCTCTTTCTACCTTTCCATTGAAAATCTTCTCTCGGAACGATTCCACCTTAAGGTCACCCTTTTGTGCTTTCAACACTCGATTCATAAGTGTAGGTTATGCAACTACTGAAAACAAAGCTGCAGGCTCAACAGACTCGCCCAGATGCAAGTCAAACTCATTAAGAGTACCCTACATTTCTCATTCTTGGATGGCAATAGAAGCTACAATGCTAACTGACTTCCTACTCAAAGCATTGGCCACAACGTAGGCCTTTGCCGGATGATAATGCAACTCAAAATCATAATCCTCTATGAATTCCATCTACCTCCTCTGTCTCAAATTCAAGTCCTTCTGTGTAAACAAATATTTCAGACTCTTGTGATTAGAGAACACCTCAAATTTCTCACCATATAGGTAGTGCCTCCAAATTTTTAAAGCAAATATCACTGCTACTAACTCTAAGTCATGGGTAGGATAATTCCTCTATGTGTTTTCAGTTGCCGTGAGCCATAGGCTACTACTTTACCCTCTTGCATCAACACACAACCTAAACCTTCCCGCGAAGCATCACAATATACTGAATAACCCAAACCCCTCTTCGGTATAATCAATACTGGAACAGTGGTGAGTCTAATCTTAAGTTCTTGGAACGACTTCTCACAAGTCTCACTCCACACGAATTTGATTTATTTCCTCGTCAACTTAGTCAGAGGTGAAGCTAGTCTAGAGAAATCTTTCACAAACCGACGATAATACCCGGCCAATCCCAGAAAACTACGGATCTCAAAGGCATTCTTAGGCTATGCCCAATCTTGCACTGCCTCTATTTTGGACGAATCTACAGTCACCCCTTCCCCGGATACCACATGTTCTAAGAACTTAACTTCTTTTAACCAAAATTGACACTTTCCAAACTTAGCATATAGCTTATGGGCTCTAAGCAACTCAAGCACCACTAGCAAGTGTTCCTCGTGCTCCTCCTCAGAGGGTGGTGAGTAAATTAGAATGTTGTCCACAAAGACAACCATAAAATGATCTAGGAACTCCTGGAAGATTCAATTCATTAAATCCATAAACACTGCTGGTGCATTGGTTAGCCCAAAAGGCATCACAAGAAACTCATAATGGCTATACCGCGTATGGAATGCTGTCTTCGGGATATCCTCCTCCCTTACTCTCAATTGATGGTAACCCGATCTCAGGTCTATCTTAGAGAAACAACATGACCCCTTCAATTAATCAAACAGAACATCTATACGAGGCATTGGGTACTTATTCTTAACAGTAACCCGGTTTAACTTTCGGTAATCAATACAATGTCGCAATGCTCCATCTTTCTTTTTAGCAAAGAGAGTTGGTGCTCTCCAAGGCGAAGTACTAGGGAGAAAATAAAATCCTTATCTAGCAATTCCTGGAGTTGAATCTTCAACTCGTTCAATTCAGCTGGTGCAAATCTATATGGAGCCATAGAAACCGGTGCCGTACCAGGCACTAAATCAACAGAGAACTCGATCTCTCCGTGAGGTGGTACACTAGTAAGATCCTTAGGAAAAACATTTGAGTATTTGCACACCACTCTTGGTAACTCAATCCGGACTTCATCACACTCACTACTCATAAAGCTAGCAAGAAGGCAACTAAGTTCATTCCGCCTATGCGGATCATACACCGGTGATAAAACTCTATCCACACGGTCACCCAAGAAATAACAGCAATCACCGCTCAAGGTACATATATTAACCTTCTGACAGTAACAATCTATAACAGCCTGGTATGACGATAACCAGTCCATACCCAATATGACATCAAAACTATGCATGTCAAGCAATACAAATGCAAATGGTAATCGACGACCAACAATCTCAATGTCATAACCCCAACACCCTTGTTTCAAGATAATCTCATCACCAATTGGTGACTCTACACAGATAAAAGATGTTAATTGTGCCAACTCCAAACCGAAAATAGATACAAATGTAGACGAAATAAAAGAATGGGATGCACCCGTATCAATCAACCCCTTAGCAACTGAATTGCAAAACAAAAGGGTACCTCTCACTGTAGAAGGAGTAGGTACTAGATCTGGCACTGCAACCGTGTACATATGTCCAGTAGGTCTCTGCTCAACCTTCTCACCTCTCGGAGCGTAAGCTTGATGTAGTTATTGAGTTGAAGAAGCTCCCTGATTGGCCCTCGAGGCCTGTGCTGACTGTGCTGGCTAGTGACTTTGTGTCTGTCTCGAACTAGACGCACCAGGTGTGCCACCCAACTATGGGAAAAACCTCTTCAGATGCCCTTCCTGCCCGCACTAGTAACAAGTGAGTGGCTGGCCTCTCCCTTGACTTTGGCTCTGAAAACGAGCCAAAGATGATGCTGCTTGCTGCCCTCCCCCCTCTCTGAGGACAAGCTGGAGACTTGTGGCCCAACTGACCACACTTAAAGCAAGTGAAATTTCCAAAGCCACCCCTCCAAGAACCCGAACTCGGTACTGGAAAAGTGGACCTCGATTAAAACCCCTAAGGCTGCTAAGAGTTAGAACCCCTCTGCCTCTTATTGTCCCCCTGACTATTCTAACTCCTCCTAGAGCCCATCATTTCCTCCTCTTCTTGCATAACAATCTCGAGATGGGCTTTTACCTCCACAAGGCGCCTAAAATCTTTAAGCATGGACCCAACCACTCAAAGCTTGAGTCCGGTCCTCAACCGCTTCTCAAATTCTAAACAACGACGGTCCTCAGCCACCACCAGCGCCGGTGAGAACCTAGACAAGCTAGTAAAGGTTGCCTCAAATTCAGCCATAGGTGTATTCAACTACGCCAATTTAGAGAATTGATCTCTCAACCTCTCCTTAACTGTGGGAGGTAGAAACTTATCTTGGAAAGCATTGACAAAGGCTTCCCAAGTCATCTCAATTCATCCACGTGCATACTTCCACCACTGACCCGCATCTCCCTTCAGCTGGAATGATGCCAAGGTCACTCTTAAATGATCATCCTCGATGCCAAGCATCTCGAATGTTTTCAACAACTGCTCTAGCCATTCATCTGCCTTCAATGGCTCCTTAGGATCACCCAAAAACTCATTCGGATTTGACCGGAAAAGCTCCTCTTTAAGAAAGATGGCCCTACTTCAGTTACTTGGGCCTGGACTTGATTCTCAGCTCGGAGAATGTCCATAGACTCCCTAAATGCTCTTCATATCTTGCAGGCTAAGGCGCCCATGGCCTGCTGATTAACCGGTTTGGCCACATTGGCCTGACCAACTCCTTCTTCCTGTGTCGAAATATCATCCGGTAAAGGCACCTCATACCTCCTAGGCCTACCATGCCTATTACTACCACGTCCACGTCCTCACATCCTAATAAAGGTAACAACGGGATTAACACATTTATAAACGTGCCAAATTTAACTCATTCGCAGCCTAATACATTGGACAACAATAAATCACTCCACATAGACATGTAATCACATAAACACGTACGAATTTCCTTCCTAGATAATGACCGTCCCATGGTGTTGCTAGAGTTCCAATTAGAAACAACAGTGATCAAGTGCTCTTCTAATAGGACTTCCACAAACCCGTAGACTCAATCAATATCTCAGGAACTAAATTCCATACCCACATAATCATATAAGCATGTTATCACATAAGCATACAATGCATACTAACATCTCAATCAAGCGAGACAAACCCATTCTGGTACTAACCACTTCCCATGCACCCAAAGTATTCAAACCCGGTACGCTCTGATACCAAGTTATAACGCCTCCCCCCTCAAAAAAAAAAAAAAAATTCAATAAAGGTAACTCATATGCGGGATAAATATGAGAAACAACATACTTTCATATATCAGAGTTCATTGTTTAATAACCAGTTAAATGTCACGTAGGCTTACATCTTTCCAAGTCATTGCTTGGTTACACAAATTGAGTCTCGCTCATTACATCTTAAGCCCTTGGCTTAATAAATAACAAACAAACACACACAAGGCATAATTAAGAAGCTCTTGCTTCCCGAAAGTCCATCCACGCTATTGCCTTGGAGGAAACATCTCACCTGCGCCTGAAAATGGTATTCCCATATAGCGTGAGCCAACAGCCCACTAGAAATAATCTAACACAATATATGAAGTTTAGCAAAGGTATAAATACCACGTGCATAAACAATACCGATACTAAGACATCTACAAGGCTAGCATATTCATATGCCACTAAGACCTAACGTCGTTCCATTTTCTTTCAATTCATTTCCAGCTCATACATGCTACTCAATTCATGAGTTAAATTCATTATCTTTCAACAACCAAAATGAGACTACAACTTAATGGTTTTCCAATTATGCAAAACACACATAAACACTTCAAATCTGCCATTTTACGGATATTTTTTTCTGAAGGAATCGGCACCCATTTATATATAAAATTTCTAGTCTTTCACCCAGGACACTCCGGTCAACTTGCTTTAAATGGAGCCCATCCCCTTTCTCCTCCCAAACAAATATACATATGCAATGCATTTATAAACATAATCACATATGGAGTACATCCTCTTTCTTCTCCCAATAAATATACATATATAATGTATTTAAAACATGGTCATATTCAATGACACCAACAATGGATTAGCATTAAATCGCCTAATCCTCATGTAATTTCTTCAACAATCATAGCTATCCTCCACTAATAGCCCGATGCAATTATTTCAAAAGAAATGTTAAACATCAAAATAGATAGTGTATTCAAAACTTCCATAGGTGAGATAATACATATCCAATATCACCATTTATAACCACAACCTTCAAATTTCACATTCTCAATGTTAATCCCAACTATTTATGCAAGATAATGATTTAATCAAATTACGGCAAAATTTCCCTTTTTACCAAATCTCAACCCAAACACCAAAAACAACTATTTTGGCACAATACAACCTTGTATCCAAACCTCAAACCCATTTATGCCACTTTCATCAGAAACCCCTCTTTTCCATGTAACACCCAAATCTTAGATTTGTCAAAACCACAACCAAATCTCATCATCTATGCACAATAGCAAATAACTAAGCTAAAAACCATATTAGAGTGTAGAGAATCCCTACCTCAAGTTTAAAGAAGAAAAGAGTTGAAACCCCCAAAATCAACGATGATGAAACTCGATCTCCACCACATACAACAAAGCCCTCGAGAAGTTACACAACTTTGACGAAGGAACTATGGCCAAAATCCAAATGGATTTGGAGAAATCAAAGAGAGGAGGTGGTTTCTAGAGAGAGAGTCTCGAGATCTAGATCTTAGAGACTTTTAGAGAGAGAGAGAGGATTGCAAAAAGTGATCTGAAATGTCACTTTCACGAGCTGATAAAACGCGGTCCGCTCGAGCGTAGAAAGCCCCACTCGAGCGTAAGACACAGACTCCCGCTCAAGCGTAAAACCCTGCGCTCGAGCGTGAAATACGTTCTCCCAGTATTTTTGCAGACACAATCCCCGCTTGAGCACAAGAATGCTCACTCGAGCGGAAGAGCCAAATTCTGAGCAACAAAGGCTTGGAAAAACAAGCAACCAACCTGTTCCAAAAACACAACTACAACCCAATAACCAACATTAAGGAGAAGACAAGGGAAGCAAGACATGAACCACCATTCAAACCATACAAACCCGAGTCCGGAACACCACAAGAGGCGGGTCAAAACCAGGGTCGCTATAATATTTAGGTGGCTTTTTTTAATAGCATTTTTTAAAATGCCGCTTCTATTAATATTTAACGACGATTTGTAAAAACATCGCATATTCCCTTAATAAAATGACACCGTTTTAGAATAGGAGGCGTTTAAATAGGTTGTGCCTCATGCGCCTATTTTTGAATCTGAGAATACTTGTTAAAGCTTTATAAACCGTTATTTTGAATCTCACGCCTTTACAATCCTCACGCCTCTCTCTTGCTCACCCCTAATTGCTTCTAAACCCTTGATAGCGATCTCGATTCAGAGCAATTTTTTTTGAGCTTCATCTTTGAGATTCATACAGATTCATCAGAGCAATTTCGATTTGAAGCTCTGAAGCTCCACTATCTCTCTTTCTCTCTCTCTCTATTCATCCTTTGTTCTCTGCGATATCGATCTGAAGCTCTGAAGCTCTGGGAGATTGCGAAGAGAGAACATGGGTTGGTTTCAATAGCAGATGAAGTGATCTCAGGAGAGGCTGTGCTTCATTTCTCAGATCAGTCTCAGAGCGATTTCGATTTTGAAGTTCTCTCTCTCGATTTTGAAGCTTCACCATGAGGTATTGATTTCTCTCTCTCTCAAGCTCTTCCTTCCTGTCTCTCTCGATTTGGTTATTGAGATCTATTGCTTATTTGTGTTGTGTGTGTGTGTATATATAAATGTTTGGTTTCTTCGTTTTTTCCCCCCACTATGTCACTGTTTAGCTTACCTGAAATCTTAGTTACATTTTTTCTAACCTTCTGATATGTAAAAACTTTATTTCTTCAAACTACTCATTTATCACCTCTACGCGCTTAGCATTTTTTTTTTTTAATGAAGAAATGATTGATTGGAAATCTAACAGTATAGATGTTCAGTATTACAATATTATTCTTAACAAGGAGATTCTGATATTGAAGTGATTGGGTTTTAAAAACATTTTCCAAGAAGAAATTTTATTTTTGGACATCACCTGTAAGGCCAGATAGCATAATAGGCATTTATATCCATAAAGAGAACTTGATTAGCATAATAGGCCAGACAACATAATAGGCATTTATTTTTGTGACAAGGTCACCTAAGACTAACATACGCTTAATCTAACACTACTTGGTGCTGCAACATCATCCAGACACCATTTTCAAAATGATACAAATACTGTTAAGGAGTATTAGACAAACTCTCAAGTATTGTGTTGCATAAATAAGACCTATGAGCTGTCCCTTAAATGACTTTATCTTGCCTCCAGAGAAGTCTGAGAAGCTCCACCCTTTTGGACCTAGAAACCACTCCTCATTTAGTATTCTGAGAGCATTTTCTAGGAGCAGAAAGCCTTCAAGTAGAGTCCAAAAACCCATTTTCTGCATGATGAAAATCTTGTTAAGCAAAGACTTCAAGAGAACTTGATTAGAAGTTAAGTATTTCCACAAACACATAAAGCCAACCCCTAAAATATGATAAGATTATCATACGATTTACAGATCAGCATGACAGATGACAAGAAGCCAAGAATAGAAGCTAAAACTATAAATGTGAATATAAATAAGGTTGCCTCACTCTTTTCAAAACTTCTCACAACATTCCATTATTGTCAAGTATATAAAAAATCTTAACAGTTTACATTGGATGCTTGTATCATTGTTCAAACCATTTAGAAAGAAGATGAGACAAAAGGGAATTAGGAGGGAAAAAAGAAGAAGATGGATGTAACAAATGGTGCACAAAACAAAAATATGACATAGGCCGTGAAGTCTTTACCAAGTGCCGGAGAAAAGAAGAAGTGCAATTTTTAGTAGGGAAAGCGATTGCTTTTGGGACTCAATTGTGGAAGAGCAGTTGAACCCATTTCTCTCCCTGAGCCTGCCAAAGCTCTATCTTCAAAGCATGATTTTGATCTGCAGGTAGGCATTATTATCATGTATTGTCATTCAATCTAGAGATTTATAGAGCTATGGAAAATTACTTACCAACAATTAGGTGCTATGGTTTTAGGTTCTTTTTGAAGAATCAAACTAACAAGTAGATTGAGTTACTCTTGGTTGTACAACATCCATTGGCCCAAAAATAATTGATAAAAAAATGATTATTTAGTTGTTTGACTTGGAATGAGATATTTTTCTTATAGGAAATTGGATGTATATGTCTACTTTACAGTTATGTTTTGGTTGGTTTTTCTTCTTGGATACGGACTCCTCTGTGGGATTTTTTTATTCATAGTGCACTACTCAATACTTTCAATCTACAAATTAACTAGTGTTATATATATATATCATTTTAGAAGAAGAAAGCACCAACTCAACTAGAAGCTTTTACAACCAGTTGAGGACTGTTAACTGTTGATTGTGTGATGGAACTCACTTGAATAAATCAATCCATTAAAGTATACAATGTTTTCATGGTGGAGATGGTAGTACCTCATGGTTGTAAGTGTCCTCATGATCTGGAAGCCTGCAACAGGTAATGGACCAGTTTAAGTGATCACCAAAGCTGAAAAATAGAGCAATGTTAGGAACCCCAAATGAATTATCTAATATTATACCCAGTACACAAAATAAAAATATGTTTCTAAAACAACAAAATGCTAATGCTCACAGAAGCTTAAATTTGTTCACTTTAATTTGCACAAATCCCTTCCCAAATCTAAGATCCAATGTATCACAACTTGAGTTCCCTAACACTAATATCACACAGGTAACAATAGGTTTAAAAACCAACTAGATTTGGGTTCCAACCAAAATTAAGCATAAGAATGTTTCTATCATGCACTGAACTAAATAATCGTTGTTATTGTGATCAATGCCATAGCCTAGTCCTTAACAACTGAAAGGTCAACTGCATTAATCTATTCAACCAATTGGTTCTCAATATTCACGATGGAAATACGTGCCATCTTCTAATTATACAACACTTGTTAATTTCAATCACTTGTTATATGTGAAGAAACAAGATAGTGATAAGCCATTCATCCTAGCATCTCAAGCACATCAAGTCTTTTATGTTAATGATTCTGTTGAAGAAGATTGGAATGTTATACTCAAGATGAAACCTAGAGACTTATATGAGGCATGTGGAAAACAACCAACTATTGATGAAAGACTACATCACAATAAAGTGGAAGGATTTGGTGATCAAGAGTTAGATGTAGCTTCCTTCACTTATGAGGAGGATATGAATTGGGTTAGGCAAGGTATTGATGGAACAACTATTGATGAAACTATTGGACCTCTAGAAGCATCGACAGAGGCACAATTTGAAGATGACGAGGAAATGATATGATACTATAATTGGTTGCATATTCACTTTTACATTTGTGTTTTCTGTATGGATATTCATGTTAATAAAATCTTTGCTTTTATACCTTTGTAGCTTTCTTTAAATGGCCATTTTTACATTTCATGTACTCTTATTCTGTTTTGAATGCAGTTTCTTTATAGATTATCATGTCCTTACTCTTATGTTTGTAGTTTCTTTATAGATATTATCTATGAGTTCTAGCTCCGATCGTTCTTCTAGTGAAAGTGAGCAATCAAGCTCTAGTAGTTCTAGTTTAGATGAGACTCAGGCCACACTCAAGATGAGAGTCATACCCATCCACCGGCATCATGGCATCCACCATGCAATCTTTCTACCACATCACGTAGCGGTAGTACATTACATGGCTCTATTTCAGCTGGTACGTATAAACTTTAGGGTTGCTGGATATCTTCTTATGGTGTTTTTGGGTTGGATCTGTAGTCCTATCTATCATAATGCATGGTTATTTTTTAAAAAATTGAGTCTGGATAATTAAAAGCATAATGTGTGGTTATAGCAAAGGATAATAGAATTTTAATATTAAAAGCATAATGTGTGGTTATAGCAAAGGATAATAGAATTTTAATATTCTCATATATAAGCATAATGTCGCCCAAGATTTTGGAATTGAGGGGTGATTACATCACATATCCCACCTGCTTGGTAGCTCATCGATATGTCTAATTGCATGAATAACCTACCACACATTACAGCTAGGCTCTCAATATTTTGTATATATATATTGTTTCTTCACTTGTTTCTTGTGATGTGTTAAACCTAAGTTATGCTGTTTTAGCATTCTTGGAGCATATTTGGGTTTCCAGAATTTAGACTGTGTTTGCTGTTAAGTAATTGTTTTATTAAAAATAAAATAAAAATCTGTATAGTGTGACATATTCATAGTTCCAGTATTTTAACTTAATTTGCCATATTTCCATAAATATTGAGTTGTGGTAAATTATTTGACGATCTGTATTGTTTAGTTTTCTCCCCAATATGATTTGTTTGTTTAAGCCACATCGGCTTAAAGTCTTCTTTGATAACTTTTATTAATTTATTCAATATTTCAGGAAAACTGTTGATTTGTAAGAAAACGTATTGAAGGGAACAATATGACTGTGGTGTTATAGATAGCTCACTGATATGTCTGATGGCATTGAAAGAATTCATCTTGGCAATACCAAATTTCTCTATTCCAAACTGGTTACTTTGGTCTTGCAATTAGGCATGGGCTGATCGATATTCCTATCCCTTGGCTGTGGCGTTATAGATGCTCATATTGTTAGCAATGTCAAACTTGTTTCCATAGTTGGAGTTTTGAAGGTAAAAAATTAGTGGTTTACATCCTCAGGCAATTAATGACATGGCCAATAGCCGAAACATGGCAATCTCATTTGGGGATGGTTTATACTATTATGAACTGTTCTATATGTGCTACTTTTTAATTAATTTTTATAAAAAACTTTGTCTGTGTCAGCATTTGGTTTCTTTTCTTGGTTGATAGATTCAAAAACTGGATAGAAGTTCATGTTTAATTAGATCCCAGGGGCTTTGTCGAATACCAACTTTTGTAACTATCTAGTTGGCCTCATTCTTATGCCTTTTGAAATGAAAAAATTGGCCATGATTTTAATACTTGCTTTTGATTTGACTACATTTTTTTTTCTCTTTCCTTCTTAAATTTATTTTTATTCTTTTTGGTTAGGAAAGCAAAAAGAAGGAAATGTGGTGAAAAATAGGGACACTCTGTACTGTTTACCTGTGTTACCATGTTCAGTTGCTATGATATTGTTATCTAGCTTTGTTTAGGAGATCTTCTAAGATTTAGATAAACCTTCTCCTACTACCTGTTGCTTTTTCCCATAGATCTATCACTCTACTTCATTTCTCTCTGCAAACAAATCTTGATCAAATTTTTAGTGATTTGGTTAACCTAACAGGTTATCACCAAGGCTTGTTGTATGTATGTAGTCTGGTTTTGAAGGATATTTGGACTGCAAATGACTAATTTTGTTTCTGGTTCTCTTTGAAGACTGATTCCTCGATTGATTGACTTTTTAAGTCATTAAAAGGATTACAAAACTTGGAACTAAAAATACACTCTGCTATCATATGAAAGTCTTGATCCATGACCTCAAAAAATTGACTTACATGATTTGGTTATGTTTTGTAGGTCCTAGCTCAAGTCAAGCCACACAAAAGCAGATAAGGGGTCCTACATATGTGCATGGTCAATGGGGTACTAGTGAGGATGGCATTTTAAAGAAGAAAACGAAGAAGAAGAAGAAGAAGAAGAAGAAGAAGAAGAAGAAGAAGAAGTGTAACGCTTTCAAAATAATACATATAAACCCAACATTCATGACATCCATAGATATAAGAGAATAAAACATATTTCCATTTATCAGAGTATTCATTACAAAAGTATTACATGTTGACAACAAAAGTAAATGCCCTACAGACTTACAACTTTCCAAGCCAACACTTGGTTACAAAAAGAGAGTACTAACTCAAAACATGTTAAGCCCTTGGCTTGAATTTACATGTAATACCAAAATAACAAAAACAACCAAAAGAGTCCTCAACTCCCAAAACCTCCCAAGCTACGTCCTTGGAGGTGGCATATCACCTGAACCTGAAAATGGTGTCCCATATAGGGTGAGCCAATGCCCAGTAGAGATATACTAAACCAATTATGAGAAATAACTAAAATATTAGCATTCGATAAATGGTTAACACTTATAAACCAACTTACCATACTTTTCAATTCAACAACAAATACATCCATTTTTCATTCCACTTTCCTTCATTTATACAATTTTGATTCATAAACATGGCTCAGAACCTAGCTAAACAATTAAATGAGACTATAACTCATATTAAAACACTTCCTTCATCCACAATTCAAATGAGACTACAACTCATATTAAAACACTTCCATACTTCAATTATCAACGTTATGCAAACGTAATTAAGATTTCGGGACTTTCACCCTGGACACTCTGGCCAACTTAGTTATCAATGGAGTCCATCCCTATCTCCTCCTAAACAGGTTTGAGAGTCCATCCCCTATCTCCTCTCAAACCATGGAGTACATCCCCTATCTCCTCCCAAATAATATACATATACAATGTATTTAAACACTTATCATATACAATGATCAATCAATACACATATTCGATGTATTATTCCAACCGTCATATTCAATGACATATTCCAGGTGATTAGTTTCAGTTTTCCTTAATCAACATACAGTGTCTACAACAATCGAGACTATCCTCGACCGATAGCCCAAAGCAGTTATCTCTAAACATATAATAAATTTATCAAACAGATAAAATACCAACATTTTCATAGGTGAGCGATTAATTTATCCAACTACACCATTCAATCCCACAACTTCCCAATTTCATAAATTTCAATTCAATTACACAATTCTCCAAATTAATTATTCAAATTAATTATTCAACATAATTATGGCATTTTCCCCCTTTTTCAAATATCAACCCTAAGGTTGAATTTCATCAATTTAACAACAATAATTCCATTTTTCCAAGGTCTCACATACACATGGAGTTTAACATTTGAAAACCCCCTTTTCATAACCTCAAATCAAACCCTAACTTTCCCAAAATTACCAAACAACACCATCTAATCAAAATGACCGCTCATAAGATGGAGTAGGATATCCCTACCTCAAGAGAAAAGACCCAATGAAGATGATGAAGAAAACTCTAGATGCTCCAAACCCAAAGATTTTCGGATCAAAATGAAGGCCACGCCAAGCTCCACACTTTTTACAAAGGAACTAGGGTAAGAGACCACTAGAACTAGATGGATTTGTAGAGGGAAGATGAATGTAGAGAGAGAAGCAGCCGGGGCTAGGGTTTGAGCAAAGAAGATGATGAAAAAGTGCAGTGTAACCTACTGCTGCCAACTGATATATTCGAGGCTCGCTTGAGCGAAGGAGTGGTCGCTCGAGCGACCAGACACAAAGAAACCTCGCTCGAGCGCAGAAATCCTTGCTCGAGCCAATAATTCGAAGCTTCAGGTTTGCAACCCAGAAGCACACTCGAGCTAAGGAAAGCTCGCTCGAGCGAAGAAACCCAAAACATAGTCCTCGCTCGCTCGAGCGAAGGAAAGCTCGCTTGAGCCAAGAAATGTAGCCTTCAAGTCCAAACTAGACCCAGACGCAAGCTCGAGCGCAAGACTTCTCGCTCGAGCCAAGAGACACACCACTCAACTCTCGCTCGAGAGAAGAAACCCTGGCTCGAGCGAAGGAACTAAAACACAGAGCTCGCTTGAGCGACAAAAGCCTCGCTCGAGCGAAGACACCAAAAACTGGGCGGCAACAATTTGTTTCAAAACACTCCCAACCTGTTACAGACCTGCCCAACACATCCCAAAACTCAAATACAAAGAATTAAAGGACGAAAATGAAACTTATACAACAACAGACATCTACGGAACCGAGTTCGGAATATAATAACCAATGGAGGGAAAATTGGGATCGTTATAACCTCCCCCCCTTAAAGAATTTCATCCCCGAAATTAGTTATAGGTTTCAAAAAAAAATGTGATTTTTCAATTCTCAACAATATTACAATTCAATATTCAACATCCTGACCCATTATCGGTCATCCCATCTCTTTTCAAGAGGAAATTTACAATATAATTCAATATGCATTAACAACATGCTTTTCTTTGAAATTTAACAAATTACAATACCATATTCCGTCATTCCATAACATATTCAATGTTAATGATACATTTGCATTTCTACAATATGTTCAACATATACAATGTCAAATTTAAACTTCCATTTTCAAGGCATATTCAATAATACTTCCATAAACCGAAACATATACAATGTTTTACAACTTAAGACATATTCAATGTTCCTAAAGTTTATCAATACAACAAAATATTCAACATATGCTCAAACATCCACAAATAGATCCTGATACTTCTCTTGGACCTCCAATTCACGTTCCCAAGTGGCTTTCTCCACCCCGTGATGTTTCCACAAAACGTTTACTAAGGGAATGGTCTTGCCTCGCAAGACTTGGTCCTGTCTATCCAAGACCCTTACCGGTCTCTCCTCATACGAGGCATCCTCATCAACCTCTAAGTCAGTCCAATCCAATACATGTGACGGATCCGGCTCGTACTTCCGAAGCATACTAACATGAAACACGTCATGCACTCCGGATAACTGCGGCGGCAAAGCTAAACGATAGGCTACCTTGCCAATCCTCTCAAGGATCTCGAAAGGGCCAATAAACCTAGGGGACAACTTGCCACTCTTCCCAAACCTCATCAAACCCTGCCTAGGTGATATTTTCAGAAAGACATGATCACCCGCCTCAAATGCCAAAGGCCTCCTCCTACGATCGGCATAACTCTTTTGGTGACTCTGGACTGTAACAAGCCTCCTACGGATAAGCTCAACTTTCTCCGTCGTTTCCGCACCAACTTCGGGCCCAACAAAGGTGCATCACCCACCTCGGCCCAACACACTAGAGATCTACACGGTCGGCCATACAAGGCCTCAAATGGTGCCATCCCAATACTCGATTGGAAACTGTTGTTGTAGGAAACCTCCACTAAGGGAAAGTGCCTCTCCCACAACCCACTAAAGTCAAGGACACAGCCTTGAAGCATATCCTCAAGGATCTAAATAGTACGCTCGGACTGCCCATCAGTCTGAAGATGATAAGCCATGCTAAAGGTCAACCCAGTGCCCAAGGCACTTTGCAAACTCTGCCACAACCTAACAGTAAAACGCGGATCTCTATCTGAGACGATCAACATTGGGACCCCGTCCAACCTCACTATGTCCCGGATATACAAGTCGGCAAGATGATCTACCGAATCTCTCACGTGTATAGGAATAAAGTGCGCTAACTTAGTTAACCGGTCTATAACCACCCAAATAGCATCACTACGCTGTTAAGTCCTCGGAAGACCTACAACGAAGTCCATCGTGACATGCTCCCACTTTCACTCGGCTATAGGCAAGGGTTGTAACAAACCCGCTGGCCTCTGATGCTTGGCCTTCACTTGCTGACAAGTAAGGCACTTAGATACAAAAACTGCCACATCTTTCTTCATACCCCGCCACCAATACTGGCGACCCAAATCATGATACATCTTAGTGCCTCCCGGATGCACCGCAAGGCGTGAATGATGAAACTCTTGGAGTACTTCCTCTCGGCAAGACTCCGGCACAAACAAACGGTCTCGGTACCTCACACTCAAGTCAGGATACACAGTCAAACCCTTCTAAACCTTCCCACTAGAGATCTTCTCTCGGAGGGATTCTACCTTAAGGTCACTCCTATGTGCCTCTAACACCCGATTCACAAGTGTAGGCTGCGCAACTACAGAAAACAAGGCCGCAACCTCAACAGATTCACCCAGAAGCAAATCAAACTCGCCAAGTGCACCTAACATTTCCCATTCCCGGATGGCTATACAAGCTACATCACTAATGGATTTCCTACTAAGGGCATCGGCCACAACATTGGCCTTCCCCGGATGGTAATGCAACTCAAAGTCATAATCCTCAATAAACTCCATCCACTTCCTCTGCCTCAAGTTCAAATCTTTATGTGTAAATAAATATTTCAGACTCTTATGATCCGAGAACACCTCGAATCTCTCACCATATAGGTAGTGCCTCCAAATCTTCAAGGCAAAAATCACAGCTGCTAACTCTAGGTCATGTGTAGGGTAGTTTTTCTCATGTGTTTTCAACTGCCATGAGCCATAGGCTACCACTTTCCCCTTTTGCATCAACACACAACCCAAACCCTCTCGTGAAGCATCACAATATACTGCATACCCCAAACCCCTCTCCGGAATAATCAACACTGGAGTGGTGGTAAGTCTAACCTTAAGTTCTTGGAATGACTTTTCACAAGTCTCCCTCTATACAAATTTGACCCCTTCCCGCGGCAATCTAGTCAAAGGTGAAGCTAGCCTGGAGAAATCTTTCACAAACCGACGGTAATACCCAGCTAATCCCAGAAAACTGTGGATCTCAAAAACACTCTTAGGCTGTGCCCAAACCTGCACTGTCTCTATGTTGGATGTATCAACAGACACCCCTTCCCCAGAGACTACATGGCTTAAGAACTTGTCCTCTCTTAGCTAGAACTCACACTTCCCAAACTTGGCATACAACTTATAGGCTCTAAGAAACTCAAGAACTACTCTAAAGTGTTCCTCGTGCTCCTCCTTAGAAGGTGGATAAATCAAAATGTCATCCACAAAGAAGACCACAAAGCGATCTAAGAACTCCCGGAATATCTAGTTCATCAAGTCCATAAACATTGCCGGTGCATTGGTGAGCCCAAAAGGCATCACCAGAAACTCATAATGGCCATACTGCGTACGGAATGCTGTCTTCGGGATATCTTCCTCCCTGACCCTCAACTGATGGTAACCCAATCTCAAGTTTGCCTTAGAGAAACAACGGGACCCTTTCAACTGGTCAAACAGATCATCTATACGAGGCATAGGGTACTTGTTCTTAATCGTAGACCGATTCAATTTTCGGTAATCAATACAAAGTCTCAAGGCACCATCTTTCTTTTTAGCAAAGAGGATCGGTGCTCCCCACGGCGAAGTACTAGGGTGAATGAAGCCCTTATCTAGCAATTCTTGGAGTTGAATCTTCAACTCACTCAACTCGGCTGGGGTAAAATGATACGGTGCCATGGAAATCGGCGTTGTGCCAGGCACTAAATCAATAGAAAACTCCACCTCTCGATGGGGTGGCAAACTAACAAGATCCTCAGAAAAGACGTCCGAGTACTCACAAACCACTCTGGGTAACTGAATCAGGATCTCATCACACTCACTACTCATAAAGCTAGCGAGAAGGCCACTGAGCTCACTTCGCCCTCGCGGATCATACACTGGTGGCAACACTCTACCAACCCGATCCCCCAAGAAATGAAAACAATCCCCGCTCAAGGTACATACAGTAACCCTCTGGCGGTAGCAATCAATAACAGCCCGGTATGACGATAACCAGTCCATACCCAAAATCACATCAAAACCCGACATAGCCATAACTACAAAAGAAAATGAAAGCCAACGGTCGGCGACCTCAATATCACAACCTCTACACCCTTGCTTCAAAATCAATTCACCCCCAACAGGTGATATAACACAAATAGGAGATGCCAACTGCGTTAACTCCAATCCCAAAACAGATAAAAATGCAACAGATATAAAGGAATGGGATGCCCCCGTATCAATCAACACATTAGCAACTGAGTTGCAAAACAAAAAGGTACCTCTCACAACAGATGGAGCCGGTACAAGATCATGCGTGGTAACAGCATACACATGCCCAGAAGGTCTCTGTTCTACTTGCTCACCTTTCAGAGCAAAAGACTGCTGCATAGACTGAGACGATGAGGCTCCTTGATTGGCCCTCGAGGCCTGAGCAGACTGAGCTGGCTGAAAACTCTGCCTTGGCCCAGACGCACCAGATGTGCCACTCAACTGCAGGCAGAACCTCTTCAGGTACCCCGCCTGACCACACTGGTAATAAGAGAGCGGTTGGCCTCTGCCCTGACTCTAGCTCTGAGGACGAGCCAAAGATGAAGTTGCTCTCTGACCTCCTCCCCTCTGCGGGCAAGCTAGAGACTTGTGGCCCAGCTGACCACATTTGTAACAAGTAAAGTCTCCCTGACTGCCTCTCTCAGAACCTGAACTCGACACTGGAAAGGTAGATCTCGCAAACGCCCCATGGGACTGCTGATGGTTAGAACCCCTCCACCTCCTACCATCCCCTGGCCATCCTGACTCCACTTGGAGCCCCTCATCTTCTCCTCCTCCTCATGGATAATAATCTCAAGATGGGCCGCAACATCCACAAGGCGCCCATACTCCGGAGTCATGGACCCAGCGACCCTAAGCTTGAGCCCAGTCCTCAACTTCTTCTCGAACTCAAGACAACGACATTCCTCAGACGCCACTAGCTCAGGTGGAAACCTAGATAAACTGGTAAATGCGGCCTCAAACTTGGCCACTGGTGTATTCAATTGCTTAAGCTGACAGAATTGATCTCTTAACTTCTCCCTAACAGCGGGAGGCAAAGACTTCTCCTGGAAAGCATCTACAAAAGCCTCCCAAGTCGCTCCAATACGGACCCGAACAAACTTCCACCACTGACCAGCGTCTCCCTTCAGCTAGAAGGAAGCTAAGGTCACCCGCAAACCTCCGTCTTCGATGCCTAGCATCTCAAACGTCTTCGTCATCTGCTCAAGCCACTCATCAGCCTTAAGTGGCTCTTTTGGATCCCCTAGAAACTCATCCGGATTTGACTAGAAAAACTCCCTCTTCAGAAAAGAAGGCCCTACCTCAGCAACATGGGCCTGGACTTGATTCTCAGCTTTGAGAATATCCATAGATTCCCTTAATGCTCCTGCCATCTCGCAAACTAAGGCGCCCATGGCCTGCTGACCTACTGGCTCGACCACATTGGCCTGACCAACACCCCTCCTGCTGCGCCGGAATCTCAGCGGGTATAGGCATCTCCTGCCTCCTAGGCCTACCTCGCCTACCACCACGTCCTCGTCCTGACATCCTAATAAAGGTAACAAGAACATTAGCACATTTACAAATGTGCCGAAGCTATATCACTCGCGTCCTAATGCATTGGATAACAGTAATTCATTCCACGTAAGCACATAAGCACATAAGCACTTACGAATCTCATTTTCGGATAATGACAGTCCCAAGGCGTTGCTAGAGTTCCAGTTAGAAACAACATTGATCAAGTGCTTTTCCAACAGGACTCCCAGAAACCCAAGGATCCAATCAACATCCTAGAAACAAAATTCCATACCCATATAGCCACAAAAGCATGTTATCACACAAGCACATAACATTACACATAAGTCTCTAACAAGTGAGACAAGCCCATTGTGGTACTAACCACTTTCCACATACCCAAAGTATTCAAACCCAGTACGCTCTGATACCAAGTTGTAACGCCTTGAACATAATACATATAAACCCAACATTCATGACATCCATAGATATAAGAGAATGAAACATATTTCCATTTATCAGAGTATTCATTACAAAAGTATTACATGTTGACAACAAAAGTAAATGCCCTATGGGCTTACAACTTTCCAAGCCAACAATTGGTTACAAAAAGAGAGTACTAACTTAAAACATATTAAGCCATCGGCTTGAATTTACATGTAATACCAAAATAACAAAAACAACCAAAAGAGTCCTCAACTCCCAAAACCTCCCAAGCTACATCCTTGGATGTGACATATCACCTGAACCTGAAAATGATGTCCCAAATAGGGTGAGCCAATGCTCAGTAGAGATATACTAAACCAATTATGAGAAATAACTTAAACATTAGTATTCGATAAATGGTTAACACTTATAAACCAACTTACGATACTTTTCAATTCAACAACAAATACATCCATTTTTCATTCCACTTTCCTTCATTTATACAATTTCGATTCATAAACATGGCTCAGAACCTGGCCAAACAATTAAATGAGACTATAACTCATATTAAAACACTTCTTTCATCCACAATTCAAATGAGACTACAACTCATATTAAAACACTTCCATACTTCAATTATCAACGTTATGCAAACGTAATTAAGATTTCGGGACTTTCACCCTGGACACTCTGGCCAACTTAGTTATCATTGGAGTCCATCCCTATCTCCTCCTAAACAGGTTTGAGAGTCCATCCCCTATCTCCTCTCAAACCATGGAGTATATCCCCTATCTCCTCCCAAACAATATACATATACAATGTATTTAAACACTTATCATATACAATATCAATCAATACACATATTCGATGTATTATTCCAACCGTCATATTCAATGACATATTCCAGGTGATTAGTTTTAGTTTTCCCTAATCAACATACAGTGTCTACAACAATCAAGACTATCCTCGACCGATGGCCCAAAGCAGTTATCTCTAAACAGATAATAAATTTATCAAATAGATAAAATACCAACATTTTCATAGGTGAGTGATTAATTTATCCAACTACACCATTCAATCCCACAACTTCCCAATTTCATAAATTTCAATTCAATTACACAATTCTCCAAATTAATTATTCAAATTAATTATTCAACATAATTAGGGCATTTTACCCAATTTTCAAATATCAACCCTAAGGTTCAATTTCATCAATTTAACAACAATAATTCCATTTTTCCAAGGTCTCACATACACATGGAGTTTAACATTTGAAAACCCCCTTTTCATAACCTCAAATCAAACCCTAACTTTCCCAAAATTACCAAACAACACCATCTAATCAAAATGACTAAAATTTATGTCAAAACTCATAAGATGGAGTAGGATATCCCTACCTCAAGAGAAGAGACCCAATGAAGATGATGAAGAAAACTCTAGATGCTCCAAACCCAAAGATTTTCAGATCAAAATGAAGGCCACGCCAAGCTCCACACTTTTTACAAAGGAACTAGGGTAAGAGACCACTAGAACTAGATGGATTTGTAGAGGGAAGATGAATGTAGAGAGAGAAGCAACCGGGGCTAGGGTTTGAGCAAAGAAGATGATGAAAAATTGCAGTGTAACCTGCTGCTGGCAACTGATATATTCGAGGCTCGCTCGAGCGAAAGAGTGGTCGCTCGAGCGACCAGACACAAAGAAACCTCGCTCGAGCACAGAAAGCCTCGCTCGAGCCAACAAGTTGAAGTTTTAGGTCTGCAACCCAGAAGCACGCTCGAGCGAAGGAAAGCTCACTCGAGCGAAGAAACCCAAAACATAGTCCTTGTTTGCTCGAGCGAAGGAAAGCTCGCTCGAGCCAAGAAATGCAACCTTCAAGTTCAAACTAGACGCAGACGCAAGCTCGAGCGCAAGACTTCTCGTTCGAGCCAAGAGACACACCACTCAACTCTCGCTCGAGCGAAGAAACCCTGGCTCGAGCGAAGGAACTAAAACACAGAGTTCGCTCGAGTGACAAAAGCCTCGCTCGAGCGAAGACACCAAAAACTGGACGGCAACAATTTGTTTCAAAACACGCCCAACCTGTTACAGGCCTGCCCAACACATCCCAAAACTCAAATACAAAGAATTAAAGGATGGAAATGAAACCTATACAACAACAGACATCTGCAGAACCGAGTCCAGAATACAATAACTAATGGAGGGAAAATTGGGATTGTTATAACAAGAACTAACAAGGTAAAAGTACTAACATCACTAGTTTTTAATTTTGAGCTGATTTAGTACAAAGGTAGTATGTGGTAGGATGATTGTGATTGTGATTGTGATTGTGATTGTGATTGTGGTAGTCAATTACATAGGTAGTATGTGGTAGTCCATTGCATAGGCATAGGCAGTATATGATTGTGATTTTTGGTTTTTTTTTTTCTTGCCTACTGGTGACTGATTTTGTTTGAAAATCAACGTATTACATGAGATACCTGAATGATGTGACTTAGCTGGTGGAGGTAGACCTTATACCTAATGCTTGTTCGTGGGCATGATGTGTATCCTTTAGTTTGTATGGGGGAGTGATTTGATCTTTGTTGATTGAGGGTGATAGAAGAGATAGAGGAAGTTCAATGGAAACATGGGTAGAGGCGACAAGGAAGGATATAATTGATTGAGGATATGATTTTTAATAGCCAACTGGAGAAATAGACCCATGTAGCTGACCCCAATCATTTATGGCAAACCCTGTCAATAGAAGCCTTACAAAATCTATACTGCTATGCCTTCTAATAATTCCATAGTGTCTACCAAATTCATAAAATTGTTCAAAGTGGGGTAACCTGTCCCAATTTCTATACCTAGAAGGCTAAACCCCCCCCCCCCCTCCAAAAAAAAAAAATTGATATAAGAAAATGTACCATGGTTTCAGGAAACAAAATAACGTTGAAAAACTAATAATTAGAATAAATCAATTGCATAATCTTCCAATTGCTTTAATGTCAAATCAGCTGAGTCCACCTCAACCAATGATACATCTTAAAATGCATTAGTATTTGGTATAGGAGCTTTCCTGGGAAGTGTTTATATACACTTTCTCTTCATCAATTGACATCAGAGACGAGTCCTATCCATTTCTTGAATTTTGCTAATCAGTCTCTCCAGTTTTTCTTTTATTTGAATTGTAATTTTTTTTCCCTGTCCTTTAAATGTTTGTTTAGAACTTTTTGAGCCATGAATGAGATGAGCCACATTAAGTTGCAAGGTGATATAAATTCTTTGTTAACTAGGTGGTTGTCATGGAAAAAAAAGGTTAAACAGGACGTCTAGTGTTATTGGTGGATGATGTTTGAGCAAGTGTGGGTGGTGTCCATAGTATAAAATTTATGAAGTGCCCTTTGAATTGATTTTCTATAATACTAATTTTCTTTGATGGACGTATTAGGGATCATACAAGCTTGCACCAAAGAGGGTTTGGTTTGGTGAATGTAGGATATGCTCTTATAATTTGAATAGACTGGTTGTTTCTGATGTTACCTTCATCCTATCAGTATTTGTAACCGACTTCTTGATTCTAGGTTTTAAACTGGAGTGGCCCAGAGTGTCCTGACCTTGAAACAATGTACATAAAATCTTCTTGTTAGTGCTTCTTCAAGTTTTAAGTACTGTGCATAAGTATTCGGTACAAATTCTTCAATTTATGTTTATTTTGGTAAATCTGATTGCAGTTTATGTTCTGATGCAAGCATGTAGACTAGTGAAGACTAACAATGAACTCTCTTATCAACTTGAATTTAACTCATCCAAGCTTGAAATTTATGTTATAAGCAAGAATATATTTTTGAAACACAATCTAGTAAAGTTCAATAGAGTCTCCTACTCTGGTGATATCTTGAGATGGGGATAATTTTCTTGGTAATTTGCCATCTCTTGTATAGTTGGATCCATCATTACAACTCAACACTTCTTTCTCTACTAATGTCTTTGCTAAAACATGATTTTTGGATTTTGTGATTAATGGTGATTGGATATTAAATTGAATGGGAAAGTGAATTAATGTTACATTTTGAATGGGAGTTATTACGAAAATGTTTCATGCCCCCTTTTCCCCCACCCCCTTTGACCCCCTCTCTCTCTCATTGGTTACATTTCCTTTTTTTTTTTTTTTCCTGCTCCTCCAATCATCACCCGCCATGTGTGTGTGGGGGTTGTGGGGGTGGTGATTGGAGGGGGTCTCTATCATGACTCGAGTTATTATTTCATATTAGTGCTATTTTTCAATTTTATTACAGGCATTTTTTTAGTTCAATCACATAAAATTAGCACAATTAAAAAAAGAGAAAAGGATATCACGGCGTTTATAAAAACGTCGCTAAATATCATACCAACAATTGTATGTTTTTTAAAAAAAAGATACGACGGTGTTTTAAAAACGTCGCTAAAGAGCATGGTGACATCATGTTACCGTTAATAGAACTTTTAACGGCGTTTTTAGAAAAACACCACCTATAGTACTATAGTGATGTTTCTAAAGCACCATAAAGTTATAGCGACGGTTGCATCTTCAGAGCTAAACGTCACAAAAGCATTTGACGGAATTTTTGGGACTTATAACACCATTTTTTAAACGCCTCTAAGATCCTTATTTCCAGCAGTGTCAATTAATAGTTTTTCCACTTTCTTTTTTTCTTTTTTTTTTTTTGTGAATAAGAAAAAAACTTTCATTAACATTTGGAACACTTTCACAGAGTAGGTGAAGAATAAAAAATTAAAAAAAAAAAAGAGATTTGAAAGAGATTTTTGATGAGATAGAAAGAAAACAACAATTTGGGTTTTAGCTTTATAATTTTTTATTCTTGACATAACAACAAAATTAGTTGTCTTTTACATTTTAAATTAGGATTTATTTTTTATTAAAAATATGTGCATTGAGATTTTTTTTTCTTTTAAAAAGATGTGTATAGAGAAAATTAGAATATAATATTAAATGTATATTTTGATATCTATTATAGTCATTTTATTTTAGGATATAATTATCTTTAAAATAAAATTTCATTAAGTGTGTGCATATATATGATTTAACGGCGTCTATTTAACGGCGTTTTTTTAAACGCCACTATTTATAATATTTAACGACGTTTTGTAAAACGGCACCGTTTTAAGTAATAGAAGTTGTTTAAAAAGCATCTTCAAATGTGTTAACAGTGTTTCTCTCTCCAAACCCTCAAATCTCTCACCAACTTATTTCAATTTGAGAAACTCTGCAGTCTTAGAGAAACCGATCCCCCAAATCTGACTCACTCTCTCTCTCTCTCTCTCTCTCTCTCTAAGTCCCTCAGCTCCTTCAACTCGATTCAACGTTCTTCAGCTCGGTGATTCATCATTCGGTCGATCCAATCTCAGAGTGATTTTGATTTCGAAGCTCCACTGCCACCGCCACCGCCATCTGCATTGTCTACTAACCATCTGCACGATTTCAATTTCAATCCAATCTCAGTTTCATCGATTCTTCTCTCTCTCTCTCTCTCTCTCTCTCTCTCTTCCTTCGGTCGATTCTTCTCCTAGGGTTTACAATCTTGAATCTCCTCCTAGGGTTTGGATCAACTCTCCTCTTGCCTGACTTGCCCCTTGCGATTTAATGCAGTAAATTCTCTCTCTGCTCATGAAGTTCATATTTAATTATAAATTTGTTGTGAGAGAATTGAATTTGAATCCATGTGTTCATTCGAATATGAATTTATAGTTATCAAATTGTGAATTCAATCTGTAATGCTATGATGTTGAACTTGAGTGATTACTTCCTCATGAATTTGTTGAACAATATTAGCATTTTAGCATTGTTCATATTTTAACTACCTTTGATGTTTGCTCTAAGTTCATATTGCAAGGCTTCCTATTCTTGACCAAAACAATGTAGACAGATTTTCATAGCAGTTTATATTGCTCATTCTGTGTTTTTGCTATTAGTGGATGCAGAATTTATTCTTTGTGAAACAGGGGCCTTTACCTTTATGATTTTTCTTTGTTCCAGCTGTTCATCTTTATGTATGGTATCCATCTTCATATACCCCTTTTCCTCATCTATATTTGCTTTTATTTTATGTTGTATGCTTTTTGTACATAGTTTAATTTATAGGGACTAGTTTTTTTAAATTTTGAGTCTTCATTATAACAACACCTATCAGGTTATGGTTAATATACACTACAGGCAATGAGTTAATAACAGTTTATGCTTATTTAGACAAATCACATAACATAAATATAAATTGGTGTGAATTTTTTGTACATCATATCCAACATGAACAATATACAAAGTGCAATAAGAAATGATGTAAGTTAAGTTTTGTTTTTAATGTTATGATATCTTGTTAAGTTAAGTTTGTGTGTATTAGCTATGTGTGTATATATCTTTGTGTGTTCAAGAGTATTTGTGTCTTTTGTGGGAGTAGCCAAGGCAAGCAGAGCAGCTACCAAGCTGATGTTGAACTTAGCAAGGAATTGGTATTGTTTTCATGAAACTTTAATGGCCTTGTTTTTCTCCGATTTTTATGGTCTATTTATTTCAAACGAATTTATCTATTTTCTTGCATAGACTTTGTTACAAAATGTTTTTTTGCCTAATTTGACTTTGGTCTCTTGAAGGTTTTAAGGAATATTGATCAGGTCTATGGAGGAGATAGCATAGGCCTCATGGGTTTGTAAATAGTAATTGTTTAATCCTATAGAAAAATTGGTGGCTGCACATTTTTGACATCTTTTTCTTCACAAATGAAAGTTTTGCATCTAGTTTTTGTTAATTTATTTTATCTTATTTTTGGGATTGGAGTAGGTAAGAATTTGAGCTCTGCATAAAAAGCTCTTTTCCTTCCTTTTTTTAATGGCTGGAGATCTCTGTTTTTTTTCCATAAGGTAATTTTGTTTCATTTACTAATCACCCTTCTTTTTTTTTTTCTTCTTTTAAGTGCAGGGTTGTTCTTTGATATTGGAAATAAGATTTGTATTATTAGATGTAGTGCACCCTACATCTAATGGAAATAAGATTTGTATTATTGATTTTTTCCCCATTATGTTAACCACTGAAAAGTTTGGTTAAACTTAGTAATAACATTCTATACATTCACTGTTGCAGGGTTTGGTGAATTACGTATGTCTCCATTGTGTTAAACCAAGTATGGCTATGTCTACCGTTGCAATTCACATCCTCGGTGATGTGCCTTCCTCTCCACTTGTTGGGATTCTCCAGGTTTGCATTCATATCCTCAATAGCTTCCATCTTGCAAACAGCTTTATGTATTTGTTTGCTAAACCAGTACTCTTTATATTGTTGGATCTTGTTTCATGACTCCCTTTCTTGAAGTAGTGGGTTCACCAGTAATGACTTAGACGGTCACAATCATGGACACAACAACGGAATGTTTATTTAATTAATGGAAGTTCTATTGCAACTCTTAAGTTTTGACCTTTGATAAGCCATCTATATTTTCTTTGTTTATTTTTTTTTAATTTCGTAAACTCTTTTTAGAAAATTATTTTTATAAATTGTTTCACAAATACAAACCAAACATGGCCACTCTTTCTAAACCAAACCCTCTTTCTAAATTTTTTTTTTCTTTCCTTTTCTTTTCTTATTTTTTTCATCTTCCTCCTCCATTTCTCATGGCTGCAAGAAGCTCTCTCCGTCTATTTTTTTCACCTTTGCAGCAACAGCAAGCAGTACCTATGGTTGCTACTTCTCTCTCTCTGCAATAAAACCCCATTTCTTTATCTAACTATAATTGATTTTTGAAATCAAACCCAAATGGATTTGAGGCAGTAGTCGTGGGTTTACTAAGCAGATTTGGTGGATTTGAGGCTACAACGGTGGTGGATTTATGAAGCAGATCTGTGGGTTTGAGGTGGCTACCGTGAAATCTAAATCTTGCTGCATCTTCCTATGAGGGCTTTCAATGCCCATTAAAACTACTTAAAACCATACTAGTATTTATGCTTAAAGATTTGAATAAATGAGTTCTATGAGATTTTTCATGTTCTTTTGTGTATAGATCCAAAAACATAAAGGGGACAACAAAACTCTACCAAGGAAACTTGAAGCAACAATGAGTGCTATGAGAATTTTCTTGTTCAAATCTTGGTGGTGCACTATTCTAACCTTTGGCATTCCTTATTTCAGAAGTAATTGCAAATAATGAGCTTCAGCAAATATTATTTTGGAACCAGAAATTTGCCAAGCAAGAACCCTCCCAAAAATAAATAAATAAAAAAAATTGGAGAGTGACTAAGCTGCAGGTTAAACTAATTAATTTTAGGTTGCATACTTGTAGCAATTGGACCTTTATTTATTTGTCATATTCAAACAAATATTAAAAATATATATAGATATATGACCATGAATAGAGACGATGAATAAAACTAGAGTCAGAAACAAATAATGATGGGCAGGCATTGTGGGATTAATTGGAGAGTGATCTTGCAAAAATAGAGACATTCATGAGTTTAAATTGATTATATATTGATGAGTAGTATAATCCCTATTCGTTAATGAAAATACAATTTGGTATACTCTGTTTCAGTAATTGATGAGTCGTATATGTTCACAATGTGAAATTGTTTTTTTGATTTAATTGTTTTAATTTAGTTTTTTGCTTGATTTTGAGATCTGTGCATTGTAAAGTTTTCATTGATGTGTTGAACTGCACTATCAGATTTGGATTGTGCTTCAGTCCTTTGTTTGGTTGTTGAGAAAACTAAGAAAAAATTATTAGATAATATAAATGTAGATTGTTGAGCACAAATTTCTTTTGAGATTTATGATAAGAAGGAATTGCAGTTTATAGGCAGAGTTGGAAATCAACAAACACAGTTTTGTTCTTCAAAATCATGAAGAGATTGCTCAAACACAGTTTGAAGTTCTTTCCCTTATCTCTTTAAAATTATATGCAGGTGTATGTGGTCTATATGGGAAGTAGAGATAGTCATGACCCAAATGATGCTTTGGGTAATGATGAACGTTATGTCAAACACTCAAATGAACAGATAGAAATTGAGTGAGATTTTAGCATTACTTTATTGCTTGAGTGATTGTTGTATGCTTAAGTGATTTTAGCATAGTTTTTTAAAGCATGATCTGAAAGTGTAACAACCCTCGTCACTGTTGACCGAATAACCACTGATTACCGTTAAACTGAAACTGATTATGACTGATAATTGAACTGAATAAAGTACTGAACTGACTGACTGAAATTTGAAACTGAATTGACTGAGTATATCTATTTAATTGTAATTCTATCTGTTTGATTATTTGATTATCTGTTCGTGTCTTTGTGTTTAATCTGCTAATTGAAGGCCTTATCGGCGGCCGAATCCGGAACCGACTGATGTTTTAGGATCATTGGAATTCATGTAATTTTCTGGTGTAATTATCTGAAAATTGATTAGGTATGATTAAATTAGATTAAATATTGATAAATTGCATAGTTGGCCTTATTTACCATTTTGCCACATGAGTGGCCCACTACATGATCAACATTTGAGCCTTAGTATACACCTAGGCACACATTTGCTCAGCTCATTCCTTGGCTTTGCCGACTAGAGAGAGGGAGATAAGGGAGAGAGTTGGATTTCATCTCGTTTTGCTTGGTCTTGCTTGGAAATTAAGAGGATTGAAGTATCGATTTCATATTTAAGCTCCTACACTTGAAGTACAAGACTTAGGTAAGGATTTCATCTTCTCATTCTTGTGTTTGAGCTAGTCCTTGCATGGTCCACACTAAAGAGTTGAGTTAAGTTTTGGTCCTAGCATGTCAAATCTAAGCTCATTCCATGCATGCATGTTTGACTTGTTGAGTTGTGAGTTGATTTCATGGTAAAATGTCACATGCATGTTCATATTGTGTCTAGGACCATGTCTTCATCTTGTTTTGGAACAATTGGCTCCCTAGAGCATGAAATTGAAGCTTTGAAATGGTTTAAAATCATGCATGTCATGTTTGAGGATTGTTCATGAAAATTGGTTTGAAATTGAGTTGAATTGAACTACCCTTGGGCTTTGATTTTACAAATTGATCTTTGAAACATATAATATCATGTGTTTACAAGTGTTTTCCAGGTTTTCAGCCCAAGAGGATCGAAAATTATGCATGAAAACTTGGTTTTTGGCTTGAAGGTGCAATCTGGATTTTCCAGATTTTGCACTCCCGCTTGAGCGGGGAAATTGGCGCTCAAGCGGAGCATTCGAGCATCCAGTACTTTGCACTATTTTGCAGTCCGCTCGAGCGGAGTCATGTGTCTCACGCTCGAGCGGGAGTCGAGCGTACGTCGAGTGGAGATTTCACCAATCCAGTACTTTTACAGTACGCTCGAGCGGGGAAGTTGCCGCTCGAGCGTGTACCTTTGTTGCATGTCCACTCGAGCAGGAAAACCTGAGCTCGAGCGGAGACCTGTTTTTCTGAAATCCTAAAACTGTTTTCTGTGCACATCTTTGCATCCTCATCCCATCCTAGGCATTCTTAAGCCTAGTTTACGTCATCTTAATGAGGATATAGATGTATAACACACCGAGGCAAATTAGGGATTAAGTTATTATCTTCCCCAACTGTGTAGCTTAGTGTGTGTTCAATATGTTAACCGTGTAGGGTTGGCTTTCTGAGGAGACGTTCTAGCTTACTGTAGCCCAGAACTCTGTGAGTAACAACTGTGTAAAGATATGTTCAAAATGATTATCTTCTGAACAATTGAACTGTAATGTTTCTGAACTGATATTGTTAACTGAATAAATGTATGTCCTATATTCTGAACTGTATTGTGGCATCCTTAGCAACTACTGTTTATTGTTACTGTTACAGAGATCTCTGTCGGTTCCCTCATTGGAACCGCTACTGTTTACTGATTGATGGCCATCATTTACTGTTCGGTCTTTTAAGACCTACTGTTTACTGTACTGTTATGCTAATGGATGTACCACATATGACTGAATGACTGATATACTGAATCAATGAACTGTTTTCATTACTGTAAGGACATTCTTTCTTAACCCCTTTACGCATTGTGTTATTCACTGGGATTTCGCTCACTGCCCATATATATATGTAGGTGTACAGGTACCAGACCGCGGCTAGAAGCGTCGGGGGTAAACTCCAATTTTGTCAAGCCAACTACTGTGCCTCACTACGAGGTTCCGAGCCTGCCATGCTATGGCTTAGGGGTCTTTTATTCCCCCATTCTGTCTCTGTATCTGTTTTGTAAACTGTATAGACTGATAGCACTGTACTATACTGTTATATAAGGGATTAAGTCCCTATTCTGAATGAATGTAAATATTGTGCATACTGTTCTGTACTGAATGTATATATGTATGAAAAGTCTTTTTGCATGTAGACTGTCACAGCTCATTGGACATCGTTTATTTACTGTATTGGCTTCTGCCATGCCCCCATACTCTGTATTACTGTATTACTGTTAAGCAGGCCTTTGGTAATCTCGGATTACTGGCCGGTTACGGTGCTAAACTCATAGGGGCGGGTTTGGGTCCTGACAGAGTGGTATCAGAGCGATACTTAACCACGAGTTATACCACACACACGTGTCCAAATGAGCTACAGGGTGTCCTAGAAAAGTGATTAGGGCATTACATGAACATGATAAGTGTGTGCCTATGACATGATTGAATATATGCTAATATGTTAATCTGTTTAAACAAATGACTGCCTATGTGATAATTGTTTAAGTATGCAACTGCTTATGCTTGAAACTGCTATAACTATTTATAGTGAAATGGATAATGCAAACACTGCTATTGAACCTGAATCATCTGAGGCCAGAATGGCCAGACTGGAACGAATGATGGAACTGATAACTGAAAGATTAGATCAACAACAGAATGAACAGCCTCTACCTCTTCCTCCGGCACAACCGGAATAGAATGTGAATGTAAATGATGGGGACATTATTGCTCTCACCCATAAGTTCAGCAAGATGAAACTGCCATCCTTTCAGGGAGGCCTTGAACCGTTAAAGGCTGAAGCATGGGTTCTTGAGACTGAAAAATTGTTTGAGGTTTTTCCGTGTTCTGAAGCCCACAAAGTATTGTTGGCCACCTTTACTCTCCAAGAAGAGGCCAGAAGGTGGTGGATGTTAATCCGTGACGACAACACTATTATGACTTGGGCTCAATTCAAAGGAGCCTTCTTTGAAAAGTACTTCCCTCAATGTGTCAGGGATAGGAAAGTGACCGAGTTTGAACAGCTGAAACAGGGCACAATGTCTGTTGCTGAATACGAGACAAAATTTACTGAACTTGCTAGATATGCACCACACATGGTGGACACTGACTACAAGAAGGCCAGAAAGTTTGAAGGCGGCTTTAATGTTGCAATTCTCGACAGAATTAATGTTCTGAAATTACCGAACTATGTGAATGTTCTTGACCGGGCTTTGATGGCCGAATCAAACATCAAGGCACTGAAAACTGAAACACCAGCGTTTGAATGGCGTGGTAAAAGGCAGGGTTTCAAATTCAAGAAAGGCAAGCATAATCCATTGAACAAGAAACAAAATATGGGGTCAATGACTACTTCTAGTCAAGGGAACCGTTCAATACCACCCTGTTCTGAATGTGGTAAAAACCATAAGGGAGTTTGTTACAAGATATCTGGAGCTTGTTACAGGTGTGCCAAGGTGGGCCACATGGTTAAAGACTGCCCCTCTACTCCACAAGTCAGTAGTAAGGCTACACCAAGCGCAGCAGCATCAACTATTGCACCAAAACCGAACCCCAAAGCTATTGGGAAAGAGCCTATGAGGCAGGGCTGAGTGTTCGCCCTAGTACCGGGAGATGTGCAAAATACTGAGACCGTTGTGTCAAGTATCCTCTCTATTTGTACTCAAAATGTATATGTACTGATTGATTCGGGGTCTACACATTCATATGTGTCGCATGCTTTTTCACGAAAATTAAATAGACCCTTAGAACCCATGAATTATCTATTAGCTGTATCTTCACCCGCTGGGGGATCTATGACCTGTGCATATATGTATCCTGTGTGTGAAATTATTGTTGGAGATGCACATTTGTTTATTGATTTACTGCCACTAAACATTGATCATTTTGACGTAATATTGGGAATGGACTGGTTAACGAAATATCATGCCACCATAGACTGTGTAACGAAACAAGTAGTTTTCCGTCCACCTAGGTTGCCTGAATTTGTGTTTAATGGGGTTGGAGTAGTACCTCCTCCGTATTTGATTTCATCTGTGAAAGCTGTTAAATTGATTAGAAAAGGGTGTAAGGGATATCTGTGTTCTGTATTGACTGTATCTACTGATGGTATTGCTAACGTGAACCGTATTCCCATAATCAGAGAATTCCCAGATGTTTTTCCAGATAATCTGCCAGGGGATTTGATTGACAGGGAGATTAAATTCACCGTTGATGTGATTCCGAGAACATAGCCAGTATCTAAAGCTCCTTACCGAATGGCTCCAACTGAACTGAAAGAACTGAAAGTGCAACTACAAGAACTATTAGACAAAAAGTTCATCAGGCCTAGTACTTCACCATGGAGCGCACCTGTTTTGTTTGTAAAGAAGAAAGATGGTTCATTGAGACTGTGCATTGACTACCGTGAACTGAACAAGATAACTATGAAAAATAAATACCCTTTACCGCGTATTGATGACTTATTTGATGAGTTACAGGGTGCTCAAGTGTTTTCTAAGATTGATCTCAGATCCGGATATCATCAGTTGAAAGTTAAAGCAGAAGACATAGACAAAACTGCTTTTCGAACGAGGTATGGACATTATGAATTTTTAGTTATGCCTTTCGAAGTTACCAATGCACCAGCTGCATTTATGGACCTCATGAATAGAATCTTTAAACCGTACCTTGATGACTTTATTGTTGTATTCATTGATGACATGCTAATTTATTCCAAAACTATAGAAGAACATGAACATCATCTGGGACTTGCCCTACAAACCCTAAGAGAACAGAAACTTCATGCTAAATTGTCTAAGTGTGAGTTTTGGCTTGATCATGTTATGTTTTTGGGGCACGTTGTTAGCAAAGATGGAATCTCTGTTGATCCACAGAAAATTGAAGCTGTAGTGAACTGGCCTAGACCAACAAATGTGACAGAAGTTCGAAGCTTTTTGGGTTTGGCTGGATATTACAGAAGATTTGTCAAAGATTTCTCCAAAATTGCTTTACCATTGACTCAACTGACTCAGAAAGGGATGTCATTTGACTGGACTAACCAAAGGGAATCTGCGTTCCAAGAGTTGAAAACTCGACTTGTGACTGCACCGGTTCTTACCCTACCTTCAGGTACGGATGGTTATACTGTATTGAGTGATGCTTCTCATAAGGGTTTGGGATGTGTTTTAATGCAGAATGGGAGAGTAATTGCCTATGCTTCCCGACAACTGAGACCACATGAAAAGAACTACCCAACCCATGATCTGGAACTTGCTGCAGTAGTATTTGCACTGAAAATCTGGCGTCACTATCGGTATGGGGCTACATGTGAAGTATATACCGACCACAAGAGTTTAAAATATTTCTTCACACAGAAAGAACTGAACATGTGACAGCGGAGATGGCTAGAACTGATTAAGGACTATGACCTACAGATATTGTACCATCCAGGAAAAGCCAATACGGTTGCCGATGCACTGAGCCGGAAATCAATTGGAAACTTAGCCTGTTTGCTCACCGGGCAGAAAGAATTGCTTTGTGACCTTGAAAAATCAGAAATTGAAATTGTTTTGCGAGAACAAGGTGAAACCTTAGCTGCTATTTCTGCTCAACCAGCACTGATTGAAGAAATTAAAGAAAAACAGTAACTGGATGACTTCTTGAAGAAGGTCATCGAAGAAAGGGAATCTAAACCGAGACCGGGGTTCAAGGTTGAAAATAATGTACTGAAATTTCAAGAAAGACTATGTGTACCGAATGACACTGAACTGAAAAGAAGAGTTCTGCAAGAGGGCCACAATTCGAAATTTTCTATTCATCCGGGGAATACGAAAATGTACCAAGACCTAAAACTGAATTTCTGGTGGCCGGGAATGAAGAAAGAAATTGCTGATTTTGTATCGAAATGTCTTCATTGCCAACAAGTCAAAGCCGAACATCAATGACCCGCAGGCTTCCTGCAACCCTTACCTATACCAAAGTGGAAATGGGAACATATCACCATGGATTTTATTGTGGGATTGCCTCACTCCAGCAAAGGTATGGACTCAATTTGGGTTATTGTTGATAGACTGACTAAATCTGCTCACTTCTTACCTGTCAAGACAATTTATAATGCGGACAAATTGGCTGTGATTTATATTGATGAAATTGTTAGATTGCATGGAGTGCCTGTGTCCATTGTTTCTGACAGGGATTCGAAGTTCACATCGAGGTTTTGGCAAAGCCTACAGACTGCACTGGGTACTGAACTGAGACTGAGTAGTGCCTATCATCCTCAGACAGATGACCAGTCAGAAAGGACCATCCAGACTCTGGAGGATTTGTTGAGAATGTGTGTCCTTGATTTTTAGGGAAACTGGGAAAGCCATTTGCCCGTAGCTGAATTTGCCTACAACAACAGCTATCACTCAAGTATTGGTATGGCGCCTTTCGAGGAATTGTATGGCAGAAAATGTAGATCTCCAATTTGCTGGGCAGAAGTTGGAGATGGGCCGTTGCTTGGGCTCGAGATTGTGTATAAAACAACCGAGAAAGTGAAACTGATACAACAGAGACTAAAAACCGCACAGAGTAGACAGAAAAGTTATGATGATGTCAGAAGACGAGACAGAGAGTATGAAGTGGGTGATCACATTTTTGTGAAAGTGACACCAATGAAAGGCCAGACTCGTTTTGGAGTCAAGGGCAAGTTAGCGCCAACATATGTCGGACCGTATGAGATTATTGAGAAAATCAATCCGGTGGCATATCAAGTTGCGCTTCCTCCTGAAATGGAGCATATGCACAACGTCTTCCACATCTCTATGTTGAGGGACTACCTCTGGGATCCTTTTCATGTGATAGAGCCGACTCGTGTAGTGCTGAGTGACGACTACACTTACGAGGAACGGCCTATTCAGATTGTAAACAAACAGATCAAAAAGTTAAGAAACAAAGAGATCCCGTTAGTGAAGGTCGACTGGCAAAACCATGGTGGCGTGTATGCCACTTGGGAAAGGGAAGATGACATGGCTAAAAGATACCCTGAATTGTTTCAACTGAATTCTGTTTTCTTCCAGAATGAAGGCAACTCGAGTTTAGAGGACTAAACTCTTTTTAAGGAGGGGAGACTGTAACAACCCTCATCATTGTTTATCGAATAACCACTGATTACCGTTAAACTGAAACTGATTATGACTGATAATTGAACTGAATAAAGTACTGAACTGACTGACTGAAATTTGAAACTGAACTGACTGAGTATATCTATTTAATTGTAATTCTATCTGTTTGGTTATTTGATTATCTGTTCGTGTCTTTGTGTTTAAACTGCTAATTAAAGGCCTTATCGGTGGTCGAATCCAGAACCGACTGATGTTTTAGGATCATTGGAATTTATGTAATTTTATGGTGTAATTATCTAAAAATTGATTAGGTATGATTAAATTAGATTAAATATTGATAAATTGCATAGTTGGCCTTATTACCATTTTGCCACATGAGTGGCCCACTACATGATCAACATTTGAGCCTTAGTATATACCTAGGCACACATTTGCTTAGCTCATTCCTTGCCTTTGACGACTAGAGAGAGGGAGATAAGGGAGAGAGTTGGATTTCATCTCGTTTTGCTTGGTCTTGCATGGAAATTAAGAGGATTGAAGTATCAATTTCATATTTAAGCTCCTACACTTGAAGTACAAGACTTAGGTAAGGATTTCATCTTCTCATTCTTGTGTTTGAGCTAGTCCTTGCATGGTCCACACTAAAGAGTTGAGTTAAGTTTTGGTCCTAGCATGTCAAATCCAAGCTCATTCCATGCATGCATGTTTGACTTGTTGAGTTGTGAGTTGATTTCATGGTAAAATGTTACATGCATGTTCATATTGTGTCTAGGACCAAGTCTTCATCTTGTTTTGGAACAATTGGCTCCCTAGAGCATGAAATTGAAGCTTTGAAATGGTTTAAATTCATGCATGTCATGTTTGAGGATTGTTCATGAAAATTGGTTTGAAATTGAGTTGAATTGAACTACCCTTGGGCTTTGATTTTACAAATTGATCTTTGAAACATATAATATCATGTGTTTACAAGTGTTTTCCAGGTTTTCAGCCCAAGAGGATCGAAAATTATGCATCAAAACTTGGTTCTTGGCTTGAAGGTGCAATTTGGATTTTCCAGATTTTGCACTCCCGCTCGAGCGGGGAATTGGCGCATCCAATACTTTGCACTGTTTTACAGTCCGCTCGAGCGGAGGATTGAACGCTCGAGCAGAGTCATGTTTTTCATGCTCGAGCGGGAGTCGAGCGTACGTCGAGCGGAGATTTCACCCATCTAGTACTTTTACAGTACGTTCGAGCGGGGAAGTTGCCACTCGAGCGTGTACCTTTGTTGCATGTCCGCTCGAGCGGGAAAACCTGAGCTCGAGCGGAGACCTATTTTTCTGAAATCCTGAAACTGCTTTATGTGCACATCTTTGCATCCTCATCCCATCCTAGGCATTCTTAAGCCTAGTTTAAGTCATCTTAATGAGGATATGGATGTAGAACACACCGAGACAAATTAGGGGTTAAGTTATTATCTTCCCCAACTGTGTAGCTTAGTGTGTGTTCAATATGTTAACTGTGTAGGGTTGGCTTTCCGAGGAGACGTTCTAGCTTACTGTAGCCCAGAACTCTGTGAGTAACAACTGTGTAAAGATATGTTCAAAATGATTATCTTCTGAACAATTGAACTGTAATGTTTCTGAACTGATATTGTTAACTGAATGAATGTATGTTCTATATTCTGAACTGTATTGTGGCATCCTTAGCAACTACTGTTTATTGTTACTGTTACAGAGATCTCTGTCAGTTCCCTCGTTGGAACCGCTACTGTTTACTGATTGATGGCCATCATTTACTGTTCGGTCTTTTAAGACCTACTGTTTACTGTACTGTTATGCTAATGGATGTACCACATATGACTGAATGACTGATATACTGAATCAATGAACTGTTTTCATTGCTGTAAGGACATTCTTTCTTAACCCCTTTATGCATTGTGTTATTCACTGGGCTTTCGCTCACTGCCCATACATATATGTAGGTGTACAGGTACCAGACCGCGGCTAGAAGCGTCGGGGGTAAACTCCAGTTTTGTCAAGCCAACTACTGTGCCTCACTGCGAGGTTCCGAGCCTGCCATGCTATGGCTTAGGATTCCCCCATTCTGTCTCTGTATCTGTTTTGTAAACTGTATAGACTGATAGCGCTGTACTGTACTGCTATATAAGGGATTGAGTCCCTATTCTGAATGAATGTAAATATTGTGCATACTGTTCTGTACTGAATGTATATATGTATGAAAAGTCTTTTTGCATGCAGACTGTCACAGCTCATTGGACATCGTTTATTTACTGTATTGGCTTCCGCCATGCCCCTGTACTCTGTATTACTGTATTACTGTTAAGCAGGCCTTTGGTAATCTCGGATTACTGGCCGGTTATGGTGCTAAACTCGTAGGGGCGGGTTTGGGTCGTGACAGAAAGGTTATAAGATGTTTGAACTCAATGTAATAAGATGATATCTTGTTATTAATTGAATGATGTGTCTTCAGATGCCAAGCCATCTTTCCCTTGTTATTATTTGATGTTGCATTTGGACATTGAACTAATTTGGAGGACAAAGGGTTGTCTGTTTCAGACTTGGAAGCTGTATGGGCATAAAGACTTAGTGTTCTTCTGATGTCTTTAACATGTAAATGGAGCCACAAGTCTCCTTGGGTTGTGAACCATGCCTCCATCTTGAGAAAATCCTAATTCAGGATGGTGATTGTGGTGTAACTGTATCCTTTCAAAACCACAATGTACAACAGCCAGGTAATATTTTATGCTTGTCATTTCGAAGTTTCTAATCATGTCTCAATTGAGATGTTTTGTCATTTTTGTTACTGAATTGAGAATATTGATTGTACTTCTGGAATGTAGTTTCCAGTGCAGCGAAAAAACAAACACTGCAATGGGCTGCTTGGACACGTCAAAAGGAGGAAAGCTTCTTCACTGCATTGCGGCAAGTTGGCAAGGCATTTTTTGCTAACATGGTTTTTGGTTTTTGGAATTATTTCTTACGATATATCCTGACATGACTATATGATGTCTTTTAACAGAATTTCGACTTTGTCTTGATGACAAAAAATTCTAAAGATACTAATGCTACAATGCTTCGATGGTAACTAGAAACTATGCCCTCTACGTAATGTCTATTTTATATATTTTGGTAACTCTGCAAATTTCTCTTAAACTAGCAACATGTATGTGCACCTATGTTACTTTTTGATTATATTTCTAAGGAGATGTAGTGATGTTGAATGAACTTATGTAGGGCTTATTCTGTTGAATGAAGCCCTCATCTAATTGATTAGGTTTCATCTTCAACTGCCTAGGTGGGATGTACTTTAAGACTACCATTAAAGACACTGAATAAGAGTTGTAGAGTGTTCCAAGTAATACTGGAAGTTATTTTTGTTATAAATAAATATACCTTGTAAAATGCCTGGAGATTGTATTGTGTTTCCTTGGTTGTGGGCATTTCTTCTATGATTGTGGAATTTCACTTCGTTCTCGAATAATAATTTTATCTGGTAGTCATATTTTTGAACTTGCATTTTCAGGGGGGCAATGTTGGTCATCTGCATAAATTACTGGGTATAGAGTCAAGTTCACAGGTTTGTTAATATGTTGATTATAATTTTTTTTTCTCTTCTCCTTTTTCAAATGGTGTGTAGACATTATCAAGAAGCTATCATTTTGAGTGGGATGCTATATATTCTTTTAATCCTTTCAATTTTTTTGTATGTCGTTGTTAAGCATTTGATTTTTCTAGATCTTTACATGAGCGTGCATATGCAATCATACTATACTTCAAAGCTGTTGCTTGGATCAATTCAACCTCTTACTTTATGTTAGAAGTAATCTAAGCACAGATCAGCAGTTAAAAAAGTTTTATGTGGTTTAATGTCACTTGTGGAAGATTGTGAGATTTGATTGGAGAATGGTTGGTTCCTTCATGATGACAGAGTAACTAGTTTGCTGATTGCTCTGTTAGTTTTCATGATATGATAATTAGAGTTTGCTATTATATTCTTAGCCTAATTACAATTAAACGTAATGTTATATTTTCTTTTAGAATATAGTATATTGTAATATCCATTAGATTGTCATATTCTATATTTTTTCTCAACTAGACAATGCTCCAAATATTTAGTTGTGGCCCCCCATTGGACAATGTTCCCATCCATTTTTGTTCATTATCCTTTGCTATTCTATATTTTTTTGGCTGTTATTGATTGTGCACATTTCTTCTCCACCCTCACCCTCACCCTCACCCTCACCCTTGGATGAGATTATTGAATTTGCATATAAAAAAATGGCTGAGATAACATTATGATGACATCATGACTTTGCCTATAAAAAAATAGCTGACATATGATGAGATCATAACTTTTGTGGCCTTGGTAGGGAGTGCTGACAGCATTATTTGTGCAATTTGAGGAGCTGTCAGTAGTTTTTTTTTTATGTGGTGTTTGGATTACCTGGACTGAAAAGAAGGTTGTTGTGTTTGACCATGTGAATTAAGGAACTCGTCTAGCATACCTGGACTTATGTAGGGGTTATTCTAGCATTATTTGTGTTTGACCATTGTGTTTGAGAATTGAGGAACTCGTCTAGCATACCTGTGTTTCTCTCTGGCAGAATTCACCCAGTTGTGCCTCCCTTGAACTTTCTTTACGTGTTCTGTTGTATTTTTTTCCTTGTGAACATCTTCTTTTGTAAATTTTATTCTTCTATGGATGCTGTAATCATGAAGCATGCTAATGTTTGGCTTAAACAATTATCATATGCAAATGACAATGCTTTATGTAGAGTTGGGAGTCGGTTGAGTTGAGGATGGTAATGTAGGTTTCTCCGTTTTCTATTACTGAAAGAATAAGAAAAACGAAAATGAAAATAATTTTGAACCGATGAAGACTCAGAAAATTGTCCCCTACTTTCCTTGCGGATTATTCCAAGTCTTTTGCTGTAAATAGCAGTTTTTGTGAATTTCCCCCATGTTTACACTGAAAAAGAAATCCATCTTCCAAACATTCTTTGAGGTGTTCTCCCCCCTCAATTTCGGTTATTTTCTCTTTAATTTCATTCCCCCCAGGACAGTTGTGAAAAAATGGTATACTCATTGAAGATCCACGACAATGGTATTCTGTTTCTTGAAATATTGCCTAGAACAGTTTTATTAGATGTTTCTAGCAAAGGAATTGCTAGGAGATACCTGTTATTTTTTTTCTCTCTCTATTCATTTATTAGCTCAGCTGGGAAGATATGTTAGAATTTATATTATTAATGTGTGCATGATTTTTCTACCAACCCTGAGTAATCCCTTAACTTGCTTTGCCTATTCAGGAGTGAATGAATTTGTGTATAAAACTTGTAATATGGAACATAGCACATTTTTTGTGTTATTTTTTTTATACCTTTCTCTCTGTGATCACTTGTTCTAAAATTAATTCTTAGATATTTGAGTACATAATTAAAAATAATAATAATAATTCTTTCCATTTATTAGTGATCTAGATGGACAAATACTCTTGCTCCCATTTTTTGTTTATTTAGGATTCTGCCATAACATCTCTATATTGGTTTCTAATTTTAAAATCTTTGTTGAACATATTATATATATGATCTGATTCGTTGTGGGAAGTATAATATGAAAGCTTTATGTAATTTTTTTTTTGAAATCTTTATTATGTGAGATTGTTACGTGCATATTGTGTTTGCTGAATTGTCATCTACTAAGCCTCTTGGCACTACCATATCAGATCGAAGCAAGCAGGTTTCAGGCCCTTCCTCACCAGAATTTAAGAGAGGATTCAGTATTGGTATTGGTACAATTCTTCGTAGAACAGCATCTGTTGCGTTTGTGGCAGCAAAGCATGCCTATGCCGCTGCTGTTTCTACGCAGGGTTCCAATGAAGAGATGCTGCCCCTGAAGTGCTGCTTGATGTCTGTATCGTTACCTTGGGAGCACATTGCTTATGATCTTTTGTTTAAGGTTGGATAAGTCTAAAACTGCTGAACAACAATGTGATAGAAGCCATTTTAGTGTTGGGACTTAAAAATCAAGGGCAAATTACACTGACTTCCCCTGAGGTTTAAAGAAACTACAGTAAGCCCCCACAAAGTTTGGCATAATTACTTTGGATTTCCTTTAAGCATACTCAGCCATGCTGATTAAAGTTTGAGGACTTACAGACTGAGAATGGAGTTATTATTTCATATTAGTGCTATTCAATTTTATTAGAGATATTTTTTTAGTTAAATCACATAAAATTAGCACAATTAAAAAAAAAAAAGAGGATATCACGGCGTTTTAAGAAATGCCACCAAAACTTTAAAATTAATTTTTTAAAAAAGATATGACGGCGTTTTGAAAATGTCACTAAAAGACATTTAAAAACGCCGCCTATACAAAATATAGCGACGCTTTGAAAGCGTCATAAAGCTATAGCGACGGCCGCATCTTCGACGTTTGGTACTAAATGCCACAAAAATAATCAGCGGTGTTTTTGATAGCTATAGCGGCATTTTTTAAACTCCACTAAAAGCCTAATTTCTAGCAGTGAGTGTATGGAAATAGAATTTCCTTGTTTTACTGTTCATACCATGACTTTTACTTTCCCTTTTCCTATTTTTCCCTTTTGTGTGTCTCTTATTTATTTATTTTTTTGTTTTTTTATTTTTATGTTTTGAAGGGTATTGTGGAAAGGAAAATGATGTACTCACTTTTAAACCTATTTTCTAGACTTAATAATGTATAAATAATATGATTAATTAATAATTAAAAAAATAAGAAAAAAATATTATCTTAAATATCTTAATTAATTACCATGCTATTGAATTTAAGAATTAAATCTAATTTTTAAACTTATATATTAATGCGCATGTGAAAATTCACCCATTCATGCCTTCCTCGGTTTTATGTCCAGCCATAGAGATCATCATTGCCTTTATTTATTTATTTATTTATTTATTTATTTATGCTTTTGTCTTTTTTGTTTCGTTTTGTTTTGTTTTTTTTTTGTTTTTTTTTCTGTTGCATCTTTTTATTTTTATTTTTCCATTTCTCCATTTTGATTATTTTATTTTAATTTAGCTCCTTTATCTTGCTTAATTTTATTATTTATTAAAATATTTATCTTTAGAAAGACTATGTACACACCTCTCTACTAAAAAAAATTATGAATTTGTTATGGTAGTTACATTTGTACATATAATTATAAATAAGGGTAAATTACACCTCGCATCCTTGTAGGCCCGGTCCTGAGATTTTCGGGGCCTAAAGCCAATAATCAATTACTAAATTTCTGGGGCCCTTCACATTTTTTTTATTGAATGGAAAAAAAAATTAAGGTAAAGGACAAAAGATTTACATTAAAATCACAAAAAATACTTAGTATTACATTATAACAACTAATATGTATCACTTGATCCTCGCTCTTCTTGCATTTTTAGAAGCAAATAAATTAATCATACTTGCATAATCTAATTTTTTTTGCAAAATCATTTTCAATGGATAACAATGCTAATCCATTCAATCTTTCTTGTGACATGGTTGATCGAAGGTAATTTTTGATGATTTTTAACTTCGAAAAGCTTCTTTCCCCCGATGCAACTGTAACCGGAATAGTCAAAAGTATCCTGTAAGCAACCCATGAATTTGGGAAACAATTTGCCATCAACTGCAGATGATTGAGCACTTCAATTGGCTTATTGACTTCTTTTTTTTAAATGTAATATTGATCTTAGACTTTGAAATGTGATAAAGTAATGCAACTTTGTATTTGTATAAAATTTAGATAATGTGACACCCACTATAAATCCTAAAAATCGCTTAATAAGAAAGTGAAATTGAATCTAAATCTGAAGAGGTTTTTGATGGTTTTGGATTATTACTACACACATAATCTACTTTGCGAAACTTATCTTATTATCCCTCGAAGCCAATATAAAAATGGTGGATCTTATTATTTCACCTAAAAAATAAATAAATTAAGGCACCATATGAATTTATCACAAGATGATCGTATAATTTTCTGACCAACTGGCACATTTAATAGGTTGTGGTAGACCTAACTAAATAAGAATACATTGGGTATTCATGTGTTAGTTTCTCTCTCAATTATAGATACATTGATTGTACCTAGTGATTAAAATCAAACTACTGAAATTTTATAGATAATTAGGATTAATTCAATATTTTAACTAATACTTTGTAATCTGATTAGATGAATTTACAAAATTAAGTGATATTTTAGAATTTTTTTAAAATGGACCTACTAAATTATAGAGTTGAAAAGAATGCCAAGTTTAACATAAAAAGTATTGAAAATGTTTTCTAAAATATGACTCTAATTGGAAATTTAGTTTAAAAGAAAAAATAAAATGGAATACTTTTAAATTTTTTGTATTTTTTAATATTTTTTAATAAAGAAATACTTTTTATAATGGCGCCAACCACTCCCTCCCTTAGCAGCCTCTGTTTGCATTCGAGAAGTCTTCTTCGGAATCCCTTTTGGATAACGGCAAGCTCATAAGGTCATGAATTAATATTTTTTTAATAGGGTTATGAATTAAAAAAAAAAAAAATGGGCCTTTTAAGTTGGTTTGGGCCTTAAACTTTTGGTTTTTTAAATGGTCAAAAAAATTAAGTTGGTTTGGACCTTTTTTTATTTTTTTTTTGGACTCAAAACACACCTAACATATTATACTAACTTATAATAGGGGGGCCCCTATTTTGGACCTATTTTGAGGGGCCCTAAGCCATAGCCTTGTGGGCCTATGGCCAGGGCCGGGCCTGCATCATTGCATTTTGTACCAAATTTCAGTTTGATCCCTACACATGAAATCATGACAGTCAACCCCTGCACTTCTGGTCAAATCTCGATTTGTTTTCTCCACATGAAATTGTGATAATCAACACCTTATACTTTTAGTTAAATCTCACTTTGGTCCCTACACAAGTATCAATGTCCCATTTTTGTTACTTAATTGTTAAATTTTTAACAGAATCTAATTATATGATAAGAATGTGACTACGACATGAGAGTAAGAAAGAAAAATCATCTACAATTTTCACCAATGCACACTTAATCCTAAAATTTAGATCAAAATATGACTATATTAGGCTAAAAAGAAAACATAGATTGTGAATAATTAAAAAATAAACTAGGGTTTTGCATAAATTAAAATCACAAAATTCTATTTTTATTTTTATGGTAACACAATCTTCTGTCTATTCATATTTCTTTTTCTTTGATTTCCTTGTCGCATTTTTTTATTTCAAAATTTTTATTTTCTTGCCTTTTCATCCCAATTTTTATCACATGAACATCTATATATATATTATATTATATAATTCTCATGCGCTTATCACGTATGATGAAGTGTATTGGTGGAAAACATTGATGATTTTCCTATTTTACCATCATTTTGTGGTCACATTTTTGTTACATGACTGAATTTTGTTAAAGATTTAAAAATGAAGTAACAAAATAGGGACATTGACCTTGTGTAGGGATCAAAGTGAGATTTGAGTAAAAGTACAGGGGGTTGATTGTCACGATTTCATGCCTACGGACCAAAGTAGGATTTGACCATAAGTGCAGGGGGTTAACTGCCATCATTTCATGTGTAGAGGCCATAGTGAGATTTGGTGCAAAGTGTAGGGGTGCAAAGTATAATTTACCCTATAAATAATTTTGGTTATATTGCAAAAGTCTTACTTGTGAACCATTACGATTTTATTAGAAATCATTGTGGTTGTGTTATAAATATTTAAAAATTATGAATCATTGTGTAACAATCCATTTTGGGTGGCTGCTTGAGCGATCACTTGGTCGCTCGAGTGGACAAACAGAGCTCTCAGTATCTTGCTCGTTTGCTAGCGAGATGGTTCAAGAAGTAGAGTAGTCGCTTGAGCGAAGACATCAAGCTTCCAGTAGTTTCACTGTAGAGCAGTGGGTAGTTTGCTCGAGCGGTCTGTTGTTTTGTGTGCATTGTTCGAGCGATGAAAAATTTGCTTGAGCGGCCTATTTGGGATAACAGTTTTAAATTTCGATCTAAACAAATTTGGATTTACTTTTTCATTCTCCTTCTCTCTCTAAACCCCCTTTTTGAAAACCCTAACTTCTAAACACAAGATTTCATCTATTTTAGCTAGAATCCATCCTTGCTACTTCATTAAAGTTGTTCATCTCATCAAGAGCTACATTTTGGACCAATTGGATCTCATTATCGTGGAGATTCATATTTGGGTCTTCATCTCTCCTTTCACAACTTTTAAGGTATGAATATTTTTACCCTTATATATTTATACTTTGGTTTAAATATGTGGTAATTTTATGATACGAATTTATGATTTGGAATCGGTGATATATATATACATATATAGACATTAATGGTGATGGTGAGTTTTGACTAAAATTGGTGAAAGAGTAGAATATCTGCTAATGAAAGATAGTGTTGAAATTATACTAAGAGTATAAGAGTATATAAATCACCATGGATAATTATTTAGGCTAAACAATAAATAGTTTGGTTTGAATAAATTATTTTAAATAATAGACATATAATACAAAAATTGTATATAAAAAATAATCATAACCATGGTATAGAACAGAACAGAGGGTCAATGATTTTATGATAGATAGAGGGTCAGAGAGCCAATGGTTATTTAAGTCTCCCAAGGCATGAGACCGTTAGTGGGTCACTAAAGTGACAATTCAGAGGGTCAATGGTTATTTAAGTCCTCCAAGGTATGAGACCTCCACGGTGGTATTTATAAAAATAAACGTTTATATACTCATTGTCAAATAAATTCCAAAATTTAACAAACATATTTATGGGTTTAATTTTAAACAATTAGGGCTCACAAAATTAATAACTTAATTATAAATAAAATAAAAAAAACATGATTTGCATAAGATAATTCATAAAAATAATAAAACAATTTATAACTACTCAAGGCATAAAATAACTCACCTTAATATAGATTTCTTCTACTCTTATGAGCCTTTTCACCTCTACCTATTTTAATTTACCACTCTGCTTACTATCACTATTATTATTATTTTTTCCCCTTGCTCTCAGGTTCTGAGCTCAGGTCCCTATTTATACCGAGTTTCCTACCGTAGCTACTTCAATTGCCCTATTGATAGACCTCCCACGTTGCTTGGGTAGATACCACGTTGTTTGCTTATTGCAATGCCACATTCCTTTTCCGAAGTAGATTTACTAATTCATGGACAACTCAAAAGGGACAACTCAGGCAACACTTTAGGCCCTATTACCTTATGGCCCATAAATTGACATAATTATGTATTTCATTTTTTTTCAACATATAAGTATTCCTAGTTTAAAATTAATTACATTTTAGCCCATACAATTAAATATATTATTATGTATTTATTTATTATTATTATTGTTGTTGTTGTTTTTTTTTTTTTCTTTTTTTTAAGTGGTGTTAAATTAAACATTTGGGGTGTCACAGTCCACTTGCCCGGTCGTGTGAGGATGAAAAATGTCGGATGTTTTGAGGTGCCTACATGCCTGATCATGTGAGGGCGACAAATGTGGAGGAATTAAGGTTCCTACTGGCCATCCGTATGAGGACGGAGAAATGTGAAATTAAATGTAAGGTTGTGCTTTGTTCTATAAAATTGAAAAGTTAATATCCATACGTATTGGCTATTGTACACAACCCATTTTTGACCGTCCTCATGACTTGGACGTCACCGTTGGAACACTTGGTGATCATCCATGTTTGTGTTCGTCTTGAGTTCCCGGAGGTCTCGGATACATGCCTTGCCTCAGGATCTCTCGACTCGTTTGTTTTGTGCTTGGTTTTACACCAAACACTTGTGCTTTTGTTTTGGAGGGCAGGGGACGACTTGTCAGCCATCCCCACACCTCACCGGCCTTCCCCTTTCCTCACCGGCTTTTCATTTGTTCCACCGGCTATTCATTTGTTCCACCGGCATTGGTTTCTTGTTACCAATGGCCAATTGGCACTTTAGTTGGCCGACCGGCACTTTATTTGGTCGGTGACCTCTTTTCCTGGCCGGTAGCCCCTTTTGAACCCTTCAGGCATGGTGCATGCCAGCTGGAATGCACTAATCCTTCCCCCCGTGCATAAGGCTGGTTGTTTTGCCCCTTTTGCACCCTTTTGGTCTAGCTTCTTGAGGAAGCTTGAACCTTTGTCTTAGCTTCCTCAAGAAGCTTTCCAGCTGTCCCAGCTTCCTTAGGAAGTCTTGAACTTCTTGCCCCCTTTGCCCCTTTCTTATTTAGCTTCTTGGAGAAACTTCAAGCTCTTACCTTGCCTATATAAGCACCTCTCCTCCTCCTTTGCAAAGGGTTAGAGGTTTTGAACAAAAAACCAGAGCTTATACATATATACATCTGTGATATACTCTCTCTCTCCATATCTCTCTCTCTCTCATCCTTTGTGTGTGTTTCAAGGCTTAGAAAGTGTGTTTTACCTTAGTTTTGCACTAAGACACACACCATTACACCTTGCTTCGACCTTGAGGGGCTTGGAAGGTTTGTTTTTGTGATTTTGGGCTGGTTTTGATCAGAAGAGAGTGGCTGGACCTGCTGTTCTTGGGCTGTTCTTCAAGGGTAACAATCTTGCTTTAAATCCCCCAATCTTGCACTAGTCTTTGACCTGTCTTGCATGCTGTTTTAGGCTTTGTGTATAACTGAAAAAAGTCTTATATTTTCATGCTTAAGGTATCTCATTAAGGGTGTTTTTGCATTTGGGGTCGAATCCCCCCTCTTAGGCCTTGTTTGGCCCCCTTTTTATACCCTCTTTGTTAAGCTTTGTTTACTCTTGTGTCTTAGCCTTCTCACCACTGAAATCCAGTGGATTTCCAGTGGTGAAGAAAGGGGTTTTGAGGTTTTGTTTAGGGGAGGGACACCCCTCTCCCTTAGTCTCTCATTTGCTCTCATTTTGGCTTAATATGGTAGCATGTATGCTCAGTTGTTTATGACTGCTTTTCAGAGGATTTTTGGGTGTTTTGGATCATATTATACCTCTGTCCTATGTTGGGTTTGTTGGCCCTTTGCATGAATAATGTACTTGCTTTGAAATCTCATCATTTGGCTTAAAGAGTGTCATGTTGCAACACATCATTTGAGCTTGATTTTGGTTTGGCACTAAGAAGTTTTTTAGCATTGTTTTTCCATGCTTAAAGTCTGTTGGTTATCAATTTGGTCATGTTTGACATGTTTGATATGGTTGTTATGCATTTTGGCTTGTGAGCCCTTACGTGTATGAATCATAGACATGCCTTAGGTGGTCTACTTTAATGAGTTGAAGTTGTTTGCCATGTCATTTCAGTCCCCAAATCATGCTAGCATGCTCACATTCATCATTCCTTTCATGCTTTGAAGGTGTGCCCTTTTATGCTTTGAAATAAACATTGTGCATGCCTAAGTATTTGAGCCTTCAAGGTTGCCATATCATTGGGTTTTAGGGCTGATTTCAGTACATTCAAACTCTATTTTTGGTTGTATGGCTCATACCATGTTGGCTTGGGGTAATGGTAATAGGATGCTCCTTTGATGTGCCTTAACTTTGGGCCTATTGGTGTGTATGCTTCTATGCTTGATTGTCCATTACTTTGGTATCTTTGGCCACTGTTTTGGGGTGTGGATGAGGCCTCTCATTTCAGCCTAAGTCCACTCTTGTTCATGGCTACATGCTTGACTTGTTGCCTCTAGTTATATGCTTGCATTGTGCCATGTTTGTATCTCATTTTAGGTTGCATTGTATCGCATTTTGCATGCTTAGTACATCACCTTTGCATGTTTGGTTTGCACTACATTTGGCATGTTTTGCATTTTAACCCCATGTTGCATCTTTAAGTCAAGCTCGTATACATGCATTCCATTGTTTGGTTTGGGGTGTCAAACCAAACTTGAGGGGCGAGGAGTGTTTGTACTTCAAGTGACAAAACACGTCTCAACCCTCGGTCGCCAATCCCCTTGACTCTAACATGATAGGGTCTTGGCATTCATGTGTTTATTGCATGCATTTTACATTGAATGGCAAGCTTGATTGCTTAGGCCATCACGCATAATTGATGGTCCGAGAATCGAGGGCCATGCTCTCTGGAGTCCCTTACATGATAGGGAGTGTGACCATGCTTACATTTGCTTGAAATTCCATGCCATACACTGTCTGTCCTTTGTTACTGTCAAAAAACTGTTTCTGCAGGGAGTTTTGGCCGACCGGCTAGAGATCCGTGGCCGATGGACTGAAGAGCAGCCGATGTCCATTTCCCACGGCCAGTGGTCATCCCCCTTAGCCGATGGTGCTCTGCAGTGTACAAGGAACCCATCCCAAGACTTGTGCAGTCTTCAGGGAAGCAGGGCAGTGTAAACAGAGGCAACAGTGGTATGGTACGGGCTTTCCGGGCGAGACGGGTTCGAGCATGCATCATCCAAACGTTTTAAAGATGGGGCTGTGGCCATTTTAATTTTGTATTTAATTTTTTAATTAAATAGGAGTTCTGTAATAATTAATTTAGTAGTTAGTTATTTATTTGGACTGTAATATTCATTCGGACCCTCCGAGCGAGGGCAATTGTGTAATAAGTGTGCGTGAGTGTGTGTATGTCTTCCAACCCCACGTCTTTCTTCCCTTTTATTTACTAGCTTTAGATGGTTAGTTTAGGGCATATTTAAATTAGCACACCTTATTGTAGACGTCCCCCGAACGCCCCGGGAGGGTTGAGTCCCGTTCCGCTTGTTTTGGGTTTACTACAGTTCGGACTCAAATTGTCATGGTTCTTAATCTTGAACCAAAGAGTCCAAATCCGGCAAATCGTTTTGAGAAAACAGATTTTTTTAAAAGAAGTGTCAAACATGGACTGCTTTTCCAGATACAGAGTCACCACCTAAATATTTTTTATGGGGAAATTTAGGAAACCCTGACTCGGTGCCAAAGGCCACGTGTCCGTCATCACCAAAGTTGCCTCGGCTCGGGAACTTGGGTACGATTGGGGAAGGTCAGCTATGAGCACCCCCTCTCGACCGATCCAAAGATCGGCCTCTGCTAACCATGATATCTCATTTTTGAAAACACATGCGTTCTTATCCCGATTAATTAGCTAGAATTACTATGTGATGCGCACAGTAAAACAAGTATAGACTAGATCGCCTAATTTGGAACAAAGCATTGCATATCCGTTTGTTTGGAAATGTTTTAAGATGTGCTACTCGCAAGTAGGCTAAAATACGGATTTCAATAAATTATCCCAATTCAAGTAATCCAACCTTCACCCACAGGCATTCAGGTAGTTTATCACATAAGCATATAGCCACATGGTAAGCATGCTGTCATGTTAACATTCACACTCATGCAAAATGCTAAAGTATAAATACTTACATCGTACTCCGTGCCAAAACAATGAAACTAGTTAGCAAAACATGCATGACCCTAATTCATGTTAAGTGGCTAATGTATCACATACAAAATGCAACTAAGTAGGCTCGGCTACTAATGACATGGCATGGCACTTACTTCAAAACATGCTTTGAAACACGTATTCAAGAAAATGTGTTGAAAATTGCAATGCAGTTTGAATGATGAACCGAGCCTTCGGTGTATGCAAGACAAATGAATGATGCACTCATGCAAACATACAGTATGCTAAACAAAACGTGTCCCTAAACTAACCAACATAAGCAGGTAAATAAAAAGGAGAAAGAAAGGGGATTGGAAGACATGCACACACGCACGAACCCTTATTACAACATTATGCCCTCACAGGGAGGGTCCGAATAAAAGAGTCCGAATGTCCAAAATAGGTACAGTCCAAAGCAAAATAAACAACTAACCGATCTAAGCTAATTACTTATTACATCACAAACTAATTTAATTAACCATCTAAGCTAATTAAATAATTACAAAACAAATTAGCCAATTAACAAATTAACTAATTTTAACTAAGCATGCATCTAGCTAGCTACTGAAGCTAATTAACCTAAATTATTACATAATTATAAACCGCGGGACACGAGGGATGCACATGCTCGCTTCGGTTCCTCGCCTTGGAATGCCTTCCATTTGCTCTTTGGAGGCTCTGTTTGCAGGGTGTCTTCCAGTTCTGGGTGTTGAGACTGACCAAAAAGCTGCTGGGGAACTCACCAGTGGCCTGCCGGCCATGAAAGAGACACTGCCGGCCAGAGATGGCGCACTACCGTCCAAGGATGGCACACTACCGGCCACTGGTGTGCTGTGACACCGAACTGCAACAAAGCACAAAATAGAGGAAAATGAGGGTTTCCCTAGGACATGTACGCACCATGGCACTCCAAATCACCTCAAAACAATCGAGGGAGAGGCCGAGTTGGATCCACGACCATCAATCACGCATCCCGATGCATGATGGCCAAAGATCTAACTTGTGCAATTCGATATGAAATTGAATGCACAAACAAAGCAAGTAAAGCCTAGAACTCTATCATGAATCATCAAGAGCTTCGGCGACCGAGAATTGAGACGCATCCCATCACTTGAAGTATGAAATACCCCTCGTTCCTCGTGCTCGGATTAATACTTAGTCCAAGCAATGCAACACATAAGCATGGCACACATGCAATATGACGTAAGTATGCAAACATGCAACTAAACCAAACATGCAACAAGCATATGAGCATAATGTGAGGCAACAACCTATAACCAAATGCAATATGAACATGTGAGCATGCAAGGTATGCAAAGCTAAGCAAGTATGCAACAACACACTACGTGTAACAAGCATGCGACAACATGGTAAAATGGGCTTACACCAAAGATGGACAACTCTCAACTAGGTCCAAATTAGTACCCATTAGATGAAAATGAGACGCTCAAAATGCGTGCGCACATGCACGCAAACCGAGGACCGAACCTAAGGCACGAATGCCACTCTACCAAAGCATGGTAAGGCATGGAACATGGTATGCAAACATGCAAATTTCAGCACTCAAACATGATGCTAAACAGCCCCGAAACATGGCAACATGGCACCCGATGCATGAGATGAACCCCAAAATGCAAAACTAGGCACATAGAACGACTTACAGCTATACAAAGCATGCTTTATTTGATCATGAAGCATGAAGACAGAAGCAAGACAGTCCCAAAATATGGACTTTTCCAGTTTAAAGCAAGGCCAAAAAGTGCTAAAAAGATGGACTAAATTGGCATGCGAATTTGACTAGCAAACATGGTTTACATGGCAAATGTATGATGCAAGTGAGAACTCATCAAACCAGCAAAAATCAGTGAATAAACCATATGAAAATAGGCCCAAATAACCATGGAAATGCAGCCAATGCATACCAAAATGAAGGGCTCCTTTAGAGGGTCATGCAAGGAGTTATTAGGCACATACAAGATAGACAAGTGGCATGACATATACAACTCTGAAAATCAAATATGGTAGTCCTTAAACTCACAAAATTGGCCCCAAAATCAGTCAACAAAGCATGCAAGATAGGGGCCCTTTAGAAGACCGAAATGGCCACCAAGCAAGTCAAGGTGAGAGGGGATCACCCCCCTCTGATTTGGAGGCTCAAAATAGGGTCTTAGCCACTGAAAATCCACTGGATTGCAGTGGCTAGAAGGCCAAACAAGGCATGCAACAATAGCTTAGGCTTAAGGCTCAAAACAAGAGGCAACTAAGCATACTAGATAACATATGACCTCAGATAAGAAAATGCCCTTAATCTAACATGGAGAGGGCCTCAAAAAAAAACTTTTTACAGTTTACAACATGCTTCAAAAATGAACACAAATAGGGCTAATCTATCATGCAAAAATGGCCCTAAAAGTGAGAATAGAGACAAGGGGCAGCATCTGACCCCAAATAGTAGGGAGCCCTTCAACAAAGTTGAAGAGGGGCTCAAAATAAGGCACTTCACAGTTTATACCAAACCACGAAAGTAAACACAAATAGGCCTAAACTAGCATGCAAGAAAAGGGCCTAAAAGAGGGGTAAAGAGGCAAGTGGTAGTAAATGACCTCAAACAGAGGAGAGCCCTTCAACAAAGTTGAAGAAGGACTCAAAAAAAGCCACTTTACAGTTTACATCAAAGCTCAAAACAGTTCACCAATAAGCCTAAAATACTATGCAAAAATAGGCCTAAAAGTGAGTTAAATAGACAAGTGATAGAAGGAAGCCTCAAACAGAGAAAGATCCTTGATCAAACATGAAAAGGGGTTCAAAATATGATTATTTGTAGTTAGGGTCGGAGCCCAAAAATGCTTGCAAGCAAGGCTTATAAATGAAACAAAAAAGGCTAGTTTTAGGGAAAAGTGTACTTACCCTTGAAGAACAAGTCTTTAGCAGCCTTTTGGTCCAAAAATCTGAGCTTCTAGCCTCTGAAGATCAGCCTCAAGGTGCTTCAATGGAGGATGGAGGTTTTGTGCTATGAGGTGTAGTGCAAAAATGCAAAGAAATCCAACTCTATGGCACAAAATACACACAATATAGAGAGAGGCAGCCCTTTTCCTCTCCTCAAACTCCAGAACCTCTGCTGGGGAAGAAGCTCCTTGCTTATATAGAGGAATGCAAGGCTAAGGCTTCTTGAACAAGCCTCCAAAGGCTTTGATCCCTCCATACACGTGCATGGAGGGCAGATATGAGGAATCCAGCTGGTACAAAATATCTTCCCGGAAACCAGCGGAAATAGGGGGGGTGCCGGCCATCAGCAATGGCCGGCAGTGCCACACTGATGGCCGGCAGGTGCTCATCAGTGGACGGCATGGCCAAGCCATGGCCGGCAATGCCATGCCTATGGGCGGCAGTGCACTAGGAGGGCCACTCTGACAGGAAATAGTCAGGGTCCAAAAATGAGGCAGAAAGGATACAGGGTCCGGAAACTCGAACCGGTGACGTTCTACCGCGATAGTCGAAAGCTGGGCGAGCAATTGAACCAGTTGTTGGGTGTACCTACAAGCACAACCAAGTCTTGAGGACGGTCAAAAGTGGGGTGTCTACAGTTGCCCCTCTTTGACAGAACTCAGAAGTCACAAAGTGACGAGAGTGAATGTCAAAGCCTAGAGACGACCCATTTTTGACAAGGCCGAAGACTCAGACAAACAATTAGCATAAGCATGCAGCGATGTGCCCGAAGGCTGGGGCAAAGTGCAAATGATATGCAAGATGCAAGATTTGATAATTGGACTTATACGCTACGCGAAGCCGGTTTGTAATTGGACTTATACGCGACGCGAAGCCGGTTTGAAAATCAAAACAATGCAATGTACTAACATGTACAGATGAAGTGCGAAAGGTGGCGCGAATGAAATGCATGCCAAATGCAATATGAGATGTAATGCACCAACAAGTGCATATGATGTGTGCAAGATAGCGCGATGGAAATGCATGCCAAATGCAAAGGGGTGCAAAAGACAGTGCGATGCGCTAGACAGCGCGAGTGCGTTAGACAACGCGAGTGCACAAGACAGTGCGATGCGTAAGATAACGTGAACAATGAATGCATACCAAAAAGCAAACAAGTAGGGTGCGCAAGATAGCGCGATGCGCAAAATAGTGTGAACAATGAATGCATACAAAAAATGCAAACAGGTAGGGTGCCCAAGACAACGCGATGCGCAAGATAGCGCGAACAATGAATGCATACCAAAAATGCAAACAGGTAGGGTGCGCAAGACAGCGCGATGCGCAAAATAGCGCGAACAATGAATGCATACCAAAAATGCAAACAGGTAGGGTGCGCAAGACAGCGCGATGCACAAAATAGCGCGAACAATGAATGCATACCAAAAATGCAAACAGGTAGGGTGCGCAAGACAGCGCGATGAAATGCATGCAAAACGCAAGTAAGGTGCACAAAACAGTGCGATGCAATAGGTAGTATAGTAGATACCAAGGGTGACATACTCTAACCACGTTGGACTCGTGAGTGGAGGCAGAACAAAGAAAATTAATCAGGAGCGCGTTCCACGCAACCTAAGATAAATTCCAAACACGCTGAAATCGTGTGAGGAAGGGGACACTCAAACCACGCTGAAATCGTGAGAGGAGGTCCAAAAACAACCCGCCCACCGCGTCTACAACGCAACCTGGGATAAATTCCAAACACACTGAAATCGCGTAAGGAATGGGACACTCAAACCACACTGAAATCGTGAGAGGAGGTCCAACAAACCGCCCAGCACGTCTACAACGCAACTTGGGATAAATTCCAAACACGCTGAAATCGCGTAAGGAACGGGACACTCAAACCACGCTGAAATCGTGAGAGGAGGTCCAACAAACCGCCCAGCGCATCTACAACGCAACTTGGGATAAATTCCAAACACGCTGAAATCACATAAGGAACGGGACACTCAAACCACGCTGAAATCGTGAGAGGAGGTCCAACAAATCGCCCAGCGCGTCTACAACGCAACTTGGGATAAATTCCAAATACGCTGAAATCGCGTAAGGAAGGGGACACTCAAACCACGCTGAAATCGTGAGAGGAGGTCCAACAAACCGTCTAGCGCGTCTACAATGCAACTTGGGATAAATTCCAAACACGCTGAAATCGCGTAAGGAACGGGACACAGAGAGAAACATAGGGACATATCCCAGCTGTTTCGGAAAGGTACAAGCATTGGAACGTATTCCGAATGCTCTAAGCCAAAGGAGAAGAAACAAAGGGAGACAACCCCGTGTTCTAAGGAGAAGAGGAGACATAGGGATGTATCCCGGTGTTTCAGAAAGATAAAGAGACATAAGGACGTATCCCCATGTCTCTGAATGCTGTGAGCACCGGAACGTATTCCAAATGCTTTTAACCAGAGAAGAAGAAACATAGGGACATATCCCGGTGTTTCAGAAAGATGTGAGCATAACAATGCAAACGGAATGTGTGTGACAATGCAAGCGAAGAGGTATGCATGACCATGCAACCGAAGTGTAGTGAATAACAATGTGGAAAGGGAAAGGGTACAAAACAATGCAACCTAAGTGTGACGCATAACAATGCGAAAGGGAAAAGAAAAAATCTCTCAGCGTAGTACACGCGAGAGGGGAAAGAGAAAATCTCTCAGCATAGTACACGCGAGAGAGGGAAAAGAAAACCACTCAGCGTAGTACACGCGAGGGAGGGAAAAGGAAAATCTCTTAGCGTATCAGACGCAAAAGAAAATCTCTCAGCATATCACATGCAAGAGAGGAAAGGTAAATTTCTCAGCGTTATCACACGCAAGAGAAAATCTCTCAGCATATCACATGCAAGAGAGGAAAGATAAATTTCTCAGCGTATCACACACAAGAGAAAATCTCTCAGCATATCACATGCAAGAGAGGAAAGGTAAATTTCTCAGCGTATCACACGCAAGAGAAAATCTCTCAGCATATCACATGCAAGAGAGGAAGGGGAAAATTTCTTAGCGTATCACACGCAAGAGAAAATCTCTCAGCATATCACATGCAAGAGAGGAATGGGGAAATTTCTTAGCGTATCACATGCAAGAGAAAATCTCTCAGCATATCACATGCAAGAGACGCAAGAGAAAATCTCTCAGCATATCACATGCAAGAGAGGAAGGGGGCGAGCCTCTTAGCGTAGTACACGCAAAAAGGAAAAAGAAATCTCTCAGCGTAGCACACGCGAGAGAGGGAAGAGCAAACTCTATCAGCGTAGCACGTGCGAGAGAGGCAAAAGAAACTCTCTTCGTAGTACACGTGAGAGAGAGAAAAGACATCCAAACGCGCGTCGAACGCGAGAGGAGCAGGTCCAAATGCATGCCAAATGCAAGAGGGAAAAGATATCAGTCAAACTAAACCGGAGCTTACCTGAATGAACAGTACATACAATACTGTGCATAAACGAGAAAGGATCTTGCTAGGTAGAATGCAATACAATGTATGATGTGTAAGGAATGCAACAAACAAACCTAGCGGTGCTTTAGAAAGCACCTCACGAGGTGAGTGGCGGTGAACTGCTCTACTCTGATGGGGACCTTCCTTATGTTCTTCGAACATTAACCTTCAACTCACAGTACAAGAGGTTCTGAAATACTGACCAAGAGTGACATCTACCGGGGAAACCACGGATGCCACTTTTCTTCCTGATCATACTGACAACTGAGATGCCTCTGGCAGGGATTGGTACTCCGAGAGAGCACTTCTGATTGCTATTTTAGCACGAAAATAGTCGGCACAGTCCCAATTCACTCTGAAGGCATAGTTCGCACAACATTTCTCATTCTGAACGCATGACCTATTCCAACCACTGCTTATCCTGAACTCACAACCCATAACCTTGAATACGCAGTTAATACAGACTACAGCTAATTCTGAACACACGGCCCATTTTGAACTCACCTCCCATAACACAATATTTGGTTCATTTTGCACACGGCTCATACATCACACTACTCATTCTGAACTCACAGCCCATGACACAGTATTCTGTTTATACAGCAGACAACTGATTTTGGGCATACAGCCCATAACATGGTGCTCTATTCATTTTGAAAATGCTAGATGGGAAGATGGAATTTGCAGGGGTCGAAACAAACTCGGATGCTCCGAACTTTCCTTATTTTCTCTTGCATCGCAATCCGAAACCCAAAAAGCTTCAGGTAGGTCCAAGTTTTTTTGTTCACACTTATCGGGGTGGACCCTGCAGCTCTTATGAAAGAACAAATCTTATTTTGCACAAATATAGAGAATGACACGGCACCCTAAGCACAAAGCAATTTTATTTTCGAAATGAAGAAACGAGTTCTTAATCGGGTATTGAGCCTACGACTGATCACAGCGAAAAAGACTCAACAACGAAAAACAAAGGTAAACAACCTAAACACAACGAGACACGCCCGGAACGACTAAAAGCAAGAGTTAAGGCAAACAAAACAAAAAAACAAAAGACACGACACACAGACGTATTTATGAAAACAAAAGACCTCAGACCTCGAAGAGCCAGTTCCTCCGGGTATGTTTCCCACCCTTTTCTTATTTGTGATTCTCACATCACTCGGCCCTCAGGCTCGGTTTTTCTCTCAAAACCCTTTTGCTCACTTTTCTCTCAACTTACACCTCTCTATTTTTCAATTTCTCATTTTTCATCCCTTCCCTGGGTGGTTGATGGATGAACAGAAAGTTGCGGGCTCTTGCCCCTAGCACTCAGCTAGATTCTTTTTCTTTCGCTCACAACAATGAACTTCTCCTCCCCCCACAGAGGGGTTGTAATGCGGCTGGATGTGCAGCAGATTTGCAATTGACATTGGTTGACGATGCTCTACTAGGGAGTTTGGATGTGATTAGATCTGTCCAGACAAAGGAATGGAATATCTTGATCCGTTCCCGTTCGTGTCTCGCACTTGGCCTAATGCCTCGTTGTTCGGAGGATAAGAGAACCTTCTCTGTTAGCTTTCGCTGCGCCCTTCTTGGCGAATAGGGTGCCCTTTCTGGCAAGCGTATTGATAAAGGGGAAAAGACAGAACACCTGACTCAACTGTGCCCCTAGTTCATCATTTTGGCCATTTTTTGTTTTTGCTTTCTACTAAAACAGTTTTGACCAACATGAGAGTTAGATTAACATGCTTGTTCAACTTTTTGATTTGAAATCACGCAAGTCAAGCTATGAGCACTGAAAATTTTCCTTTTTTGGGTCCAAGAAATGGTCCCGTTTTAGAAAAATGGGATAATTTTTGAGAGAATTAGTCAACCTCAGTAAAAATTCTCAAAAACTATTTTGCAAACGGCCATTGCTCAACGAGCACGGAACCTACTCTTGAGATGCACAACCTCAGATCTGAAGGAAAATTGCCCCTTGCTTGAAGAGAGTTGCATGGCAACGGAAAGTTGCCCCTTGTTTGAATGATGCCGCAGCATACTGAATGGCAACAGAAAGTTTCCCCTTGTTTGGATGATGCCGCAGCGCATTGTAGTCAATCCTTAGAGCGACGAACACAACCAGACTCTCAGATACAGAGAAGACAAAGATGACCTGAACCATCGCATGGACACAGTCGATTTGGAAGTGTTTATGGCTGGACTTCGGAATGAAGTTGCCTACGTATCCCAAAGATGGGAATCAAGCCTTACGTAGTTCGGGGTTAAGGTACACTCGGGTATTAACCTCTCCTTTTGCGCTCTAACTTTTGCCAAGGCAGCCCTTTGTGGGTTTTCAACCTTGCGAGCTATGTTTTTCTCCTTTTCAATTTTTGTGTTCCTTTCTTTTCTTTTCATTTCTTTTTTGATTTTCTTTTTTTGTTCTTTTCTTTGCATCTTTCTTTTTTGTTCTTTTGTTCTTTTCTCTTTGTTGTTCTTTTTCTTCTTTTCTTGCTCTAACTTTTGCCTGGGCCGCCCTTCCAGGTTTTCGGCCCATCGAGCCTCTCAAGGGTAAAAGTATAGCTTTGTCCATGTCAAATGGTTTTGAGATCCCGAAGTCATCTGAATCCAGGAGAATGGCTGTTGTTCGTTGACGATGCAAGAGTCCATCCAATGGAAGGTGAATTTGCCCCTAGTGTTTGTGGATAGGAACTCGGTTGTCCTTCAACAATGTCTTCTTCTTTCCTCCCTTTTGGGGTTTGGCATTCTTGCCGATCTTCGCCTTGGACTCTTCGAGCACATTTGAAATTCTTGCCCCTAGTTCGAGGGGTGCTCCTGATCTAGCTTCGCAAGCTTCTTGATCTGACTTTGTTGTCGCTAATTCACGGGTTGCTCTGGATCCGGCCACACAGGCCTCACATTGTAGTTGACCTTTGAACTTTCTGAGTTCTAGTCCAAGGTTTTGAAAGCAGAGGGGTCGAGTCTCGAGGCTGAGAGCGATCCTAGGCTGCACAATCTCAAGAGCGATTCCACACAGGTCTTCACAGGACTGCGCAAAACATTTTGTTTTTGAAAATTTTTAAGTAAGCGACAAATTGCTCTCGCTGAAGATAGTGTGAAACCAGTCTGGATCAAGCCAGGGTCCTTCTCAGTACTCACGCTAACAAGCATGATTTCATTTATCAAGGGCTTAGCATGCCTCTTTTTCTCTCAATCGATTAAAGTTTTGTAAATCCCGAGGAATTCCTTCCTCTTCATTTTCACCGCAGAGTTCAAAAAAGTTTTGAAAAGCTTAGGTCAATGCAATGACTTCAAGGAACAGAAAAGCAGGTGAAAAGCATTGCCATTTCTTCCAAATCTTGTGGCACAACAGGCTCAAAGTAGTAATAAGCACAAAACATGACAGCCACAGCTGCTTCATTCATACTTCCTGGTTGCAACTGGGTTCACAGTAGAGGCAAACTCAAAAAGCAAAAGGGGGAAAAACAAAACAGTGTTCGAGGCAACAACCCCCGAATCACCTAACATTCCATACAAAGGGGACTGACTCGCCACAACAAACAGACCCTTAAGCAAAAAAAGACTGACTCAAGACAATGAGACAGACTCAAAACAAAACAAAAGACTGACCTAATACCCAAGCCAGAGTTTAAAAAATTAGCAACCACAGATGCTCAAAAGTGCGTGTCAGACGCCACATCCAAAAATACGTCAAGTATCGCCCGCAGGTGGTTCGCTTCCTGATTACATACTCGCAGTATCGGTATCCTCAAAATCCAAGAACTCTGTAGTGACTGACTTGGCCGAGGTAGGCGGGAGAATGACCTTATCATCAATCAAATCTTGCACTTCATGACGAAGGCGGAAACAACCGTCAGTGCTGTGACCGGTTTGCTGGTGGTACGCGCAGTACACAGTAGCGTCATGTTTAGATGGAAGGGGATACGGGAGAGGCCGCGGCTCAAGAGGTGTAAGATGCCCCTTTTTAGCCAGAATTAGAAGTGCCCTAGACAAAGGCATGTAGGGAGGATGAAAGACTCGGCGCCCTCGAGGCAGATACTTTGAAGTCTGGGAATTCTCGCTAGACGCGCTAGCAAAAGTATCGGTAGGTGCAGCCTTGGATTTCTGGTCTTTCCCGGATACAGGGTTGGGAGCAGAAGGAACTGCTTTGGCATGACGGGGCCTATCCCGGTTTTCTGGCTGGCATGTATTGCCCACGACTAGAGTGGGGAAAACATCATCCACGGTCTTGGTTATGACCGCGAGCATCTGTTGCTTACTTATCCCCTCGACTTTCAAAGTCTCGACTGCCCACAGCAGTCGTTCAATGGGATCGGCGTCTGCCTTCATTTTGTTCTTGCCCCTGGCTTCAGCCTGATCGAGGGCCTGGGTTGGTGATGATATGTCTTGGTTATAATTGGAGGCCATCTCCGGTTGACTAAGCTCGATCACAATCCGCCCCAATAGCGGGGGCTCCTGTGGTACAACACTTTCAGCGTATGGTGCGGGTGGTGGCGAAATTGATATCCCGTAAGCAAGATCTGCCACGGACCTCTGGAGGTCACCTATCATTCCCATCAATTCGAATGTGGTGGGCTCACGAGCCTGGTACAACTGGGGGATCCAAACCGGGTGCGCGGCAGGCGACCTGGGCGGATGCGGTACATCGACATCGGTCCCACTTTGCAGAGTGAGTCCTTGGTCCAACGCGGCTGTCATAACCACGATCTCTTCTGGATTTTGTGCCATGATAAGTACACTGCTCTGAATGGTGACTAACGGATTAGATAGCTGCCTTGCCTCAGCAAAGAGAGAACACTGACTGTTCCGAATGAACCCTCTAAACCCCCCTGTAGGGAAGAAAACAAACAGCATTTCAGCCCAAACGGATCTAACACAGGTGCGGCCGAACAATTGTACTCTACCACTGACCACTGTTTCCCCCACATCACTGCCCCAAATCTGAATCTGACACCCGCAGATATAATCTGATTCTCAAAATACTGATACTGATGCCCGCAGGCCGGATACCCAGACTCGCAAACTGGTATATGCATTCCTTGTAGAGATACACTCTAAAAACACATAGCAAGTAAATGAGAGCCAATACACCCCTATGTTGGGGTAGGGTTTCCCTGTCCTATTTTGTCAGGAGCTAGGGTTTGACTACGCACACAGCGGTTTCAAACAACCTATATCGAGTAAGCAACCTGTCCTAGTTTGGAATGGTCACTATGGATTCCGAATATGCACTAAGTCGAATGGTCAAAAAGGGTGCCACGGCAAAATCGGGGTTTGTGTTCCCATACTGGCAGAGCCCACAACCGGTCAGCCTTATGGTCATGCCTTGACAAGACAAGCCTCCGGTAAACCGTTCAGGAATAGCAGATGGCAAACATGGTGTGCTAGGCGCACCAATGCACATGCAATGTAAAGAAACACATAAGTGTGAACAAAACAAGATATCATGAGTTCGAGTCAAGTTCTCTAAATCCCCAGCAGAGTCGCCAGAAACTGTAGACATCCTCGAACGCCCCGGGAGGGTTGAGTCCCGTTCCGCTCGTTTTGGGTTTACTACAGTTCGGACTCAAATTGTCACGGTTCTTAATCTTGAACCAAAGAGACCACATCCGGCAAATCATTTTGAGAAAATAGATTTTTTTGAAAGAAGTGCCAAACATGGACTGCTTTGCCAGATACAGAGTCGCCACCTAAATATTTTTTATGGGGAAATTTAGGAAACCCTGACTCGGTGCCAAAGGCCACGTGTCCGTCATTACCAAAGTTGCCTCGGCTCGGGAACTTGGGTACGATTGGGGCATGTCAGCTATGAGCACCCCCTCTTGCCCGATCCGAAGATCGGCCTCTACTAACCATGATATCTCATTTTTAAAAACACATGCGTTCTTATCCTAATTAATTAGCTAGAATTACTATGTGATGCGCACAGCAAAACAAGTATAGACTAGATTGCCTAATTTGGAAGAAAGCATTGCATATCCGTTTGTTTGGAAATGTTTTAAGATGTGCTACTCGCAAGTAGGCTAAAATACGGATTTCAATGAATTATCCCAATTCAAGTAATCCAACCTTCACCCACAGGCATTCAGACAGTTTATCACATAAGCATATAGCCACATGGTAAGCATGCTGTCATGTTAACATTCACACTCATGCGAAATGCTAAAGTATAAATACTTACATCGTACTCCGTGCCAAAACAATGAAACTAGTTAGCAAAACATGCATGACCCTAATTCATGTTAAGTGGCTAATGTATCACATACAAAATGCAACTAAGTAGGCTCGGCTACTAATGACATGGCATGGCACTTACTTCAAAACATGCTTTGAAACACGTATTCAAGAAAATGTGTTGAAAATTGCAATGCAGTTTGAATGATGAACCAAGCCTTCGGTGTATGCAAGACAAATGAATGATGCACTCATGCAAACATACAGTATGCTAAACAAAATGCGTCCCTAAACTAACCAACATAAGCAGGTAAATAAAAAGGAGAAAGAAAGGGGATTGGAAGACATGCAGACACGCACGAACCCTTATTACAACATTATGCCCTCACAGGGAGGGTCCGAATAAAAGAGTCCGAATGTCCAAAATAGGTACAGTCCAAAGCAAAATAAATAACTAACCGATCTAAGCTAATTACTTATTACATCACAAACTAATTTAATTAACCATCTAAGCTAATTAAATAATTACAAAACAAATTAGCCAATTAACAAATTAACTAATTTTAACTAAGCATGCATCTAGCTAGCTACTGAAACTAATTAATCTAAATTATTACATAATTAGAAACCTCGGGACACGAGGGATGCACATGCTCGCTTCGGTTCCTCGCCTTGGAATGCCTTCCATTTGCTCTTTCGAGGCTCTGTTTGCAGGGTGTCTTCTAGTTCTGGGTGCTGAGACTTACCAAAAAGCTGCTGGGGAACTCACCAGTGGCCTGCCGGCCATGAAAGAGACACTGCCGGCCAGAGATGGCGCACTGCCATCCAAGGATGGCACACTGCCTGCCACTGGTGTGCTGTGACACCGAACTACAACAAAGCACAAAATAGAGGAAAATGAGGGTTTCCCTAGGACATGTACACACCATGGCACTCCAAATCACCTCAAAACAATCGAGGGAGAGGCCGAGTTGGATTCACGACCATCAATCACGCATCCCGATGCATGATGGCCAAAGATCCAACTTGTGCAAATCGATATGAAAATGAATGCACAAACAAAGCAAGTAAAGCCTAGAACTCTATCATGAATCATCAAGAGCTTCGGCGACCGAGAATTGAGACGCATCCCATCACTTGAAGTATGAAATACCCCTCGTTCCTCGTGCTCGGATTAATACTTAGTCCAAGCAATGCAACACATAAGCATGGCAAACATGCAATATGACGTAAGTATGCAAACATGCAACTAAACCAAACATGCAACAAGCATATGAGCATAATGTGAGGCAACAACCTATAACCAAATGCAATATGAACATGTGAGCATGCAAGGTATGCAAAGCTAAGCAAGTATGCAACAACACACTACGTGTAACAAGCATGCGACAACATGGTAAAATGGGCTTACACCAAAGATGGACAACTCTCAACTAGGTCCAAATTAGTACCCATTAGATGAAAATGAGACGCTCGAAATGCGTGCGCACATGCACGCAAACCGAGGACCGAACCTAAGGCACGAATGCCACTCTACCAAAGCATGGTAAGGCATGGAACATGGTATGCAAACATGCAAATTTCAGCACTCAAACATGATGCTAAACAGCCCCGAAACATGGCAACATGGCACCCGATGCATGAGATGAACCCCGAAATGCAAAACTAGGCACATAGAACGACTTACAGCTATACAAAGCATGCATTATTTGATCATGAAGCATGAAGACAGAAGCAAGACAGTCCCAAAATATGGACTTTTCCAGTTTAAAGCAAGGCCAAAAAGTGCTAAAAAGATGGACTAAATTGGCATGCGAATTTGACTAGCAAACATGGTTTACATGGCAAATGTATGATGCAAGTGAGAACTCATCAAACCAGCAAAAATCAGTGAATAAACCATGTGAAAATAGGCCCAAATAACCATGGAAATGCAGCCAATGCATACCAAAATGAAGGGCTCCTTTAGAGGGTCATGCAAGGAGTTATTAGGCACATACAAGATAGACAAGTGGCATGACATATACAACTCTGAAAATCAAATATGGTAGTCCTAAAACTCACAAAATTGGCCCCAAAATCAGTCAACAAAGCATGCAAGATGGGGGCCCTTTAGAAGACCAAAATGGCTATCAAGCAAGTCAAGGTGAGAGGGGGTCACCCCCCTCTGATTTGGAGGCTCAAAATAGGGTTTTAGCCACTGAAAATCCACTGGATTTCAGTGGCTAGAAGGCCAAACAAGGCATGCAACAATAGCTTAGGCTTAAGGCTCAAAACAAGAGGCAACTAAGCATACTAGATAGCATATGACCTCAGATAAGAAAATGCCCTTAATCTAACATGGAGAGGGCCTCAAAAAAAAACTTTTTACAGTTTACAACATGCTTCAAAAATGAACACAAATAGGGCTAATCTATCATGCAAAAATGGCCCTAAAAGTGAGAATAGAGACAAGGGGCAGCATCTGACCCCAAATAGTAGGGAGCCCTTCAACAAAGTTGAAGAGGGGCTCAAAATAAGGCACTTCACAGTTTATACCAAACCACAAAAGTAAACACAAATAGGCCTAAACTAGCATGCAAGAAAAGGGCCTAAAAGAGGGGTAAAGAGGCAAGTGGTAGTAAATGACCTCAAACAGAGGAGAGCCCTTCAACAAAGTTGAAGAAGGACTAAAAAAAAGCCACTTTACAGTTTACATCAAAGCTCAAAACAGTTCACCAATAAGCCTAAAATACTATGCAAAAATAGGCCTAAAAGAGAGTTAAATAGACAAGTGATAGAAGGAAGCCTCAAACAGAGAAAGACCCTTGATCAAACATGAAAAGGGGCTCAAAATATGATTATTTGTAGTTAGGGTCGGAGCCCAAAAATGCTTGCAAGCAAGGCTTATAAATGAAACAAAAAAAGGCTAGTTTTAGGGAAAAGTGTACTTACCCTTGAAGAACAAGTCTTTAGCAGCCTTTTGGTCCAAAAATCTGAGCTTCTAGCCTCTGAAGATCAGCCTCAAGGTGCTTCAATGGAGGATGGAGGTTTTGTGCTATGAGGTGTAGTGCAAAAATGCAAAGAAATCCAACTCTATGGCACAAAATACACACAATATAGAGAGAGGCAGCCCTTTTCTGGTGGCCGGCCAGCTGAAATAGGGGGGGTGCCGGCCATCAGTATCAGCAATGGCCGGCAGTGCCACACTGATGGCCGACAGGTGCTCATCAGTGGCCGGCATGGCAAAGCCATGGCCGGCAGTGCCATGCCTATGGCCGGCAGTGCACTAGGAGGGCCACTCTGACAGGAACTAGTCAGGGTCCAAAAATTTGGCAGAAAGGATACAGGGTCCGAAAACTCGAACCGGTGACGTTCCGCCACGACAGTCAAAAGCTGGGCGAGCAATCGAACCAGTTGTTGGGTGTACCTACAAGCACAACCAAGTCTTGAGGACGGTCAAAAATGGGGTGTCTACACTTATGCTATGCATGCGTGCATCCATACATTTGTCTTACATACACCGGGCTCGGCATATCATGCTAACTGCATTGTATTCAATTACATGTTATCTGTTGCATTTCACGTGCCATGTTTAGGATAGCCGAGCCTGTCCAGATTGCATCTCCGCATGTGTTGCATTAGCCATTTTAAACATGAACTAGGATCATGCATATGATTACTAACTAGTTTCTGTTTTGGCTTGGAGTACTCTGTAAGTCCTTTTGCTTTAGCATCCTTGCATGTGTGTAAGTGTTGCCATGACAGCATAATTACCATGAGGCTAGTTGCTTATGTGATATAACTGCTTGAATGCCTGTGGATGGAGGTCAAATTGCTTAAATTGGGATAATGCATTAAAACTGTGAGTTTTAAGCCCACTAGATAGTGGCAAAACCGTCTTTTCTAAAGTCCACTTGAGGGTGGCAAAACCTGCATTTTAGCCTACTTGCGAGTAGCAAACCATTTTCAAAACAAACACGCAATGTTTTGTTCCAATTTAGGCGATTTGGTCTATACTTGTTTGTTGTGCGCATAACATAGTAATTCTAGGCTAATAACCGGGATAAGAACACGTAACGTTTTCAAAATTGGATATCATGGTTAGTAGAGGCCGATCTTTGATCGGGCGAGAGGGGGTGGTCATAGCTGACCTTCCCCAATCGTACCCAAGTTCCCAAGCCGGGGCAACTTTGGTGATGACGGACACGTGGCCTTTGGCACCGAGTCAGGGTTTCCTAAATTTCCCATAATAAAATATTTAGGTGGCGACTCTGTATCTGGCAAAGCAGTCCATGTTTGGCACTTCTTTCTAAAAATCTGTTTTCTCAAAATGATTTGCCGGATTTGGACTCTTTGGTTCAGATTAAGAACCGCGACAATTTGAGTCCGAACTGTAGTAGACCCACAAAACGAACGGAACGGGACCTCACCCCCCCGGGGCGCTCGGGGGACGTCTACAGTTTCTGGCGACTCTGCTGGGGAGTTTAGAGAGCTTGACTCGAACTCGTGATATCCTCTTTTGACTACACTTGTGTGTTTCTTTGCATTGCATTTGCATTGGTGCGCCTAGGACACCGTGTTTGCCATTTGCCATTCCTGAACGGTTTGCCGGAGGCTTGTCTTGTCAAGACATGACCATAAGGCTGACCGGTTGTAGGCTCTGACAGTATGGGAACACAAACCCCAGTTTTACTGGGGCACCCTTTTTGACCATTCAACCTAGTGCATATTCGGAAACCATAGTGACCATTCCAAACTAGGACAGGTTGCTTACCCGATATTAGGTTGTTTGAAACCACTGTGTGCGTAGTGAAACCCTAGCTCCTGACAAAATAGGACAGGGAAACCCTACCCCAACATAGGGGTGTTTTTGGCTCTCTCTTACTTGCTATGTGCTTTAAGATGTATCTCTACAGGGGAGACGTGCACATCGGTTTGCAAGTTTGAGTATCAAGCCCGAGGGCACCAGCATTAATGTTTTTGAGAAATCAGTTATCTGCGGGTATCAGGTTCAGTTTTGGGAGCAGTGATTTGGGGACAATAATCAGTTTCGAGAAACAGTGTATTTAGCTTACCAACTGTGTGTTATAAATACCCGACTGTGTGTTGTGTGTATTTATTTTACGTCGTTATGCTATCTGTTTGTCTGGTTATTTATTGCTTTATTTATCTTTTTGCTAGGTAGTTTAGCACGATTGCTTCCTACCCAGTAGATATTCCCCAAGCACTCTGGACTACAGGTCGTCGACTCCATCGATCTGAGGATCTGGTAGACCGACAACCAGTGTACCACTCTCTACCCCCGGTTACTAGACGGAGGGCAGTTAGGCAGAGGACATCAGTTCAGCAGTCAGTTCAGAGGGCCTTATCTACCCCACCTGAGTACAATAGGGATCAGGGTTCTGTTTCACTCGCAGAGAGGGGATATATACCGGAAATTCAATCAGACCAAAACAGTATGTCCAGCTTAGAGGAGATGGTGCGCCAACTTCAGGAGAGTATGAAAATGATGCAGCAGGATGCTGTCCGACAAGCAGAATTCACCAAGCAGCAGGCCACGGTTATGAATGAACAGGCAGAATTAATCGTGAGGTTACAACAGCAAGCCAAAGCATCTGCTTTGTATCAAGCCCCTCCTCCACCAAGGGTCGCGATACCCGAGGAGACGCCAAATGTCCAAAATGTCCAAGAGGATACAGACCTCCCAATAGGACCAGCCCCGCCCCCGATTCTACCACAATTGTCCAAGGTGCCCATGCCTATCAATGTACCGGACTCTCCTTTTGAGTTCGAATCGGACCCCACATCGCTAAAGTTGAATAAGCTGGAAAAAATGTTCAAGAAATCCCAAGGAGTTAAGTCCATTCCCGACATCGAGGATGGGTATACGGACGTAGCTGTGACGCTGCCAGATCGGTTCAAGATGCCTCAAATTGACCGATTTGATGGGTCCGGGGACCCCATGGTGCACCTGAGGTTGTTTTCGGATATCTTAAGACCAATGGGCCTCACCAGAGTGCAGAAGATGTCTTTGTTCGGTCGGACCCTGTCGGGTGTGGCGGCCATCTGGTATGCCAAGTTAGAAGATGATGTTAAGAGAAATTGGGACGAGACGGCCGAGGACTTCGTTTTACAATACTCGTATAACACACAGATCGAGATTATGACTCGTGATCTTGAAACGACGAGGCAGGAGGCTAAGGAGAGCTTCTCAGAATTCGTGACCCGATGGAGAGCAAAGGCCTCGATGATGACTATCAGGCCAATAGATAAGGATCAAATACGGATGGTTGTGCGCAACCTCCAGCCTAAGCTGATGCAAAAGATGATTGTGCTCCCCTTCCCCACCTTTTCAGATCTGCATGAGATGGGAGTAGAGATTAAAGATGCCTTGAAGCAAGGGTTGATCGATAATGATAGGGAACAACCCAGAAGAACCTTTAATCGCAGCACTAATACGGGCCCGAGTGGCGCCATGACCACAAGAACCTCCGAAGTGAGCATGGTCACCACCATTCCCCCTCCAAGAAGTATGGCAGCTACGCCATTCTCTGGTGCGTCCGGAAGCAACCCACAAACAGCTAGATACCCGCCCAAAAACACCAGAACTTTCGCTCCACTATATATGCCCCTATCCAAAGCTCTGGGGGTTTTAATCAGAAAAGGGCATTTGAAGCCCCTAGAGCCGCGTCCCTTACCAGAGAAACTTTCCGCCACCCACAACCCAGCCAAATATTGTGCATTTCACCAACAGTACGATCATGACACTGATCTATGCTACCGGTTACGTCATGAGGTCCAAGATCTCATCGATAATGGGGTGATCTTGCCTCCCGAGAGACCCAATGTCACAACAAATCCCCTCCCATCACACAATCAAGCTCCACCTCCCAAAAGAATCAATTTCATCCAGACTAGAGGCGCACCTTACGACCCTAGCATATATATCACTCATTTCCACCTACCCAAGCCGGAGGTGCTCCTTCCTGACTGCGCCAACTTGTGCATGATGGAAATCTCTAGAACCTAACCCAAACCAACGGTGGTGACTGTCGAAGACAGAACGGGGAAGTTCACTGGGGAGAGTGAGATTGTTGGGATAGAATCTAAGGAGTCTGGGATTTTTGCCGGAAAGGTGTACAGTCCGAGTGACTACATTTTGTCGGTAGGCCAGGATAGATCAAGTATGGAGTTGCCAGAAAGGGTAGAACTTTGTGTGGTACAGGGTAATGGGATGGATCAGAGATCAAAGGACTTAGCAGCTACGGAAAAACACTTTGCTGACATCCAATTGTTCGACGAACAAAGCCCGGAGGACATGGGAGTCGACTGGTCAGATTTCAAGGAATCAGTGGAAGTTACCGGGTGGCTTGATTACTTACCAGACGTTGAAGAAACTCAGTTGGGACAAGGCCCGACAAGGGTTAGAATAACAGTTGTGATCGGAAGGGTCGAAAATCGGGATATATTATCGGAGAGCGCTGGTACGAAGAATTTCGCTAGGGGTTTGAACATCGTAGATACAGGCAAAGCAGAACAACAAATTGCACTACCACAGTCGGAACAGGAAAAGTTTTGGGACTCTAAGAGAATCAGGAAAGCTAAAGCCCATGAGGGAGCCGAAAGTGCTGTGGGCTCAGGGACAGAAGATGCTACAAGTATATGGATGGAGGGTACTGCAAGGACGGTCATACTGAAGCCGGACAGGTGTCTGTCGGCCGCTGATGGAGTGTGGTAGGAGGATGATGATCTATGTCTCGCCCATACAGACGAGGATTGGGGAAACAACCAACCAGATGATACCTGGTATATCAGCGAAGTCGATCATATGGCTAGGAGTGGACAGTATTTCAAGCCTCCACACCTAGATCAACCAGAGGTGTCTGGAAAAGATAGGCAAGTAGAGAAGCAAAAAGAAAAGCAACTCGAGGACGAGGCTGTCCTGAGACAGTTAAAAAAGATACAAGCAGACATCTCCATCTGGGGACTGCTTATGGCCTCTTGAGTACACAGACAGGCTGTCCTTTTAGCCATGGATAAGGCCAAACTCTTGATAGAGACTACGCCAGAGCAGTTAGTTGGATTGGTCTTTCCGGGAGGAAGTACCCCGATATTGACCTTTTCTGCCAAAGAACTACCGCCTGAGGGCATAAATCACAACAAACCTCTCTACGTCTCTGTAGAATGCAGAGACAAATGGATACCGATGGTTCTTGTCGATACCGGGTTTGCCATCAATGTCTGCCCGTCAAGGACGGAATATGTAATCGGTTTGAAGCCCGCGGACTTCGCGCTAACTACTCAGGTGATCAGAGCCTATGATAACACAAGCAGGGAGGTGATGGGGACTGTCAAAATTCAGACTAAGGTTAGGCCAGGACAACATGAGATAGACTTCCATGTCTTAGAAGTTCCGGCAACCTTCAATTTGCTTTTGGGGCGGCCGTGGCTACACCAGGTGAGGGCTGTGTCATCCACCTTGCATCAAATGGTGAAATACCCCCATGGAAAAGGAGTAGCCATTGTTTTTGGAAATTCATCGATTCATCCACCACCGGAGGTATCTACCCTTGTTCTAGAAATTGAGCACGGTATGGAAGACGTGTTTATATCAGGTTTTATCCTAGCCGAGGCTCAGGTTGTACAGAACATCATGGCAACTAAGGAGCGGTTGTATACCAGTGCTCAAGCAGTATACCTCATGAACAAACTTCAACACATCCCCGGGATGGCATTGGGAAAGAGCAGCCGAAAGGGCGTCGCAACATTGGCCGAAGTGCCACACAACCCCCATACCTTTGGCTTGGGTTATCTACCCACCAAAGAGGACTGGATAAGGAAGGGAAAGGAAATGGCTGGAAGAGCCAAAGCAAAGAAGGCTGGGAAGCCTTTCGAGTTGATGCATAGGCCCATTCAGGGTACCCTAAACGGATGCTTCATCCGGGAGGGGGAGGATTTTCCGTTTTGTGGCTTCCCAGAGCCGTGGCTGAACGCGAAGAGGAAACGCGTGCCAGGTTTCGAGATCTTCTTTGACCTACAGTTATCTGGGCATGATGACGCTGGAGAGCAGATAGACCCACTGGCTGGGGTTGAGCAGAGTAGGAGAGCGGAATCTGAGGACACCGAACTTGAAATGGGGGTAGCACTGGCATGCGTACTTTCAGATCCTCCGATCGACTAGAAGAGCTTGGGGGATAACTTCTCGGTGTCCGTGATTGGGAACAAAACGGCTGCGAGCCTATCAGCAAACATTTTGGATGCATCCATCGTGTCCTCTCTCATTTTGCAGTATGAAGAAGGATTTTTGTTGAGCAGCATCGGGTTAGGTAGTGAGCCAGAATCTGATTCCACCGAGTCTTGTGAGTCGGAATCAGATTCCAACTCGACTGAGTCTGAGTCCGGTATTCCTGGGGGTGATAACCCAGATGCCACAGTCCTGTCTATGTCGTCTTTTTCTTTCTCGTTTGAGTCTGTTGTAATAGAAGAATCAGACGGTTTGGATGTGCTTAATGAGAATGATGTGGATGTGGTTTCTGAGTACTTTTCTGTACCTTTGATTTATTGCTTAAATCAAGACTTTCAAAATTTTGATGGAAACGACGAGGAAGAAATTCCTCCGGTTTTGCAATGATTAATTGATCAAGAGCAGGAAAGATTTGTTAAACCTTTAGTTGATGAAATCACTACCGTGAACATTGGTACTGAGAAGGACCCGCGGCTGGTTCAGATCAGGTCCACGTTGTCTTCGGAGGAATGCGAGCGCTTAGTCGCTTTATTAAAAGATTTCAAAGATGTTTTCGCGTGGTCCTACGAAGACATGCCTGGAATCGATCCTGAGATTGTACAGCACCGGATCCCTCTTGACCCCGAGGCCCGACCCATCAAGCAAAAACTCAGAAGAATCCACCCAGATTGGGCCATCAAGATTAAGGAAAAGGTCACCAAACAAATCGACGCAGGGTTCTTGCTGGTATCCGAATACCCGACTTGGTTGGCCAACATAGTTCCGGTACCGAAGAAGGATGGCAGGATCAGAGTATGCGTGGATTTCAGGGATTCGAACAGAGCTAGTCCGAAGGATGACTTTCCCTTGCCACATATTGATGAATTAGTGGACTTCACTGGGGGGCATGCTTTGCTGTCATTCATGGATGGTTTCTCAGGCTACAATCAGATTGTAATGGCACCTGAAGATCGGGAAAAGACTGCTTTCACCACCCCGTGGGGGACATACTGTTATAGAGTGATGCCATTTGGCTTGAAGAATGCTGGAGCTACATATCAACGGGCTGCGACCACAATATTGCACGACATGATCCACAAAGAGGTTGAGGTGTATGTGGACGACATGATTGTCAGAGGGCCACTACACCGCCTTGCAAAAGTTCTTTCAAAGGATCAGAGAATTCCGGTTGCAGCTAAATCCTCAAAAGTGTATGTTCGGTGTTACAGCGGGAAAAATGCTGGGGTTTCTAATTACACAAAGGGGCATCGAAGTCGACCCTTCCAAAATCAAGGTCATCTTAGAAATGCCACCACCAAGGACTGAAAAGGAGGTGCGAGGCTTTCTGGGTAAAGTGCAATTCATAAGACGGTTTATCTCAAAATTAACCTTGACTTGTGAACCACTTTTTGGTCTCCTGAAGAAAGGAAAGAGATTCCAGTGGGACGGCCGATGCCAAGCTGCTTTTGAACAGATCAAAGAATATTTACAGAACCCGCCCGTGTTGTCACTGCCAGAGCTGGCGAAACCGTTGATTTTGTATCTTTCAGTGACTGAGACCACAATGGGTTGCATGCTCGCGCAAGAGTCAGAGGACAAAGTGGAGAGAGCTATATACTATCTGAGCAAGAAGATGCTAGAGTATGAGACTCGCTACACGTCGTTGGAGAAGGCTTGCTTAGCTTTGGTATGGGCTACCAGGAAGCTGCGGCACTACCTGTTAGCTCACTTCGTAATGCTGGTTTCACGACTCGATCCAATCAAATATCTTCTCGAGAAACCAGCACTTACGGGTAGGCTAGCTCGTTGGTTGCTATTGCTCTCCGAATTCGACCTAAAATATGTGACGCGCAAGTCAGTCAAGGGAAGAGCAGTAGCAGAATTCTTAGCCAATCATCTAGTAGAAGGGGGTGAAGCAGTTGAATACCTGTTCCCTGATAAGGCCATTTTGCACATCGGCGACGAGTATTGGACAATGTACTTTGACGGAGCATCAAATCAGTACGGGTATAGGATAGGAGTACTACTAATAGCACCCGACAATTCCCGTATCCCTTTAGCCTTCAAACTCCGATTCAAAGTCTCGAACAACGAAGCAGAATATGAGGCATGCATTGCCGGTCTAGAAGCAGCCCTGGAACTAGGGGCAAGACGGTTAGACGTTATCAGGGACTCGAACCTTGTTGTGTCTCAAGCAAAACGAGACTGGAAAGTCAAAGAAGAAAAGATGATAATTTACCACCAGACCTTGGATTTGTTAATTCCTCGGTTTGAGAAGCTAACTTTCACTCATCTAGTAAGAGAGAACAACAGGTTCGCAGATTCACTAGCAACTCTATATTCCATGATAGACATCCCATCTGGAGTCCGGATGTGTCCAGTTATCATTGATCAGAAGTTTGTGCCAGCATGTGAATCAATCGCCGCCATAGATGAGGTTCAGGACGAAAACCCCTGGTATTACGACATTTGGAACTTCTTGGAGAAGGAAATGTATCCCCCAGGGGCGAACGCCAAGGATAAAAGGGCAATCAGAAGAATGGCTGTTCAGTTCATCATCTGCGGGGGTAAGCTGTATAAGAGAGGTCATCTAGGAATGCATAAGCTGTGTGTAGAAACTGAAGAATCGAGGCGCCTAATGGAGGCCATCCATGGAGGAGAATGTGGTGCACATATGAATGGAGTAATGCTAGCGCGGAAGATCCTCAGACAAGGTTGCTACTGGTCCACCATGGAGGAGGATTGTATCGGCTTTGTTCAGCGATGCCACAAATGTCAAATTCATGCAAATCGCATGAACATTCCGCCGTCGAAGCTGTACAATATGACTTCACCATGGCCATTTTCAGTTTGGGGGATTGATGTGATCGGGGCTGTCACTCTGAAGGGGTCAAATGGGCATGAGTTCATCTTGGTCGCGATAGACTATTTCACGAAGTGGATTGAGGCCAAGTCTTATGCGGTGTTGAAGGCTTCGCATGTTGCGAAGTTTATCAGAAACAACATCATCTATCGCTATGGGGTCCCAAACGAGATTATTTCAGACAATGGCTCCCACTTCAAGAAGGAAGTAATTGATTTGTTAGAGAGGTACAACATGGCTTTTCATAAGTCATCTACCTATCGGCCGCAAACCAACGGAGCTGTTGAGGCCGCCAACAAGAATATCAAACACATACTGCGGAAGATGGTGGAAACCTACCGGGATTGGCCAGATAAGCTGCCGTTTGCTTTGTGGGGCTACCGGACTTCAATCAGAACTTCTACTGGGGCGACTCCGTATTCGTTGGTTTATGGGATGGAGGCCGTTCTACCTATCGAGATTGAGGTTCCGTCATTGCGAGTATTGGCTGAGTGTCAAATAGCCGAAGCAGATTGGCAGCAGAGCAAGTTTGAGGAAATCATCCTCTTTGATGAGAGAAGACTGAAAGCGCTGTACCATGTTTAAGGTTATCAGCGCAGAATTGCCCGGGCTTTCAACAAGAAAGTTAAGTCTAGGAATCTAAAGGAAGGAGATTTGGAGCTCAAGGACAACCGAGCTCCCATCCATGACCTAAGGGGCAAGTTCAGACCCAATTGGACTGGTCCTTACATCATCAAAGCTATCTGGTCAGGTGGAGCTGCGGTTCTGATGGACCTAGATGGCCTAGGGTTCTCCCAACCGATCAACATGGACAAGTTGAAGAAATATTATCCCTGAGAGGCTCGCTAGGCCGAAAACCCGAAAGGGTGACCTAGGAAAAAGTTAGAGCATAAAAAAATTTGAAAATATAAAAAACTGAGCTCGCAAGGTTGAAAACCCGCAAAGGGCAGCCTTGGCAAAAGTTAGAGCGCAAAAGGAGAGTGAAAATACTCTAGTGAACCCAAGCCTGAACTACGTAAGGCCTGATTCCCATCTTTGGGATACGTAGGCAACTTCATCCTGAAGTTCAGCCATAAACTTTTCCCCGATCAACTTTGTCTATTTGATCATCTCGGTCATCATTGTCTATTCAGCATTCAAGAGTTTCGATTGTAATCTCTGATGCAGTGCTATTCAGACTAGGGCAACTTTCCATTGCCATGCAGTGTCACGATGCTCTTCAGACTAGGGGCAACTTTCCCGTTGCTAGGATCCGGGCTTGTGCATCTCAGTGATAGGTTTCAGGCGTGTCCAGTTCTGATCCATACCAAAAATAGTTTTGAAAATTTTTAATGAAAGTTGACCTTGTTCAAAATTAATCTTTTTACAACTAAGACCATTTATGGACCAAAACGGGAAATTCAGTACCACAACCTTCAATTTCGTTGATTTCAATACGGAGTTTTCCTGCTCTTGCACACAAATTGAAGTTGCTTTTTATTGCATTCATAAGGAAAACTTGAAAGTACTAATAAAGCAATAAATCCGGGGCATAGTCAAGTCAGGTGTTCCTGCGCCCCCTCCTAGGGCTAATGGAAGCCTCTAATGCCAAGCTGGGCCCGATCTGTGCCTCCTCATGAATCCAATCTATGCACTCATCAGACAAAGTACAGCTGAAAGTGGGAGCGGGGGCCAGGAGTTCTCTTGTCCTCCACGCGGTGGCCTGCCGAACAAGCTGCGCACCTCGGAACGGGAAGGCAGCTGGATATTCTATCCCTTCTGACGGACAAGTCTGATCATGACTGAACTGGCGCCGGATCCGAAACGAAAAGTAGAAGACACAGTCTATCATGCCAATCAATTGAATTCCAAGTTGGCGGGTCATGCTGTAGCTCATTGCCGGGAGATTGAGCCAAGAACAACGCCAAGCAATGCGGTCTGTAGACAAATTGCACATCCAGTTGAACCACCATCCCTCGTCAAGGGCATTGACTAAATGTTGCCGGAAGAAGTAGCCGCGAGCTGAATATGCTGGGCAAGAGTCCACAACCTGCAACTTGTCCATCAACCACACCTGGGAAGGGACGAAAAATAAGAGAATAAAGAATAGAGAGATATACGATGAGAGAAAAGTGAGAATAGGGTTTTTGTGAGAAAAACCGAGCTTGAGGGCCGAGTGATGTGAGCAATACATATATGAGATTGGGTGGGAAACATTACCTGTAGCAGTAGTGGACTCCCCGCAAATCTGGTCGTCTCTTGGCGATAAAAGGTGTCCAAGCCTATCAACGTCTCAGCCAGAGTCATGGCGACACAGCTCTTGCCTTCTTTCAAGCCTTGGACAACCTCAATCAACCGGACACTAGATCCTCCGGAGCCTGAGACAAACAGAAAATGAGATAAGATGCACAAACAGAGGGCATGTCGCCGGAAGCCTTGCCAATAGAGGTTGCCGCGGTCACCGGTATCAGAAAACTGATGAATCAAACTCAGAATATCCAGCATTCCGTCACAAATCAAAGATTGAGCGTCGTGCCTAGTGAGTCCGCACATTCGCCCTAAGGTTTGAGCATGACCAAAGTTAAACTGGGGCAGAATCTCCTCGCTGCACTCGGATTCCATTAAGGCTTGGAAATCTTCGAAGGTAGGACACACCTCTTGCCCGCCAAAGCTAAAGACGTGTGTCACCGGATTCCAAAACCTCGTCGCGGCATGGAGAAACGGAAAATGCAACGGGGTACGACCCAGAGTGAATAGTGCGTTTACGCCGAAACCCCAGAAATTCAGCTTTTCCGAACCATCCAAGTTGTTAATCCAAGACGAGAGATTCCGGGCAAGAAATCCCTCCATTTTGAGCAAATCAGTGTTGAAATGAGGAGAACCACGAAGCTGAAACCCTTTTGTAGAAGATAAGGTTGAGTGGAGGACAGATGTCAGCATTCTGCTGGTTTTGACAACTCGTGGCCGGCCGGCCAAATACAGTGCCGACCGGCCACCACTTTTGGCCGGTGACAAGTCCTCATGGCCGATGGCCTCCACCCCTGGCTAGTGGTCTTCCTCCTTGTTCTATGAACTATTTATACTGAGGATTTGGGGATTCTAGCACTTTCAATGCCCTCCGGTGATGATCTTCACGGCGTCACGCCCATTTGCTTATTGAGTTGTTGTAAGTTTGCTTATCGAGTTGTATTTCACTCTCTTTAAGCCTTTCTGTTGCTCATCAAGTTGTTTTTGCACTTGGTCAGCTTATCGAGTCTTTGTTTTGCTTATCGAGTTGTAAGTTGGTTCACTACCTGATTATTACAATGCGAACGCTCCATTCTCGAACGAACTTCATTCACATTGTTATGTGGCACAATGCGATGCGATGCATAGACAACACAAATGCAACACCTTTTGAACAAAATAGCTGGTTCATTTCCATCATGTGTTTTGCAAAAATACACACTTTTGAAAAGGTAAAACCTGCCTGAGGCAGTGCAATGTGCTTAAACTACCAGTAAAAAGGAAAGTAAAGCAAAAGAATAGCAGGGTAGCAAAGTATCGAAATTGATACCAGTAACCTCCCCTTGCGGTCAATGCACCTTCCGCACCCTTGTTCGAGTCAACTGTATGGTTTGGCGCCTTCATCACTCAAGACAATGCGGGAACGTACACTTTCGAAACATTAGTAGACTTTCGAGTTGACCTCAGGCCACGACTTCTGTGAGCGATGCTCGGTGCGTACGAGGAACGTCCCTTCCGGTGTCCTTTTTTTGCATCTTGTGAACTTCACAAATCCCTTCAATCATACTGTGTTGCAGTACTTTACATTTCAACATCATGAAGAGCTCGTCTTTACCATATTTCAAGTTTCTACACACATTGCATGCATGCGTGCATTGCTTTACTTACATGTGTTCAATTTCAAGTTTCTACACACATTGCGTGCATGCGTGCATTGCTTTACTTACATGTGTTCAATTTCAAGTTTCTACACACATTGCGTGCATGCGTGCATTGCTTTACTTACATGTGTTCAATTTCAAGTTTCCACACACATTGCGTGCATGCGTGCATTGCTTTACTTACATGTGTTCAATTTCAAGTTTCCACACACATTGCGTGCATGCCTGCATTGCTTTACTTACATGTGTTCAATTTCAAGTTTCCACACACATTGCGTGCATGCGTGCATTGCTTTACTTACACGTGTTCAATTTCAAGTTTCTACACACATTGCGTGCATGTATGCATTGCTTTACTTACATGTGTTCAATTTCAAGTTTCTACACACATTGCGTGCATGCGTGCATTGCTTTACTTACATGTGTTCAATTTCGAGTTTCTACACACATTTCGTGCATGCGTGCATTGCTTTACTTACATGTGTTCAATTTTAAGTTTCTACACACATTGCGTGCATGGGTGCATTGCTTTACTTACATGTGTTCAATTTCAAGTTTCTACACACATTGCGTGCATGCGTGCATTGCTTTACTTACATGTGTTCAATTTCAAGTTTCTACACACATTGCGTGCATGTGTGCATTGCTTTACTTACATGTGTTCAATTTTAAGTTTCTACACACATTGCATGCATACGTGCATTGCTTTACTTACATGTGTTCAATTTCAAGTTTCTACACACATTGCGTGCATGCGTGCATTGCTTTACTCACATGTGTTCAATTTCACGTTTCTATACACATTGCGTGCATACGCGCATTGCTTTACTCACATGTGTTCAATTTCAAGTTTCTATACACATTGTATACGTTGTCGCATATATTTTACTTACATGTGTTTGTGCCTTCACAGCATTGTTATGCTTCCCACTTGCTTTGCGTTGTCACGCACTTTCGATTGCATTGTTATGCATATTGCTAATGATATTGTGCCTGTTGAGTTTTATCTCTTTCAGGCATGGCATTGTATGTACGGTTCATGCGAGGTTGGTGCAACCAGACGAGCCGCATAGGTATTGTATTCTTCGAGTGAGACGTATCGAGAATTGCTTAATTCTCTTACATCCTTTCTACATTCTATTGTAGTTGAGTGTGTGTATGCTAGTTTAAAACTGTCGCATGTTATGCTTCGTTGTAGCTTTCTTTGCATGATCACAAGTTATGTTCGCCGTCTTGCATTTGCCTTGCAATTTGCCCCCGCCTTCGGGCGCATATCTTTATCGTCTTGCATGCTTTGTCTGACTCTTCGGCCTTGTCAAAAATGGGTCATCTCTGGGCTTTGACATTCACTCCCGTCAAATAGGGGCAACTGTAGACACCCCATTTTTGACCGTCCTCAAGACTTGGATGTCACCGTTGGAAGACTCGGTGATCATCCATGTTTGTGTTCGTCTTGAGTTTCTGGAGGTCTCGAATACGCGCCTTGCCTCAGGATCTCTCGACTCGTTTGTTTTGTGTTTGGTTTTACACCAAACACTTGTACTTTTGTTTTGGAGGGTAGGGGACGACTTGTCAGCCATCCCCACACCTCACCGGCCTTCCCCTTTCCTCACCGGCTATCCATTTGCTCCACCGGCCTTGGTTTCTTGTTACTAATGGCCGGTCGGCACTTTAGTTGGCCGACCGGCACTTTATTTGGCCGATGACCTCTTTTCCTGGCCGGTAGCCCCTTTTGAACCCTTCAGGCATGGTGCATGCCAGCTGTGCCAGCTGGAATGCACTAATCCTTCCCCCCGTGCATAAGGCTGGTTGTTTTGCCCCTTTTGCACCCTTTTGGTCTAGCTTCTTGAGGAAGCTTGGACCTTTGTCTTAGCTTCCTCAAGAAGCTTTCCAGCTGTCCCAGCTTCCTCAGGAAGCCTTGAACTTCTTGCCCCCTTTGCCCCTTTCTTATTTAGTTTCTTGGAGAAGCTTCAAGCTCTTACTTTGCCTATATAAGCACCTCTCCTCCTCCTTTGCAAAGGGTTAGAGGTTTTAAACAAAAAACCAGAGCTTATACATATATACATCTGTGATATACTCTCTCTCTCCATATATCTCTCTCTCATCCTTTGTGTGTGTTTCAAGGCCTAGAAAGTGTGTTTTACCTTAGTTTTGCACTAAGACACACACCATTACACCTTGCTTCGACCTTGAGGGGCTTGGAGGGTTTGTTTTTGTGATTTTGGGCTGGTTTTGATCAGAAGAGAGTGGCTGGACTTGCTGTTCTTGGGCTGTTCTTCAAGGATAACAATATTGCTTTAAATCCCCCAATCTTGCACTAGTCTTTGACCTGTCTTGTGTGCTGTTTTAGGCTTTGTGTATAACTAAAAAAAGTCTTATATTTTCATGCTTAAGGTATCTCATTAAGGGTGTTTTTGCATTTGGGATCAAATCCCCCCTCTTAGGCCTTGTTTGGCCCCTTTTTTATACCCTCTTTGTTAAGCTTTGTTTACTCTTGTGTCTTGGTCTTCTCACCACTGAAATCCAGTGGATTTCCAATGGTGAAGAAAGGGGTTTTGAGGTTTTGTTTAGGGGAGGGACACCCCTCTCCCTTAGTCTCTCATTTGCCCTCATTTTGGCTTAATATGGTAGCATGTATGCTCAGTTGTTTATGACTGCTTTTCCAGAGGATTTTTGGGTGTTTTGGATCATATTATACCTCTGTCCTATGTTGGGTTTGTTGGCCTCTTGCATGAATAATGTACTTGCTTTGAAATCTCATCATTTGGCTTAAAGAGTGTCATGTTGCAACACATCATTTGAGCATGATTTTGGTTTGGCACTAAGAAGTTTTTTAGCATTGTTTTTCCATGCTTAAAGTCTGTTGGTTATCAATTTGGTCATGTTTGACATGTTTGATATGGTTGCTATGCATTTTGGCTTGTGAGCCCTCAAGTGTATGAATCATAGACATGCCTTAGGTGGTCTACTTTAATGAGTTGAAGTTGTTTGCCATGTCATTTCAGTCCCAAATCATGCTAGCATGCTCACATTCATCATTCCTTTCATGCTTTGAAGGTGTGCCCTTTTATGCTTTCAAAATGAACATTGTGCATGCCTAAGTATCTGAGCCTTCAAGGTTGCCATATCGTTGGGTTTTAGGGATGATTTTAGTACATTCAAACTCTGTTTTTGGTTGTATGGCTCATACCACGTTGGCTTGGGTAATGGTAATAGGATGCTCCTTTGTTGTGCCTTAACTTTGGGCCTATTAGTGTGTATGCTTCTATGCTTGATTGTCCATTACTTTGGTATCTTTGGCCACTGTTTTGGGGTGTGGCCGAGGCCTCTCATTTCAGCCTAAGTCCACTCTTGTTCATGGCTACATGCTTGACTTGTTGCCTCTAGTTATATGCTTGCATTGTGCCATGTTTCCATCTCATTTTAGGTTGCATTGTATCGCATTTTGCATGCTTAGTACATCACCTTTGCATGTTTGGTTTGCACTACATTTGGCATGTTTTGCATTTTAACCTCATGTTGCATCTTTAAGTCAAGCTCGTATACATGCATTTCATTGTTTGGTTTGGGGTGTCAAACCAAACTTGAGGGGCGAGGAGTGTTTGTACTTCAAGTGACAAAACACGTCTCAACCCTCGGTCGCCAATCCCCTTGACTCTAACATGATAGGGTCTTGGCATTCATGTGTTTATTGCATGCATTTTACATTGAATGGCAAGCTTGATTTCTTAGGCCATCACGCATAATTGATGGTCCGAGAATCGAGGGCCATGCTCCCTTGAGTCCTTTACATGATAGGGAGTGTGACCATGCTTACATTTGCTTGAAATTCCATGCCATACACTGTCTGTCCTTTGTTGCTGTCAAAAAACTGTTTCTACAGGGAGTTTTGGCCGACCGGCCACATATATTGCCGACCGGCCAGAGATCCGTGGCCGATGGACTGAAGAGCAGCTGATGTCCATTTCCCACGGCCGGTGGTTATCCCCCTTAGCCAATGGTGCTCTGCAGTGTACAGGGAACCTATCCTAAGACTTGTGCAGTCTTCAGGGAAGCAGGGCAGTGTAAACAGAGGCAACAGTGGTATGGGTACGGGCTTTCCGGGCGAGACGGGTTCGAGCATGCATCATCCAAACTGTTTGAAGATGGGGCTGTGGCCATTTTAATTCTGTATTTAATTTGTTAATTAAATAGGAGTTCTGTAATAATTAATTTAGTAGTTAGTTATTTATTTGGACTGTAATATTCATTCAGACCCTCCGAGCGAGGGCAATTGTGTAGTAAGTGTGCGTGAGTGTGTGTATGTCTTCCAACCCCACGTCTTTCTTCCCTTTTATTTACTAGCTTTCGATGGTTAGTTTAGGGCATATTTAAATTAGCATACCTTATGCTATGCATGCGTGCATCCGTACATTTGTCTTACATACACCGGGCTCGGCACATCATGCTAACTGCATTGTATTTCAATTCCAAATTGAATATGTGTTATCTGTTGCATTTCACGTGACATGTTTAGGATAGCTGAGCTTGTCTAGATTGCATCTCCGCATGTGTTGCATTAGCAATTTTAAACATGAACTAGGATCATGCATATGATTACTAACTAGTTTCTATTTTGGCTTGGAGTACTCTGTAAGTCCTTTTGCTTAGCATCCTTGCATGTGTGTGAGTGTTGCCATGATAGCATAATTACCATGAGGCTAGTTGCTTATGTGATATAACTGCTTGAATGCCTGTGGATGGAGGTCGAATTGCTTAAATTGGGATAATGCATTAAAACAGTGAGTTTTAAGCCCACTAGATAGTGGCAAAACCGTCTTTTCTAAAGTCCACTTGAGGGTGACAAAACCTGCATTTTAGCCTACTTGCGAGTAGCAAACCATTTTCAAAACAAACATGCAATGTTCTGTTTCAATTTAGGCGATTTGGTCTATACTTGTTTGCTGTGCGCATAACATAGTACTTCTAGGCTAATAACTGGGATAAGAACACGTAACGTTTTCAAAATTGGATATCATGGTTAGTAGAGGCCGATCTTTGATCGGGCGAGAGGGGGTGCTCATAGCTGACCTTCCCCAATCGTACCCAAGTTCTCGAGCCGAGGCAACTTTGGTGATGACGGACATGTGGCCTTTGGCACCGAGTCAGGGTTTCCTAAATTTCCCAAAATAAAATATTTAGGTGGCGACTCTGTATCTAGAAAAGCAGTCCATGTTTGGCACTTCTTTCTAAAAATCTGTTTTCTCAAAACGATTTGCCAGATTTGGACTCTTTGGTTCAGATTAAGAACCGTGACAATTTGAGTCCGAACTGTAGTAGACCCACAAAACGAACGGAACGGGACCTCACCCTCTCGGGGCGTTCGAGGGACGTCTACAGTTATGTTCAAGTATATTTTAAATTGAGTGTTTATATGCTTGGTTAAATATATTCTCTACTGGGCAATTGCTCATTCCTATCTAACGACTTTCAGGACTTAGAGAGCAGCAGTGATCCCATTGAAATAGAAATTACCCAATTTTTTGTTTTTTTGCTAAAGATATGATGTAAATAGAACATAGTGGTTCCAATGTATTTATTTTCTTTTGGAATTGAGAGTCCTTTTGATTTTTGTTATTTTGGAAATCTTGATCTAGAAACTTGTAAGCCGTGAGGCAATTGTTATAATTTCCTCTAACTTGGTGAATTGTAAAGATTCATATTTAAAATTTGTAATTGTAATCTATAGTTCAACGAGAAAGAGAGCTTTTAGAATTGATATTGTAATTATCTTGGTATGTTGTACATGTTTGATGTCTAGTTGGAATTACTTTTGGGAGTGTTACAAATTGGTATCAGAGCTAACCGGATTTGAATACCTTGAGCTCATAGGTAGTGGGTTGTGCCATAATGGGTTTGTTATGTTAGGAAAAAATAGTAATTGTTATATAACTAGGTGTTTATTTGGTTATGTGGGTATGGAATCAAACTTCTAGGATACGTGTGACGACCCCAACATACGTATTATTTTTGTATATTATTTTAGTGAGCATAATTGCATGATTATATGTTTAATTTGCGCTTATCCGTTTGTGTATAAAATATTTGTTAGAATGCTGACTTAAAATTCAAAATTGAAAGCCCAAACAGATTTAGAAATCGAAATTGACGAGTTCAATAGGCTAATTAGAATATTTAGAATCATATGACAAGTTTGATTAAAATTTGATTCGGATCAAAATATTAGAATTGATTAGGATTAATTAGAATTAAGTTGGATCAATTAGCCTTAATCATACTTTATTAGCTTAAACTAATCTAACCTATAAATATATGATATAAGCCTAATCAACTCATATTACTACAACACTTAAGCTGAAAATTTGAGAGAGGAGGAGAGTTTCAACATTATAGGGAGATGAAGAGAAGAATTGAAGAGATTGAAGGTGAATTGAAAGGATTACGCAAGCTTACACCTAAATTCAAGCTGTAGGTAAGGATCTTAAGTCTTGTAGATTAGACCATGTAGAAGCCAAATTCATGAAGTTGTAGGATCAATTATATGAATTTGAGAGGAAAGAGCTACAATCAACTTGATTATGGAAGTTATGAACTAATTGTGTACATGCATGCATAATTCTCGATCTTTGAATTAGATTTTCTACACATTTCTACATGCATGAAGCTTATACATATGAATTTGTAAGATTTTCCATCATTTCACACTTCTCATATTATATGAACATGTTTTGAAAGGAAAAGTGTTGAATTCAACACATACATGGCAAGAAAAAGATATTTTAGTTTTGTTTTCAAAATTTGCAAAAGATTTTGAACTATAGGTTGATACATATCAAATATTCATGTTTTACAAAGTGTTTCCCCCATAACTCCTCTAGCCATGCAAGCCTATGGGTTGAAAATCATGTTTTTGAACTTAGAATTCAATTCTGGAAAACCCAGAATTCGTCCATTTCGCTTGAGTCATGAATCTGTTGCTCAAGTGCACTTTGTATGCTCCCAGTATTTTTGCAAACATTTGTAATTGGCTCAAGCGAACAAGTGTGCCCTCGAGCGAACTTAGCTTTGCATTGCACTTGGCTCGAGCGAACAAGTGATGGCTTGAGCCTAGTTTGACACCATTCAATTCTTTTGCAGTTAGGTCACACCACTCGAGTGACCAAAGGTGTGCCCGAGCGAAGGCCCTGTCTTTATCAATTTTGGCAAACTCTCATATGTGCATCTTTGCATTCGCATGCTCTTTTAGGCATTCCTATGTATCATTTAGACATCCTTAATCATAAAATAAGTTAGAAACATACGTAAGAGGATTGAATTAAGATACGCTATTTGTTATAAATGTGTACTTGAATGTGTATTTGTAATGTGTTTTGTGTAGGTGGTCATCCGAGGTTCGATATCTGTGCCAACCCACTGTGAGTAGTATCTTTGTAAAGATATGTTCAAACTTTATTTTGAATTATTGAAAAAATATTATTTTGAAATGCTATTTTGATAAGAATAAATGATTGTCTCTTTTGAAAAGCAATTGTGGCATCCTTTAGTGAGACCCTCGTCGGGGGGAAACAATATCGTGGCTTATTGTTTGATAAGGCCCTTGCCTGCTGGGAAACAATACCGAGGCCCTTTGTTATATGAGTATAGAGATCTCTGATGTTGACCTGAGTGGTCCCTTTGCTTAGACCCATATGGTCCCTTTGATATGCCTTCGGTCCTTTGTTTTGTGCTAATTGGATGTACCACATATGAGATATGATTTATGAACTTCTGATATGACAATTGCTTTACTATGATTTGTTTCTCATGGGATATGATTTGAGTTATGCTAGACATCATTTGTTTCATCTCTTTATACTGATATTACTCGCTGGGCTTTAGTTCACCCCCTTCCCTTATATGTATGTAGGTGAGCAAATGGAGCGTCAAGTTTAGAGCAACCTTAGGAGTCCACCCTTTTGTGAAGCCGCTATGGGAGTGCCTCCATGATAGAGCGTACTTGGACTCAAGTGCAGCCAAGTTGTGTCAACCTCTTTTGTTTTACTTTCTTTGTTTTGCTATTTGAGAAGTCTTGTTGAATAGGTAATGTGTAAGAATTTTAACTGGATGTGTTGTACCTTTGTATATAAGATAGTACATATGAAGTTTTAAGTTTTAATTACTTATGAAATTTGCATGTATGCACCACTCGATGGACATAATTATGTTTTATTATTGATTCCACAAGGCCCCGAATACTATTATTAATTATCTATTTTGTATTTGAGGTCGGGTAATCTAGGATTACTGGCCGGTCATGGCCTAAACCTCTAGGGGTGAGTTTGGGGCATGACAATATGACTTTCGTTCACCACACTCATCGAAGTCCTTTTGGAAAGGCACTTGATCAATGTTTTTTCTATCTAGAAATCATTGAGCATCATGGAACAATTAATATCTTGGATGGGTGATTCGTCTGTGTTCTATGTGACAAGGTGCATATGTGGATTGTCTAATGTGACTTAGGTGTATATATCTTTTCATGCTAGTTAGCTTGTAATGGTTGAAATTAAGTGCGAGATCGTTAGTTCCAAATTTATTTTATCTCTAATTCTTATAGGATGTCTAGACACGTTAGAGGCCATGGCAAACCTTGCCAAGAAGGTCGGAACATTCTAGCCCAACTAGAGATCCCTTCACAAGAAGAAAGAGTATTTTAGAACAATGTGGCCGCCCCACCTACCCAAGACGCAGTGGGGTCTTTGGCTCAATAAATGGTCGAGGCTCTTAGAGAGTCTATGGAAATTCTTATAGCCAAGAAAATAGCTAGGAATGTGGAAGGGGAGTCAAGGGATTTGTTTTTGAAAAATGTTCTTCCGCTTCAACCCTGCTGAATTTCATGGTGGTGCCTAGCCATTAATGGCCGATGAATGGTTAGATCAAATCACGAAGTCATTCAAGATCTTAGATATCTGTGAGGGTGAACTTCAGGTAGCATTTTCCACTTACCAATTGAAGCCAAAGGCTAAATTGAGCACACTTGGAAGGCATTTTCTCATGCCTTTCAAGAGAAGTACCTTCTTCATACCGCTAGAGAATGTCTAAGGAGGGAATTTGAGAAGCTTGAGCAATTTGATTCTACAGTGGCAGAGTTTGAGGCCACCTGTACTAGCCTATCTCATTTTGTACCTGACCTTGTAGCAGCGTCAGTGTCTACAGTTTGAGAAAAGGTTGAGGCTGGAAATCTTGATGAAAGTGATGGGAAACATGATTTGAGATTATAATAGATTGGTAGAGTCCACTGCACATGTAAAATTAATATTGGAGGTTGAATAAAAGAGGTGTCGACATAAGAGACAAGGGTTTTCAAAGTCTCGAGCGGACACTAGATCATCTAAAAGGCTAAGGGGCTCTTTGTCCTTTCAGTCACCACCGCTACATGCCGTATCATTGAATCCTAGGCCAAGGAAGAGTATGGATAGTACGGGACAAAGCAGAGTTACTTGTTATCGATGTGGTGAACAAGGTCATAAATCCATCGCATGTCCACAAAGAGGTAGTCAACAATGCCAAATTTTGGCTCGTTCTCAGAGCTAGACACCAGATGGAGGTCAATCACCCACCTGCTATCAGTGTGGCCAGTCTGGTCACATAAAAAGGTCATGTCCATAGATAGCTAGGACAACTAGTGTTTTAGGGTTCCGACTAGTGCTCCTATTCAATCAGGTCAGAGTTAGAGGAAAACTCATCAGCCAGTTCCATTTGGACATGCATCTAGAGCGGTACATGGGGCCATTTCCACACAGTTAGTGCTACTGGCCTACAGTCAGCACTACTAGCCTACACTCAGAGGGGAGATCAAAGCAAGCAAGGATTTCAAGAGCGAGTTTATGCCAGCACTCATTTCGAGCAATCTTCTGGACCAACGATAGTGAGAGGTACATACCTTGTCTTCAACACTTAGGCTAATGTGCTGATAGACATCGGAGCATCACATTCATTTATAGCATCTACATTCGCCTCTATTTTGGGATTAGAAAGTGAACAACTAGAGTCTCTGCTCATGGTAGAGTTGTCTATTGGGGGCAAGGTTGTCTTAAATCGGGGATGTCGTGGGTGTGTGATTGAGGTCACTAATCGTCGACTTCGTTTTAGTTTTATGTTGTCAGACATGTTGGGTTTTGATGTCATCCTCGGCATGGATTGGTTGTCGTCCTACCGTGTTGTAATAAATTGTTACCGTAGGAGAGTTATGGTGTGCACTTCAGGTGGTGGCCGTTTTTCTTTTTGAGAGATAGAACTAATAGATTTTTGCTGCTGTTGTATGACCTACGTGGTCGAGGTGAACTTAGCTCACTTTGTGCAGCCTTTATGGATGATGGGAATAATAGAATTCGAGGTGTATTCCCTAGGGTGGTTTGCGAATATTCTGATGTCTTTTCTAAGGACCTCATCGAATTGCCACCTCATCGTGAGGTCGAGTTTACTATAGACCTAGTGCCCAATACGACACCTATCTCCATGTCACCCAATAAGTTTGCGTCGGCAAAGTTGCTCGTCTTGAAGGAGCAGTTACAAGAGTTATTAGACAAGGGCTTCATAAGCCCTAGTACCTTGCCATGGGGAGCACCATCTGTCTTTGCCAAGAAGAAGGATAGTTCATTGCGGTTGTGTATCAATTACCGCAAGTTGAATAGGGTTACGGTTAAGAACAAATTTTCATTGCCTAGGATAGATGCTTTGTTCAACCAGCTTAGGGGCTCCCATTGTTTCTCAAAGATAGACTTAAGATCGGGTTATCATCAATTGCAGGTGAAGGAGGATGATATACCAAACATGGCCTTTCATACTCTATATGGCCATTATGAATTTCTTGTAATGCCCTTTGGCTTGACAAATGTCCCTTCTACTTTTATGGAGTTGATGAATCGAGACTTCCGTGAATATCTCAATAAATTTGTGGTAGTCTTTGTAGATGACATCCTCATTTATTCACCTTTTGAGGAGGAGCATGACTGACACCTCTGTATTGTTTTACAATTGCTTAGAGAGCACCAGTTATATGCTAAGTATGAGAGGCATGAGTTCTGGCTATCCGAGGTGAAATTTTTGGGTCATGTTGTTTCTACGGATGGTGTTACAGTGGGTTCTTAAAAATAAAGGTCGTGCAAAATTGGGAAAGAACAAAGAATGCCATTGAAATTCATAGCTTTTCGATCATTGTCGAGTATTATAGATGGTTTGTGAAAGATTTTTCTACTCTAGCTTCTCTATTGACTAGGTTAATCACCAAAGGCGTGAAGTTGTTTGGAGTGAGGCGTGGGAGAAATTTGATGTGTTTTCAGACCATAAAAGCCTTAAATATCTATTCTCTGGAAAAGATTTGAACCTATGCCAAAGGAGATGGATAGAGTGGACTACGATTTTGAATTACACTATCATCCGGGAAAAGCCAATGTGGTGGCTGATGCCCTAAGCTTAAAATCCATGAGCACTATTGTTAGTTTTTTCATAAAGGAATGGGGGATGTTAGGTAACTTGAATGAATTTGACTTACACCTTAGCGAGTCTCTTGAACATGCCACCTTGTTTTCTATCCTTGCACAGCCAACGCTTATAACACGGATCATAGAAGCATAACAAGGTGATTCAAAAGTGGAGGTAATCCAAGGAAAAAAATCTCAAGGAAAAGAGGAAAAGGGTTTGAGGGTACATTTTGATAATAGTATTTGGTATCTAGACCGCTTCTTTGTGCCAGAAATTTGTAAAGACAAAGTCCTTCAGGAATTTCACTACTCATGCCTGCCGGTGCATTTGAGAGGCACAAAAATATATCATGATCTTAGCCGTCAATTTTTGCGGAGAGGAATGAAGCGAGATGTGGCATTGTTTGTATCTAGGTGGCTAACCTTCCAACAAGTCAAAGCAGAACACCAAACGCTAGTCGGGCTACTATAACCCTTACCAATAGCTGAGTGGAAGTGAGAGCACATCACTATGGATTTTGTCTCAGGCCTTCCTAGAACACAGGGGGTAATGATGCAATTTGGGTAGTTATGGATCGACTAACTAAGTTGGCCCATTTTTTTGCTATGTGTATGGGTGATTTGATTGATTATTTGGCTGAATTATATGCTAAGGAGATTGTTCAACTCCACGGGGTTCCGATAAGTATTGTCTTGGATAGAGACCCTCACTTACCGGCAAAGTTTGCAAGATGTTATGGGTACACAATTGACCTTTAACACCACCTATCACCCTCAAACGGACAAACAATCCAAGCGCACCATCCAAATTCTAGAAGATATGTTGAGAGCTTGTGTATTAGACTTCAAAGGTTCTTGGGAGAGGCACTTGCCTCTAGCGGAGTTTGCCTACAATAATAGTATTAGGATAGCATTGGGATGGCACCATTTGAAGCTTTGTATGGGCATTCTTGTAGATCACCCATGTGATGGACCGAGGTGGGGGATTCACCCATGCTGGGACTCGAATTAGTCCATGAGACCACTGAGAAAGTGGCCCTTATTCAGAAGAGGTTGATCATGGCTCAGAGCTGACAGAAGAGTTATGCCAACTGGAGGAGAAGACCTTTGTCCTTCGAAGTAGGTGATCATGTCTTTTTTAAAATATCACCCAGGAAGGGTTTCATGAGATTTGGCCGAAGAGGAAAATTATCACCTAGGTTCATTGACCCTTTTGATGTTATAGAACAGGTGGACGAAGTAGCTTACCGTCTTGCCTTACCACTACAACTCTCTAGGATACATGATGTATTTCACATTTCCATGCTTCGTAAGTATGAACCCAATCCCTTTCATGTTTTGAATTGAACAAGTCTAAAAGTAGATGAAAATGACACTTATGAAGAGAGATCGATAAGGATCTTGGATTCTCGAGAGGAAGTTTTGAGAGGCAAGGTTATTTCCTTAGTGAAGGTATTGTGGTGCCACCACAAGGTGGAAGAAGCTACTTGGGAGCGAGAAGCTTAGGTCCGTGAGAAATATCCAAAATTGCTTAACGATGCTTAATTCAGACGATTAATTATTTTCCTAAGTATTATATGTTTGAATTGTGAAGAAGATGTGATAGAAAAGTGTTGTTTTCATAAAAAGTCAAACTTTTCTTTTATTATATGAGCTGTGATTTGATTTTGTTCTCCCTCGATTATATTATACATATTGGGACGATTGTTAGTGTGATGTTAGTCTTCTTGGGGATTGTTGGTGTTGTGTTAGCAGGAATCACAAAATTTTAGGGACAAAATTCCTTAAGAGGGCTAGAATGTAACAACCTATTCTGAGTGATTGCTCGAGCGATCACTTGGTCGCTGGAGTGGATAAATAGAGCTCTTAGTATTTTGCTCATTTGCAAGCTAGACCGCTCGAGTGGTAGAGTGGTCACTCTAGTGAAGACATCAAACTTCCAGTAGTTTCATTGTAGCTTCGCAAAACTTCTGAGACATTGTGTTTACTGCTCGAGTGGTGGGTAGTTCGCTCAAGCAGTCTATTATTTTGTATGCATTGCTCGAGCAATAGAAAGTTCGCTCGAGCAGTCTGTTCAGGACAATAGTTTTAAATTTCAATCCAAACACATTTGGGATTCACTTTTTCATTCTCCTTCTTTCTCTAAACCTCTTTTTCAAAAACCTTAACTCCTAAACACGAGACTTCATTTATTTTAGCTAGAATCTATCATTGCTCATTCATTAAAGTTGTTCATCTCATCAAGAGCTACATTTTGGACCGATTGGATCTAGTTATCGTGGATATTCATCTCTGGGTCTTCATCTCTCATTTCACAACTTTCAAGGTAGGAATATTTTTACCCTTGTATATCTATATTTTAGTTTAAATACGTGTTAATTTTATGATATAAATGTATGATTTGGAATGGGTAATATATATATATACATTTATGGACATTAATGGTGATAATGAGTTTTAACTAAAATTGGTGAAAGATTGGAGTATCTACTAATGATAATCGAACAATGGGTTGGTCGCTCGAGCGATGTGCTGTGTTTGATGCTCGAGTGATATTTTTTTCACTCAAATGGTATCTTTGCAGGTTTGAACTGTTGTGAGGGGATCATTGTGCACTTGGGCCATGATTTGGTTGCTTGAGCGGTTCTTTGTGTCTGACGTTCAAGCTGTGTTTTGGTTGCTTGAGCAGCCTGTGAGTATATTAATACGGAAATAAGATATTTTCTTTCACTTTTTGATCTTTCTCTCTCTAAAAGGTTTTTTTATCAAATTTCTTCACACACTCTCTCTCTCTCTCTCTCTCTCTCTCTCTCTCTCTCTTGTCCAAACATTCTTATATACTCAAATTTGTTGGTCTTGCCACCATAGTGCTTTGGGAAAAAATGTAGTGCTCATAGAGGTGAATGTTCTAATTGAAAAGGTTCTAGTTTTCGGCTCCATAAAACTTTGGATCTTGTTTATCTCTCCTTTCTCATCTTGAGGTAGGGATTTTTTTAACCCTGTTGTTTGATTTTCAGCCTTGTTATGTGTTCCTTGAAAGAGTGGTGATTTGGGAGCTGTAGGTTTAATTTAGATTTGATTTTGGAAGTATAAAAGAGCGGTTTTCAAATGGGTTCATGATATTTGTGAGTATATTGATAGGTTGAGTTGAAATCTTGAAAATCTCTCCTTTAAGTGTGTTTTTTAAAGGAATAGATATTTTGTTGGAAATCTTGGAAATCATTGGTTTTTGAACTGAGAAAAAAGGGGAATATGTTGAGCTTTCAAAATGATAATATGACTATATCTGTTAATGATGAGAGTGGAGTTAAATATGTATTATCACTTTTATATTGAGATTATGAAATTATATCTGTAGCTTGGAGATTTATCTTTTGTATAGAGATATCTGTGTTGGGCTATTAGTGGAGAATAATTTTGATTGTTATAGAAATGGCATGAGAATTAGGATAATTGAAACAAATTACTCATACATCTTGCGTTGAACATTGTTACATATTTATACATTGAAAATGCATCGTTTTGAGAAAAAGAGTTGAATACCTTGGTGAATCTGATTAGGGGTTATGGTTGTGGTATTATTTATGTTGGCCTGTGTGTCCTTGGTGAAAGTCTAGAAATCTGCGTGGTTAGGTGCCGATCCTTCTAATTAGTTTCGGTAAAATAGCTTTAGTAGTGCTTGTATAGCCTACTGGCAGACATATACCTAGAGATTCTAAGTATTGTGTATCCATTGCCCTGTTTTCTAATTCTAAAGGGTATGATTTTACGAATTGATTTATAATCATGCCATTGCATTGTTTTAAAAAGGAAAAGTGTAATGTTTTGGTAAATGGCATTCATATGCATTCATCATATGACTTTGTTAAGCATTATATAATGTGTTAAGGTATTCTCTACTAGGCTTTAACTCATCCTATGTAAAAACCAACTTTCAAGTGTTGATGGTATGCCTTCACCATGGATTTAGCTTGGGAGGATCTTGGAGCTGAAGGCTCATTTATTTTTGTATTGTAAATACTTATATCCAAGCTTGGAGTTTTTTTATTTGTATTGGGCTTGACCCACTTTTGTTGTAATCAAGTATTGTCTTTGAAATATGTAGCCATTAAAGCATAAACTTATCTGTATTTTTTTTTTTTTTAATATTTTTATGTATCGCTTTGTGTCACATGCTAGAGATTTAGAATCTAGAGTTTATGAATTTATAATGCATGTGGCACCATTTGTAATGTTTTCAAGAGAATTAACGAAAGACTAGAACCTTTTTAGTTTCCGCTAATTTAATGTACATTATAAGATTATTTGTTGTTACATTTTGGGAGCGTTACAACTTAGTATCAAAGCTTACCGAGTTTGACTACTTTGGGCTCATGGAAAATGGTTATTACCATAATGGGTTTGTCTCACTAGATAATAATAGACATATACCTGGTGTACTATGTGATAACATGTTTATGTGATTAAGTGAGTATGAAATTTAGTTTCTAAGATATTGGTTGTGTCTAGAATTTCTAGAAGTTCCGTTAGAAGAGCACTTGATTATTGCTAATTCTAACAAGAATTATGGCAATGTCGCAGAATAGCCATTATCTAGAAAAGAAATTCATTTGTGAATATGTGATTCAGTGCATACATGTAGTGAATTATTGTGTAGTCCATTGTCTTAGGACATGTGCGAATTAGTTATGGCACATTATGAATGTGTTAAAAATTTGTGTTACTTTTATTAGTATGTCAGGAAGCAGACGTGGTGGTGGTAGGCATAGCAGGCCTAGACGACAGGAAGTGTCGATTTTAGATAAATTCTGGTACAGGATGATGGAGTTGGTTAGGCAAACGTGACCGAGCTAGCAAGTCAGCAAACCATGTGCGGCTTATCCTGTGAAATAGCAGAAGAATTGCAAGAATCCATGGACATTCTTAGAGCTGAAAATTAAGTCCAGACCCATATTGCGGAGATAGGGTCATTTTTTCTGAAAAAAAGAGTTCTTCTAATCAAATCCAGACAATTTTATTGGGGATCCAAAAGAGCCACTGAAGGTTGATGAGTGGCTCGAGTAGATAGTGAAGACATTTGAGATGATTGATATCAACGACGACGGTTTGACGATGACCTTAGTAGCCTCTCAACTGAAGGGTGATGCAGGCCATTGAAGGAAGTTTGTAAGGGTCGTATCGGGGTGACTTGGGAGGCTTTCGTTATTTCCTTCCATCCAAAGTGAGGGAGAAGTTAAGAGAGCAACTTTTAAAGGTTAGGTAGTTGAGCACACTAGTGGCCGAGCTTGAGGCGGCCTTCACTAACGTTTCTATGTTTGCATCAAAACTCGTGGCGACAAAGGAACATCGTTGTATCGAGTTTGAGAAGAGATTGAGGACTGGGCTCCGTTTCAAAGTGGTCAAGTCTATGATTTGGGACTATGGGCGCCTTGTCGAATTGGCGATCCATTTGGAGGTAGTGATTCATGCGGAGAAGGAACGAATGAGAGGCTCCAAGAAGAAAGGGCAAGAGTCTCAGAGTGATGCAAGGGACATCAAGAGGCAGAGGGGTTCTACCCCGCAGCAGTTCCAAGCTTTTTAGTCTAGGTTCACCTTTCCCGTGCCGAGTTCTGGTTTGGGAAAAGGCAACAAAGGTGCATTCACATTCTTCAAATGTGGTCAATTGGGCCACAAGTCTCAAGCTCGCCTATAGAGAGGAGGAGGGTAACAGTCTGCACTGTCTTCGACGCATTCTCAAAGTTAAGGTCAAGAAAGAGGACAACCGCCTACCTATAACGGTCTAGGCTTTTGACCCGACACTTTTGTACTATTGTTACTGTGTTTTGCCTCTTTCCTTTTTGGACAAATCTAGGGTTTTTCTTTAAAAATCAAAAGAGGGATTTTCATATGGATTCTTGAAAATGGTTGTGGAATTGTAAATATGGTTAAGTTGTGATAAAATGGTGTATTTCTATCCTCGGAATTGATTTTTGAAGTTGGATATGTATTATTCCTCTCATGTCGAAATTTTGGAAAGTATACCCTTATTGGAATTTATTTATCTGTTTTGGGTTATCGGTGGAGGATAGCTATGATTATTGTAGAAATTGCATGAGAATTATGAGAATCAAAACTAATTTCTCATCCATTTGCATTGAGCATTGTTGCATACTTAACACATTGAAAATATATATTGTTTTGAGAAAAATGGGTGAATACCTTGGTGAATCTGGGTAAGGAGTGCGGTTATGGAATTATTGTTGGCCTGCGTGTCCTTGATGAAACTCTAGAAACCCGTGTGGTTAGATGCCGAACCTTCCAGTTAATACTGGTAAAAATGGCAATTGGTAGTGCTTGTATAACCTACTTGCAAACACGTACCTAGAGATTCCTAGAGTTTGTAATCACTGCCTTGTATTCTGTTATAAAAGAAATGTTTCATGAATTACGATATAAACCTAGCATTGCATGGTTTTTGGAAAGAAAGATAAAATGTTTTGTCAAAGAGCATTGCATATGCATTCACCTTATAACTTTATTAAGATTTACATACTGTGTTAGAGTATCTCTACTGGGCTTTGGCTCACCCTATGTGGAAAACCAATTTCAAGTGTTGATGATATGCCTCCGCCAAAACATGTCTTGGGAGGATTTAGAGCTGAAGGCTTTTTTTTTGTTTATCTGTTGTATTCATTTTTGTACAAGCCTAGGGTTTTAACTGTATGGGGTTTAAACTCACTTTTGTTGTAACCAAGTATTGTCTTGGAAAGTTGTAGCCATTAGGGCATATCCTTACTTGTTTAACTTTTATTTTCTTTCATTAAGAACAAAACATATGCTATTGATTCAGGGTTAGACTTGTGAATGTATATCTACATATGTTGCTATTTTGTACAAGTAAAGGAGATTAATGGGAGATAATTATTTTGTCATGTGTTGTTACTTAATTAATATCATGAGATTGTTTTATTGTTATATTTTTGAGGTGTTACAACTTAGTATCAAAGCTACCAGGTTTGAATACTTTGGGATCGTGGGATGTGGTCTTTACCACAATGGGTTATCTTGCTAGTTTATATTAGAAATGAACCCGGTATGCTATTTAAGAACATGCTTATGTGACTAATTGGGTATGTGATTTTAATTCTAAGATATTGATTGGGTCTACGAGTTTGTAGAAGCCATGTTAGAAGAGCACTTGATCACTGCTACTTCTAATTAGAACTCTGGCAATATTGCGGGATGATCATTATCTAAAAAGGAAATTTGTATGTGTTTATGTGACTCCATGCTTATGTGGAGTGAATTAATTGTTGTCCATCACTTTAGAACATGATTGAATTAGCTTCGGCACACTTGTAAACGTGCTAATATCTTGTGTTACCTTTATTAGGATGTTAGAACGTGGACGTAGTAGTGGTAGGCGTGGCAGGCATAGACGACAGAAGGTGTCATTACTGGATAATATTCCAGCACAGGAGGAAAGGGTTAGTCAGGCCAATGTGGCCGAACCAGTTGGTCAACAAGCCATGGGTGCTTTGGCCTATGAAATTGCCCGAGCTTTGCGGGAATCCATGAACATTCTTAAAGCTGAGAATCAAGTCTAGGCTCATGTTGCTGAGACATGGCTGTCTTTTCTGAAAAAGGAGTTTTTCCGATGTAATTTGGATAAGTTTTTGGGGATCCTAAGGAGCCACTAAAGGTGGATGAGTGGCTGGAACAGATGGTGAAGACGTTCAACATGCTTGACATCGATGCCGATGGGCTTAGAGTGACCTTAGCATCCTTCCAACTGAAGGGCTATGCGGATCAGTGGTGGAAGTATGCATGTGGGCGCATTGGAGTGACTTGGGAGGCCTTTGTCAATGTCTTCCAAGAAAAGTTTTTGCCTTCCAGTTCTAGGGATAAGTTGAGGTAGAAGTTGAGAGAGCAGTTTCTGAAGCTCAAGTAGCTTAACACATCGGTGGCCGAGTTTGAGGCTGCCTTTACCAATTTATCGAGGTTTGCACCAGAACTTGTAGCGACGGAGGAACGCCGTTGCATCGAGTTCGAGAAGAGATTGAGAACTGGGTTTTTTTTCAAAGTGGTTGTGTCTATGATTATGGACTACGGACGCCTTATGGAGGCGGTTTCTCATCTTGAGACCATGGTTCATTCGGAGGAGGAATAGATGAGGCGCTTTAGGCAGAGGAATCAATAGGTTCAAGGGGAGACTCGGGAGAACAAGAGATCGAGGGGTTCCATCCTACAACAAACTTAGGGAGCACAGTCTAGATCCATTTTCCTGATACCGAGTTCAAGTTCTCGAACAGGTGGTTAGAGAGGGATCACTTGTTTTAAATGTGGTCAGTTGGGCCACAAGTCCTTAGTTTGCCCACAGAGGGGAGGAGGGCAACAATCTGCGTCGTTTACGGCTCGTTTTCAAAGTTAGAGTCAGGGGAAAGGACAACCGCATACTTATTATGAGTGTGGGCAGTCAAGGCATGTGAAGAGGTTTTGCCCTCAATCGGGTAGCACATCTGGTGCGTTTGGTTCGAGGCAGACACAGAGCTATCAACCTATACCTTTAGCATAGGCCTCGAGGGCCAATCAGGGAGCCTCTTTCGCTCAATAAGTGTTTCAGACTTATGCTCTGAGAGGTGAGAAAGTAAAGTAGAGACCCACAGAGTGTGTGTGTGCTATTACCACGCCAGATTTGTTACCAACACCTTCGGTAGTGAGAGATAACTTCTTGTTGTGTAATTCTATTGACAATGTGTTATTAATACTGGTGCATCGCATTCTTTCATTTTGTCTGCATTCACATCGGCATTGGGGTTAGAAGTGGCTCAGTTAACATCTCCACTCAGGGTAGAGTCACCTGTTGGTGGTGAGGTTGTGCTGGACCAGGGTGTCGGGGTTGTGAGATAGAGGTTGTCGGTCGCCAACTTCCTTTCGCTTTTGTGTTGATTGATATATCGAGTTTTGATGTTATTCTGGGCATAGATTGGTTGTCATCATATCGAGCCATTATAGATTGTTACCGTCAGAGGGTTACAGTGTGCACCTCGAGTGGTGATTGTTTTTATTTGCTGAGCGACCGAGTTGATAGTGCCTTGTTACCGGTGTATAATCCGTGTGGTCGGGGCGAGCTTAGTCTTATTCTTACTACATTCTTGGGTGTTGAGAGCGATGTGGTTTGAGTTGAGTTGCCGAGGGTAGTTTGTGAATACCCCCGGATGTCTTTCCTGAGGATCTCACTAGTTTGCCACCACACCGTGAGATCGAGTTCTCTATTGATTTAGTGTCTGTCACGGCACCGATTTCCATGGCACTGTATAGACTTACACTAGCCGACTTGAATGAGTTGAAGATTCAACTCCAAGAATTGTTAGATAAGGGCTTTATCCACCTTAGTACTTTCCTTTGGAGAGCACCGACTCTCTTTGCCAAGAAGAAGGATGGCACATTGCGACTTTGTATCGATTACTAGAAGTTGAACCGGGTAATTATTAAGATCAAATACTCGTTGCCTCATATAGATCAATTGTTTGACTAGTTGAAGGGGCCTTGTCGCTTTTCTAAGATAGACTTGAGATCGGAGTTATCACCAGTTGAGAGTGAAGGAGGAAGATATCCAAAAAATGGCATTCCGTATGTGGTATGCCCATTATGAGTTCCTAGTGATGCCTTTTGGGCTAACTAATGCACCGACCTAATTTATGGATTTGATGCATCGAATCTTCCATGAGTTCTTAGATCGTTTTGTGGTTGTCTTTGTTAATGACATCTTGATTTCTCACCCTCTGAGGGAGAACACGAAGAACACTTGCGAGTCGTACTTGAGTTTCTTAGAGCCCACAAATTATATGCTATGTTCGGGAAGTGTGAGTTTTGGTTGAATAAGGTAAAGTTCTTAGACCATGTGGTATCTGAAGAAGGGGTGACTGTAGACTTTTCTAAGATAGAGGCAGTGCAAGATTGAGAACAACCTAAGAATGCCTTTGAGATTTGAAGTTTTTTGGGGTTAGTTGGGTATTATTGAAGTTTTGTAAAGGATTTCTCTAGATTAGCCTCACTGTTGACTAGACGGATGAGGAAGGAAATCAAATTTGTGTGGAGTGAGACTTGTGAGAAGTCATTTCAAAAGCTTAAGGTTAAACATACCACTGCTCCAGTGTTGATTATTCCAGATAGGGGTTTGGGATATTCAGTGTATTGTGATGGGTCTCGAGAAGATTTGGGTTGTTTCTTGATGCAAGAGAGGAAGGTAGTAGCATATGGCTCACATTAGTTGAAAATACATGAGAGAAATTGTCCAACTCACGACCTAGAACTAACATCAGTGATCTTTGCCTTGAAGATTTGGAGGCATTATCTATATGGTGAGAGATTTGAGGTATTTTTTGATCACAAGAGCCTGAAGTGTCTATTTTCACATAAAGATTTGAATCTGAGGCAGAGAAGATGGATGGAGTTTATGGAGGATTATGACTTTGAGTTGCATTATTATTTCGGGGATGGCCAATGTAGTGGTTGATGCCTTGAGTATGAAGTCCATTAGCAGTGTAGCTAGTATTACCATCCAGGAATGAGAGATGTTGGGTGCTATTGGGGACTTTGACTTACATCTTAGTGAGTTTGTTGAGTCAGCTGCTTTGTTTACTATAGTTGCACAACCTACACTTGTGAGCCGAGTTATAGAAACATAGTGGGGCAATCACAAGGTAGAAACCCTCTGGAGAAGATATCTAGTGGAAAAGTAGAAAATGGCTTGAATGTATATATGGACACGAGTGTTAGATATCTTGATCATCTTTTTGTACTGGAGTCTTATAGGAAGGAGGTACTCTGGGAGTTTTACCAATTGCGCCTTGCGGTACACCCAAGAGGCACAAAGATGTATCATGACCTTTGTCGCCAGTTTTGGTGGAGGGGGATGAAAAGAGATGTGGCGTTGTTTGTTTCGAGGTGCCTTACTTGTCAGCAAGTGAAGACTGAATACCAGAGACTAGTATGGTTGTTACAGCCCTTACTTGTAGCCAAATGGAAGCGGGAACATGTCATCATGGATTTTGTGGTTAGTCTTCTGAGAATTTAACGAGGTGGTGATGTTGTATGGGTAGTTGTTGATTGGTTAACTAAGTCTACACATTTTATTCCTATGCACACAACTGATTCAGTAGACTATCTTGCCAAGTTGTACATTAGAGACGTAGTTCAACTTCACGGGGTCTCGGTAACTATTGTCTCTTACAGGGATCCACGGTTTACCGCTCGTTTGTGGTAGAGCCTTCAAAATGGTTTTGGCACTAAGTTGACTTTTAGCACTGCTTATCATCCACAGACTAACAGACAGTCTGAACGCACTATCCAGATTTTAGAAGACATGCTTAGGGCTTATATTCTCGACTTCAAGGGCTCTTGAGAGAAACACTTACCTTTGATAGAGTTTGCCTACAACAATAGCTTCCAAGAAAGTATAGAAATAACGCTTTTTGAGGCCTTGGATGACCAACCTTGTAGATCCCCTGTGCATTGGGCCAAGGTGGGTGTGAGTTGGTCGAGGAAACAATGAAAAAGGTTGCGCTTAGCCATAAGAGGTTGGTTTCGGCTCAGAGTCATTATAAGAGCTATGTCAATTATAGAAGAAGACCTTTGTCTTTTGAGGTAAGGGATAATGTGTTTCTCAAAATTTCATTGAGACGAGGGTTGATGAGATTTGGTAGGAGTGGTAAATTGTCTCCATGGTTTATTGGGCCTTTTGAGATTTTAGAGCGAATCAAAGAGGTAGCATATCGGTTAGCTTTTCCGCCACAACTATCCGGGGTTCATGATATATTTCACATTTCTATGCTTCGAAAATACGAGCCGAATCCATCACACGTGTTGGATTGGACCTAGTTAGAGATAGATGAGGATGCCTCGTATGAGGAGGGATCGGTTACAGTCTTAGATACTTGGAACCATGTTTGCAAGGTAAGACAATTCCATTGGTAAAAGTGTTGTGGAGACACCATGGGATAGAGGAGGCGATATCCGAACCTTTTGGTTGATATTTGAAGCTTGTAATGAAAATGTTGTTATGTTGACTCAATGTAAACATTATATGTCTTTTGGAAAAAGTGAATTATATATTCAGTATTGAAAACTTTGTTTATCATTGTTATGAAAATGTGTGATAAGTGGATGGGTCATGGTTATGAGTTCGACTTATCACTATTGTTGTAATTGATGTAACATGGTGTTATTATTTTATTTAAAATTTCGAGGATGAAATTCCTTAAGGGGGGAGGTTATAACGGTTTGGGTTTTTGACCCGACACTTTTGTACTGTTGCTATTGTGTTTTGCCTATTTCCTTTTTGTGTTTTGCTTTCCCTAGAGCTTGGTGGGCATTGGAGGCCTTGCCTTGCACACAGGAGCAGAGTAGCAGGGTAGCAGTGTGACCAGTTAAAATGGTCGCGCCCGCGACCATATAGGTCGCTTCCGCAATGGGCAAGGCCACGCTTGCGGCATTCCACGACAGGCTACGATCAAAACATTGCTTTAGGTCTAATGTATGGGGCAGAAGTGTGTGGGCTGCGAGGGGGTCGCAAACAGCACGGTTACGCCCGCGAATATATAGGTCGCGCGCGCGATGGTGCTAGTTGGGCAGGTCGCGCCCACGAGCTGGGGTTCATGCCCACAATCGCCCTATGCCTATAAAAACCTATAAAGTGCGAAAATATCTGTTTTTAATCCCTTTCTTCTCTCAAACTACTCTAGACGCCATTTTTGCCTTTTTAAGGTCTAAAACCTTAGTTTTGATCTAGTTACACACTACTCCTACCCCTACTCCTTAAGGCTTTTGCGTAGAGCAAAGTTGGGGCTATGTTTTAATTTGAAAATTTTAACTTTTCATGGCTGTTAATTTTTTACTGTTCTTTGGTTGGTTCTTAAACTCGAGGTAGGGATCTTCTCCACACTTTTATATGGCTTTTAGCTTAGTTATTTGCTTTTCTAAAGCAACTTTGTGATTTGGAGATTTTTGGGTAGATCTAGGGTTTTGGTTTAAAAATCAAAAGAGGGATTTTCGAATGGATTCTTGAAAATGGTTATGGGATTATAAATATGGTTGAGTTGTGATATAATGGTGTATTTCTATCCTTGAAATTGACTTTTAAAGGAAATGTGATTTCGCCTCTAAAATCTTTAATGTTTGATTTGTAAAGAAAGAAATGGAATTGATGTTGGATTTTGTAACGCCCTCAAAATAATACAATAAATACAACCTAAACACATATTAATAACAGCATGAATCAGGGTAACTAGTCCTTTCATTATATAAAGTTAATAATACAAAAGAGTTTAACATAATTAAATGAACTGTTGGCTTACATCTTTCCAAGCCTTAACTTGGTTACACAAAAAGAAGACTAGCTCATACACATTTAGCCCTTGGCTTTACAAAAATATGTAATTCAATTAAAGAAGCTCTTGCTCCCAAAATGTCCCTCCAAGCTATTGCCATGGTGGAGGTAAGTCACTAACACCTGAAAATGTTATTCCCAAATAGGGTGAGTCATAACCCAGTAGAAATCATCTAACACAGTATATGAAATTTAGCAAAGGTATAAGTACAAATGCATAGATAATGCTTGTGATAAGACTTTTCAGAACTTTATATCTACTCATAAGATATCAATTTCAAGTCTTAATCCACTTACTTTCAATTCACATGTTGATTACTTATCTTTCTCAATTCATAAGTCAATTTCATTGTTTCACAACAACCAAACTGAGACTACAACTCAATTATTTTCAATTCACACAACACATATGCATAAACACTTCAAACTTCCATTTCATGGATATTTCGTCCACTGGCAGCCGTCAAACAGGACCCATGTAAATGTAGGCTATTCAAGCACTACAATTGCCATTTTAGGATAATTCATATGCGGGCTAGGCACCCATGTATAATTTCGGGACTTTCACCCAAGACGCTCTGGCCAACTTAATTATAATGGAGTCCATCCCCTTTGTCCTCCCAAACAAATCATCCATACATATGCAATGTATTTAAACATATAATCAAACATGGAGCACATCCCCTTTCCACTCCCAAACAGGCATACATATACAATGTATCTAAACACAGTCATATTCAATGACAACCATCAAAGATTAGTTTCAATTCACCTAATCCACATGCAATTTCTACAATAGTCAAAGCTATCTGTAGACGCGCCCGGTGAGGGCCTCACTCTACAGTTCGGACTCGATTTGTGTCACGGTTCTTAATCTAAACCAAAGAGTCCAAATCTGGCAAATCGTTTTGAGAAAACAGATTTTTAGAAAAGAAGTGCCAAACATGGACTGCTTTGCCAGATACAAAGTGGCCACCTAAATATTTTTTATGGGGGAATTTGGAAACCCTGACTCGGTGCCAAAGGCCACGTGTCCGTCATCACCAAAGTTGCCTCGGCTCGGGAACTTGGGTACGATTGGGGAAGGTCAGCTATGAGCACCCCCTCTCGCCCGATCCGAAGATCGGCCTCTACTAACCATGATATCCAATTTTGAAAACGTTATGTGTTCTTATTCCGATTATTAGCCTAGAATTACTATGTTATGCGCACAGCATAAAAGTATAGACTAGATCGCCTAATTTGGAAATAAGCATTGCATATCTGTTTGTTTTGAAAATGTTTTGGGATTTGCTACTCGTAAGTAGGCTAAAACACGGATTTCAATGAGCTGTTCCAACTAAAACAATCCAACCTTCACCCACAAGCATTCAGGCAGTTTATAACACATAAGTAGCTAGCCACATGGTAAGCATGCTGTCATGTCAACATCCACACGCATGCGGTATGCTAAAGCATAAAAATACTTACATAGTACTCCGTGCCAAAACAGTAAACTAGTTAGCAAACGTGCGTGATCCTAGTTCATGCTGAAGTGGCTAATGCATCACATACAGAATGCAGTTAGGTTAGGCTCGGCTAATCCTAAAATGGCATGTGAAATGCAATCATTTGAGGCACGTATTCAAGTTAGATTTGAAATACTAATGCAGTTAGCATGATGCGCCGAGCCCGGTGCATGCAAGACAAATGTATGGATGCACGCATGCATAGCATAAGGTATGCTAAATTAAACATGTCCTAATACTAACCATCAAAAGCAGGTAAGTAAAAGGGAGAAAGAAGTGGGGGTTGGAAGACATGCACGCACTCACCCACACTTATTACAGATTTGCCTCCGCTCGGAGGGACCAAAAGAATAGTACAATCTGAATAATGAATTAACTATCCTAGCTAACTAATTATTACAGACCAACTAAATTAATTAAGCAAATTAATTAATCTAAGAAAGCAATAAACAGCAGCCTCGGGGAGAGGGCTCGATGCGTGCGCGCTCGGCTTCGCCCGGAAATCCACTGCCATGTGTAGGCTGCCTCTGTTTTCCCTGCTCTGCCTCTCTGAAGACTGCCAAAGTCTCAAAATTGCTTCCCTGGACATTGGGAAACACCACCGGCTGAGAAGAATGGCCACCGGCAGTAGGATGTGATCATCGGCTGTTGATGAAGCTATCGGCCACCAATTTATGGCCGGTCGGCACTGAACACTGCCGGTCGGCCAAGAATTCCTGCAGAACCTGTAATTGACAGCAGCAGAGGGCAAGGCACAGCATGGCAATGCATTTCAAGCAATGTGTGCACCAACCATATCCCTTATCATATTTATGACTCAAAGGGACATGGTTCTTGGTTCTCGGACCATCAATCGCGCATTTCAATGCGTGATGGCCCAAAGGATCAAGTGTGCATTGTTAATGTGGAATGCAATCCACATAATCACATAAGAGGGCCAACCTCTACCATACTCACTTCAAGAGGTAAGGCAATGCATGCACAATGCAATGCAACCTAGGCATGCGAGCTAAGGATGCAACATGGCAATGCAATGTGTACATGCAAGTATGGAAGCAACCATGCGAGGTGAGCATGCAAACAAGCAAAGAGATGGACTTAAACATGATTAGGCAATTCTCAAACAAGCCTAAATCAGTGGCCAAAGTGCTCAAACATGGAGGCCAACACACGCACACACATGCACATGTTAAAGGGCTAATACGTAAGCACAAAAGGGCAACTCTCAAGCACACTTGAAAGGGGCATAACATGGACAAATAGCATGCAAATTAAGCTTTGAAAATCATGCAAGAACATGGTGCCAAACCAACCCAAGCAAGGTAATCAAAGCATGCAAGCAAAGTCTAAGGTTCAAGGCAAACTAAAGGGGTATTGGACCACACTTAACAAGACCAAACATGGCATGAATTTAATGACCAAAAACAGAGTTTTAGCACATAAAATAAAGCCCAAAAGACCACTTAGATGGCATCTAAATGGCTTGAATTCAAAAGCATGCACCATGGCCAAACATGAAGCACAAGGCATAACCCTTTGACACATCAAAGGGACCATGAAATGCAAACATGCAAGCACACTAAGTGGACTGAAACGACATGGGAAATGGTTCCAACTCACTAAATCAAAGCAAGTAATGCATGCTATACACTCACACACTTAAGGTCAACAAACCAAAAATGCAAAGGGGCTATGCAATGCATGCTAAATATGACTAAAGAAATTCAAAACAGAGCTAAAGCATACAAAAACATGCACTAAAGCTTCACAAAGCTAGGCCAAAAACATGCTAGAACAAGGGCTTACAACCTAAGGCATGTTGAGGCCTAAACATGGCATTACAAGGCATATATGCTAAGCAAGCATGGTGTACCAAAACCAACATACAACAATGCTATATTATGGCAAAATAAGCATAAAAAATAGGTAGGACATGGTCAACACACACTTGAACATGATGCTCCCTTAAGAGGCAAAAAAGGTCCTTTTCAAGGACAATAAGGAGAGGGGGTTGCCCTCTCCTTCCTAGGACCTCAAGGCACCATCCTCACCTCTGAAATCCCTCAAGATTTTAGTGGTGAGGAGGCCCAAACTCAATGGTCCCAGAGCTCACTCAAAATGGCACAAAATGAAGGCCAAACAAGCCTTAAGAGGGGTCAAACCACCCCAAAGCTTGAAACACCCTTAACAAACTATTTAAAGCAAGTAAAAACACAACTTTTATATGTTATATACTAAGCTCAAAGACAGTTGCAAGGTAGGAAAAAAGAGTAAGCAACAAAGGGGAAAAAAGGGGGAAGATTGTTACCCTTGAAGACCTCTTTCACAAATGAAGCTCCAGCAGCTTCTTGAGCTCCAAACCAGCTCCAAAACTCTGAAAACAGTCCCTTAGAACCTCAATAGCCAAGGGAAGGTGTAATGGTAGGTGTTTATGTGCAATACTATGAACAAAAACACACTAGACACACACAAGAGAGAGATATAGAGATAGGATATATGTATAAACCCTAACCTAAAACCAGAGCTCTCTAGCAATGTTTTCTAACCTTTGAAGAGGGAGGAGAGCCCTCCTCTTTAGAGAAGTTCCCTCTTGCAAGGCTTACCAAACAAGCTTGCTAAGAGGGAAATCCCTCCATACACGTGTATGGAGCGGAGCAAAGGTGGGTGCCATCTATCACAGCTGGCACAAAAATATCTACAAAAGCAGATGAACAGTAGTCGGCCAGCCAAAAATGTCATTTTGACAAAATTGATGGCCGGTTGGCCAAACATTTGGCCGATGGCAACAAAACACAGCCGGTGGCCTCAAGCCATGGTCGGTGGTGTATGAGGATGCCTCAAAAGGCATTCCCTGCCCCTCCAAGGCAAAATACAAGTGTTTGGTGCAAAACCAAACACAAAATAGTCGAGTTCGGAGATCCTGAGGCAAGGCGCGTAGCCGAGACCTCCGGGAACTCCAAATGAACACAAACACGGATGATCATCGCGTGTTCAAATGGAGACTTCCAAGTCTTGAGGATGGTAAAAAAATGGGGTGTCTACAGTTGCCCCTCTTTGACAGAACTCGGAAGTCATAACAATGACGGGAGTGAATGTCAAAGCCCAGAGACGACCCATTTTTGACAAGGCCGAAGACTTAGACAAACATGCAAGGCAGATAAGATATGCGCCCGAAGGCTGGGGCAAAATGCAAGACAAATGCAAGAAGCCGAACATAACTTATGATCATGCAAAGAAAGCTATAATGAAGCACGACATGTGACAGTCTTAAGCTAGCACACACCAAACTGCACTACAATGCAGAAAGGATGTAAGACAATTATATTCTCGATACGTCTCACTCGGAGAATACAATACCTGTCCGGTTCGTCTGGTTGCGCCAGCCTCAAATGAACCGTACATACAATATCGTGCCTGAGAAAGAAAGCAACTTAACAGGTACAATATCGTTAGCGACATTGAAATCATGCAAAATGAATGCAAAAATGGTGTATAAACAAATGCGAATGATATGCAAGGTGATTGAAACAATGCAAACGATATGCAATGCAATTGAATCATGATCTAATCATGAGCGGTTCAAAACCACACAAATGTCAAATAGATTGATGGAAGTAACAAGTCTGTCTACCATAGAAAAGGTGTCGCAACCCTCAAAGCGCGAACACATGCAGGACTATGAGTAATGTAGACAGACAGAAGAACAAGTATTGGGTGGGATGACATAAGTGGGGAAACAACCCGCTGAGGAAAGAACAATGATCCTAATGCTAGATGCAAAAATTACACTACAATGTAATATATACAATGGTTATGGCGCGCGGGCCAAACCGTATCTTGCATAGGAAGGGCATGTACACGTACAAGCCGCGTCTAACACAGAAAAGGTGCCGCAACCCTCAAACCAAGTTCATCAAGGAATAGGCGCGTACACATGCAGAACTGTGTTTTGACGTGAAAAGTATGAGCACATACCAGACCAAGCTCAACAAGGAAAGGCGCGAGCCATAGATGGAAGGTGATGCAATGAATGCATGCAAGGTACAATGCGATATACATGATATGGAATAGATACGATGGATAAGGCACGCAGGCCAAACCAAATCTTGCCTAGGAAGGGCATATACACGTACAAGCCGCGTCTAACACAGAAAAGGTGCCGCAACCCTCAAACCAAGTTCATCAAGGAATAGGCGCGTACACATGCAAAACTGTGTTTTGACGTGAAAAGTATGAGCACATACCAGACCAACCTCAACAAGGAAAGGCACGAGCCATAGATGGAAGGTGATGCAATGGATGCATGCAAGCTACGATACGATATATATGATATGCATGACATATGCACTATATTCAATGATGCATGACACATGCGGTATTTACAATGCATGACATATGCAGTATTTACAATGGTGCATGTTTTGAAATGCATGACGCATGGAATGCGCGACAATGCAAGTCGCTTGAAATGTGTGACAATGCATAATCTTTTCTTAATGCACGATGACGCGCGGCTATGGCATGCATGACGATGCATGATGCATGAAGATGTATGTTTTCGAAATGCGCGACAATGCGCGGCTTTTGAGACGCACAACAATGCGACCAAGCGGGTTTAAGGCCTCGCCAGACCGTGCGTGTTTTTGGTCCTGCCGGACCGTGCGTGTTTAAGGTCTCTCCAGACCGTTTTTTGGGGCAATGCATGACAATGCAAGTGAATTTGAGATGCGCGACAAAGCGCGGCTTTTAGAGATGCATGACAATGCAAGTGATGCAAGTGCGTTACAACGCACGTCTTTTGATATGTAAGTCGGTGCATGCGGACTCGAACGCGCGACCACGCACGTCGTTTAGAGATGCATGATAATGCAACCAAGCGGGTTTAAGGTCTCGCCAGACCATGCGTGTTTAAGGTCTCGCCAGACCATGCGTGTTTTTGGTCCCGCCGGACCGTTTTTGGGGCAATGCATGACAATGCAAGTGAATTTGAGATGCGCGACAAAGCGCGGCTTTTAGAGATGCATGACAATGCAAGTGATGCAAGTGCATGACAACGCACGTCTTTTGATATGCAAGTCGGTGCATGCGGACTCGAACGCGCAACCACGCACATCGTTTAGAGAAGCATGATAATGCAACCGAGCGGGTTTAAGGTCTCGCCAGACCGTGCATGTTTAAGGTCTCGCCAGACCATGCGTGTTTTTGGTCCCGCCGGACCGTGCGAATGCATGAAATGTGATGCGCAAGACAGCGCGATGCGTTAGGCAACGCGAGTGCACAAGACAGTGCGACGCGCAAGATAGCGCGATGAAATGCACGTGGGGCAATTTTTAAGCTTTGTAAAAGATAAAAGGATACTGAAAGGATACTCCTTGCACGAATTCGAGTGCCACGCATAGAAGATACAGTCCGAGGTCAAAACAGAGGCCGGTTGAGCTTCGGGAGTGCCTTTTCTTGTACTACCTTGAGCAATAGAGGTGCCAATCCACAGATCTAAGCCAAAAAAGGTTGTAGGAGGCTCACCGGCCGGAAAAGGAAGCCACCGGCCATCCACCGGCCGCAAAATCACATCACCGGCCAAAACCTTGGCCGGTCGGCCAAAAAAGTTGCCGGCCGGCCAAAAATGCCTATTTTGGGGCAGTTTTGACTTTTTGCCTTGGGTCTTTTAAAATAGGGTTCCAAACCCTATTCTATTCACTTCCTTTAGCCGAAATCTTGCCCTCTCTCTCTCTAGAGCATTCTCTCCTCTTCATTCTCCCGTTTTCTTGCGTTTTAGCCCCCGTTTCGTCGTTCGATTCGCGTATACTTTCGCGTTTCGAACACTTTGAACCGAATATTTCTCCATTTCGGTGTCCCTTTTTCTATTTCCGCCTTTTGGGGTTTGTTCCCCTCGAGTTTCTCTTGATTTTCGTGCCTTTTCCATATTCCGGCTTTTCCGTCCATTTTTCACCCTCCCGGGGGTTGACTTTTTGTTGACCTTTCGCATTCTAGCCCGATTTTCCCTCTTCCGGCTATTTCCTCATCATTTCTACATGGTCGACGATATTCCACGGGGTGGGACTCCCTCGGATCACAAGATGGATCCCGGGGCCGAGCTCCTTCCTTTGAGCGTGCGCCCGCTCGACCCGGCGACCTATCGGCCGGTGATTCACATCCTGCCTCCTGATGGACTACGCCAGTTCAGGAGCTTCGAGAGGGACGTGCCTCCATAGATTCTCTTGCGCGAGCCGGCATCTCATCTGTCCTTCGGCGCTTCCGAGGTAACATTCTTTCCTCTGCTTTACTTTCTGCAATGTAGAATACAAAACTGCCATGGTTGATTCTGTCCTTTAACTGCTTTAGCTCGGATACACTGATGCACACTGTATGCTGTAGTTGATCGCAAACGCCCTTGCAACTGATATCTATTTGAGACCGACATGTGCACACACACTGCGCTAGCCTTGAGCCACTCAACCACACGGCACACACCGTATTTCACTGCAAGCTCACCGGCACCCGGTACCTGTTTGAATCCTAAAAACTTGCACGCATGCTACATTTGCACTGAACCACTCAAACACGCTGACTCATCATACGTTGTAGTTCACTGTAAGCACACCGGCACCCGGTATCTTGTTTGAATCTGAAAACACGCACACATGCTGTATTTATCTCAATTCTGCATGCCTTACAAAACTGGTATATTTAGCATTGCTTCGCAACTGTCTGCTTGAAAACAAGGAGATTCCCATACCATCCGCGGGTATAGGAATATTTCCACTCGAGACTGGTATGTAGAGCTACCCGAGGCTGTTCGCCATATCGTCGACCAGGCCGACTTCGGCGCATTCTGTAGAGGACTATCCCGGCTCACCACGAGCAGGCCTCTCCTCGCTGCTCTAGCGGATAGGTGGTGGGACACCACCGACTCGTTCCATCTATCCGCGACGGGAGACATGACGACGACTCCTTATGATTTCTCGATGCTCACAGGCATCGGGATAAGGGGTGATCCGATCCCCTTCGACACTGATATGGACGAGTGGACTACTGCTCAGGTCTATCTGCTTGGCGAGGTGCCGCCTCTCGCCCGTCTAGGCTTCGTTCGTTATTCCTGGTTTGAGGTGCTATTTAGGGTCCAACCTGCGTTGCTGGAGGAGGCTCCGATGACTCCGGAGGCTGTGGAGAGATACGCACGCGGCTTTCTCATGTTCCTGTTCGGGACTACCATTTTCGCCGACTGGGCGAACACTGTGCCTCTCTGCCTACTCAGTGCACTGGTGGATGTCAAGCAGATCCTGCACTACGACTGGGGTGGCGCCGCTCTGGCCACGCTCTATAGGTATATGAGCTCAGCTTCCCGCGGCAGCAGATAGTTGCTCGGGGGCTACTGGCGTGCTTGGGAGGTACATTTCTCTTTCTGCTTTTCATTTCTGCTTTACATTTTCTGTATTCTGTATACTGCACAGACTGTGGTCTGCTTCACGCTGACTGTATACTGCACACACGGCACACATATACTCTGCTTTACACCGACTGTACACTGCACACACTGTACACTCTGCACAATACACTGCACAACACACGGCTCTGCCATTTCTGCTTTATTCTGCACTCTGCTTTATCTGATGATCATACTGGTATTTGCTCTGTAGTTGTGGGTGTATGCTTACTTTCCCAGGTTGGCTCCAGTGCCAGACGCAGAGACCCCTCTTGTCGTCCCGTTCTCACGCCGCTTCGACGGGAGGTGCGTACGGAGGCCTCGGGAGACGTTTATTTTTTTCCGCCGCTACTTTGACACCATCACTCCCACGGAGGTATGTTTATCTTGCAGTTCATTTAAACTTCGCTGTGCACTGTTTTTTTTTCTTTTCTTTTTTTTTTTCAAATGACGGTTGATAACAAACTGTATTTCGTTTTCAGATCACCTGGCAGCCGTGGGCTCCACTGCCAGCGATAATTCGGGACCGATTTACCGGTGCTGAGGAGACCTCGCGTTTTCGGATTCTGCTGGAGGGCCCGGTCTGTTGGGCTTGGTACCTAGGTGAGCGTTTCCTACGCCAGACCCTAGGTTTACCTAAGCAGATAGTCCTAGTTCTCCCTCCTGAGCGCATGAGGGACATCGAGGGGTTCACTCTTCAGTAGATGGCGGACAACACCATTGGCTGGGATGAGAGCGGCTATAGGGGCGAGGGCGACTACTCGGAGTACGTCCGGACCTTTATCATGCGGCCTCTGAGCAGTGGTTGCCGGGCTGAGCGAGAGAGACTTGCAGCGCCAGTGGCTAGGGCAGAGGCAGGAGTAGGAGCAGGAGTGCGGGGGAGAGTCCGAGTCCGCGGCAGGGGTGGAGCTCAGAGAGGGCGGGGGACTGGTTGGCCCGCTCTGCCCATGACGATGACATACAGAGGGCAGGGTGGGGCAACCTACCAAATCCCCTTTGCCCCTCCTCCGGCTGATCACGAGTTGTTCGGTGTCCCCGACTTGCCTCCGGTATGAATCATTGCATTTTACATCTTGCATTGTTGCTTCATTTCATGTTATTTCTTCGATATTCCGCAGAATACTGATGCATCTAATACTTTTGCAGGCGTCCTCCGATCTGGAGTTGAATGCCTCCATGATGGGGATGCTACAGCGGATCTTCGACCTCCTAGCCCTCTACAGCATTTCGGTATGTTCTTCTGACAACGGTCTCAAACCATACATAAACTGCTCCGCATAAACTGATGCACATCACAACACTTGACACACTGATCTCACGGCGTCTGATACACTATACTCAAACACTTCACTCTACACTGATAAACTGCTCACGGCATTCACATACTGTACTCATACACTGCATTCTACACTCATAAACTGCTCGCAGCATTCACATACTGTACTCATACACTGCATTCTGCACTGATAAACTGCTCGCGGCATTCACATACTGTACTCATACACTGCATTTTGCACTGATAAACTGCTCACGGCATTCACATACTGTACTCATACACTGCATTCTGCACTGATAAACTGCTCACGGCATTCTGACGTATTTGCCTTTTATACTTTTCAGCCTCCCTTCCAGATTCCCCCAGTAGGTGGCGCTCTGGCTGGACCTCCCCTTTCTAGCCAGGATGGCAGAGTCTACCCCCGCACCAAAGCGGGGCGTACTCACGTCGGGAGTAGCTCGCGGGCTCCAGTTCCAGATGATGACGACGATGAGTCAGAGGCAGAGGCAGAGGCAGAGTCGTCGGGGGAAGAGACCGGTGATGGCTCGGACTCGGGCTCTGATGATGATGCTAGCGATGATGCTCCTGGACCTTCGTCCAGGAAGAGGACAAGGACGGACCTCCAGGCTTGAGACCTTTTGACATTGATCCAAATTTTTGCTGTTTTTCTTCTTTTCTTGTATTTTCCCTTTTTTTTTTGTCGGTAGTTAGGATACCTTGTACTGCCGTGGACAGATTTTTGTTTCCAAAACTTTGTACTCGAAAAATGATGAAATGAAACAAACTTTTTGTTTGAAAAAGTGTTTACATTTGTATATTTCATACATTGCTTCGCACGGCATCACATTACATCTCGATGTAAATGAATTGATCTGTTGTCTAAAATTTTAGCACTTGTATTGCAATAATCAGATGATTAACCACCCGGTAGCGAAGACAAACTCCAGCAACCCACTGCCATATTCTGAATACACAGCTCATGCTCTGTTGGGAATTAGACTACATACAGCCCATAACACCACACTCGGTTCATTCTGCACACGGCAAATCCTGAACAAACAGCCCAATCTGACAAGACAGAATACGAAGGTGAAACCAGTTGAAGTTGAAGCGCACTCAGATGCCTCAAATTTTCCTTCTTCTTCTTTTACTTCGCATGAATGTGGAGAACGGCACAACATTCTGAGCATAAGCGATTTTAACTTTTGAAATAAAACAATTTCCAACCGGGGTATCGAGCCTACAATTGAACACAGCAAGAAAGGCCCAACAAAAGGGTACACGACCTGGACAAAACGAGACACACTCGGAAAAGACTCAAAACAGAAGCCGAGACAAAACAAAACGAAGGACACGACTCAGGGACGTGTTTATAGAAAAGAAAGACCTCAAATCCCGAGGAGCCAGTTTTTCCGGGTATATTTCCCACCCTTTCTCATTTGTGTGATTCTCACGTCACTCGGCCCTCAGGCTCGGTTTTTCTCTCAAAAACCCTCGTGCTCACTTTTTCTCTCAACTTACACCTCTCTATTCTTTATTCTCTCATCTTTCATCCCTCCCCAGGGTGATTGATGGATGAATAGGAAGTTGCGGGTTCATACCCAACACCATTAGCTCACGGCTATTTCTTCTGGTGGATAGAGTGCCCTCCTGGCAAGTACGTTAACGACGGGGAAAAGACAGAACACCTGACTCGACTGTGCCCCTAGTTCATCACTTTGACCATTTTTGTTTTGGTTTTCTACTAAAACAGTTTTGACCAAGATGAGAGTCGGATTAACGTACTCGTTCGATTTTTTATTTTGAAAATCATGCGAGTCAGGCTATGAGCATTGAAAATTTTCGTTTTTTGGGGTCCAAGCGTGGTCCAGTTTTGGAAAAGATGGAATAATTTTCGAGGGAATTAGTCAGCCTCAGTAAAAATTTTCAAAAACTATTTTTGCAAACAGCCACTGCTAAACGAGCACGGAACTTACTCTCGAGATACGGAACCTCGGATCGGGGGCAATGGAAAATTGCCCCTTGCTTGAAAGGGCTGCATGGCAACGGAAAGTTGCCCCTGGTTTGAACAGTGACTCGTGGCAACTTACGGCAACGAAACGTTGCCCCTTGTTTGGATGACGCCGCAGCATTTTGTAGGCAGTCCTTATTGGTGGTGGTCGAACTCTCGGACACAGAGAAGACGAAGACGGTCATAACCAATATATGGACACAGTCACTTTGGAAGTGTTGGTGGCTGGACTTCAGGATGAAATCAAAACCATTGTATGGACTGAGATGCTATGAAAGCGTTGGGGGCTGGACTTCAGAATGAAGTTGCCTACGTATCCCAAACATGGGAATCAAGCCTTACGTAGTTCCGGTTAAGGTACACTCGGGTATTTTAACCTTCACTTTTCAGGCTCTAACTTTTGCCAAGGTGCCCAATGCGGATTTTCGACCTTGCGAGCTTCTTTTCATTCTCTTTTCTCTTTTCAATTTTTTTTGCTGCTTCTTTTTGTATATATATTTTTGCTTTCTTTTGCATTTTCTTTTTTTTTTTTTTTTGCATTTCTTCTTCTTCTTTTTTGCATTTCTTTTTTTCTTTCTTTTTTGTATTTTTTTGTATTTTTCTCTTGCTCTAACTTTTGCCTGGGTCGTCCTTCCGGGTTTTCGGCCCAGCGAGCCTCTCAAAGGGTAAAAGTGTAACAAGTCCATGCCAAATGGTTTTTAAAGTTGAAGCCTCTCTGGATCTAGGAGAGCGGCTGTTGCAATGATTTGCAGAAGAATCCATCACGGTTGCTCCACAAGCTTCTTCCGGTGAGATCTAATCTTTTTTACTTGACTTTGGTGCCTCTTGTTCGAAGGCTGCTTCAAAATTGGCCACACGGGCTTTACGTGGCGGTTGACCGTTGGATGTTCCGAATGGGTTCAAGGGTCGAAAACAGACGGATTGAAACTTTGAGGCTAAGAGCGATCCTAGGCTGCACAATCTCAAGAGCGATTCCACACAGGTCTTCACAGGACCGCGCAAAATATTTTGTTTTTGAAAGTTTTTAAAGAAAGCGACAAATCGCTCACACTGAAGATGGTGTGGAACTGGTCTGGATCAAGCCAGGGTCCTTCCCAGTACTCACACTGACAAGCATGTTTTCATTCATTAAGGGCTTAGCATGCCTCTCCTTCTCTCAATTGATCAAATTTTTGCAAAACCCGAGGAATTCCTTCATCTTCGTTTTTATCACAATGTTTCGAAAAAAGTTTTGAAGAACTTAGGTCAATACAATAATTTTCAGGGAACAGAAGAGCAGGTGGAATATAGGGCCGTTCCATTCAAATCCTCTGGCACAACTAGCTCAACACGATTGATAAACATGGAAACATGATAGCCGCAGCTGTTTCATTCAGGTTTCTCGGATGCAACTGGCTCCACGACAGAGACAGACTCAAAAAGAAAGCAAAAGGATAATTACAAAAACGGTGTTCGAGGCGACAACCCCGGAATCACCCGCCATTATATACAAGAGGACTGACTCGCTACAACAAGACAGACCCTTAACCAAGAAAGAACTGACTCACGATAATGAGACAGACTCAAAACAAAATAAAAGACTGACTCGACACCCAAGCCAGAATTTACAAGACTAGCATTCGCAGATGCTCAAAAATGCGTGCCAGACGCCACATCAAAAATATCGGGCATCGCTTACAAGTGGTCCAACCCCGATCACATACTCGCAGTATCCTCAAAATCCAATAGCTGGGTAGTAACGGATTTTGCTGAGGTGGGTGGGAGGATAACCTCGTTGTCGATCAAGTCTTGCACCTCATGACGGAGGCGAAAACAATTATCGGTAGGGTGGCCTGTCTGTTGATGGTACGCACAGTACTGAGTAGCGTCATGGCCTGCTGGAAGAGGACTGGGGAGAGGCCGAGGCTCAAGGGGTTTAAGGTGCCCCTTTTCGGCCAGGATCTGAAGTGCCTTAGACAGCGGCATGTAGAGAGCGTAAAAGGCCCTGCGCCCTCGGGGTAGGTACTTCGAAGTCTGAGTGTTCTTGCTAGACGCACTAGCGAAAGGGTCGGCAGGCACTGCCTTGACTTTCTGATCTTTCTCGGGTACAGGGTTGGGAATGGGAGGAACTACTCTGGCATGACGGGGTCTGTCCCGGTTTTCTGACTGGCTTGAACTGCCCTCGATCGGAGTGGGGAAAACATCATCCATAGTTTTGGTCACAACTGCAGATGTTTGTTGCTTGTTCATCCCCCCGGCTTTCAGAGCCTCGACTGCCCACAACAGTTGTTCAATGGGATCAGCATCTGCCTTCGCTTTGTCTTTACCTCTGGCCTCAGCCTGATCAAGGGTTTGGGTTGGTGTTGATGCATCATTGCTATAACTTGAGACCATCTCAGGTTGGTTAAGCTCAATCACAATTCGTCCCAGTAGCGGGGGCTCCTGTGGCACAAAATTCCAAGCATATGGTGCTGTGGATGGCGAAGCTGACACTCCGTAGGCGAGATCCGCCACGGACCTTTAGAGATCACCTATCATTCCCATCAGCTCGAACGTAGTGGGCTCGCGAGCCTGATACAACTGGGGGGCCCAGACCTGGTACACGACAGGTGACCTAGGCGGATGCGATACATCGACATTGGTTTCATCCCGCAGGGTGATCCCTTGATCCAGTGTGGCTGTCATAACCACAATCTCTTCTGAATTCTGCGTCATCATAAGTCCTGCCTCAGCAAGGGGGAACGCTAGCTATTCTGTATCAACTCTCTGAACACTCTAAACTGAAAGGAAAAACAAACAGCGTTTCAGCCCAAACAGATCAAACACAAGTGTAGCCGAACAACTGCACTCTACTACTGATCACTGTTCCCCAGAATCACTGTTCCCAAAACTGAACTTGATACCCGTAGATACTGATTTCTCAACAACACTGATACTGGTGCCCATGGGCCTGATACTCAAACTTGCAAATTGATATGTACATTCCTGTAGAGATACACTCTAAAAGCACATAGCAGATAAGTAAGAGCCAAAACACCCCTATGTTGGGGTAGGGTTTCCCTGTCCTATTTTGTCAAGAGCTAGGGTTTCACTACACACGCAGCGGTTTCAAACAACCTATCATCGGGTAAGCAACCTGTCCTAGTTTGGAATGGTCACTACGGATTCCGAATATGCACTAGGTCGAATGGTCAAAAAGGGTGCCCCGGTAAAATCGGGGTTTGTGTTCCCATACTGTCAGAGCCCACAACCGGTCAGCCTTATGGCATGCTTTGACAAAGTCAAGCCTCCAGCAAACCGTTCAGGAATGGCAGATGGCAAACACGGTGTCCTAGGCGCACCAATGCAAATGCAATGCAAAGAAACACACAAGTGTAGCCAAAACAGGATATCACTGTAACAAGTCCGCGAGAGACCTCGCTACAATTCGGACTCCTTTTTCGTGTTGCGGTTCTTAATCTTGAACCAAAGAGTCCAACTCTGGCAAATCGTTATGAGAAAAAACAGATTTTTGAAAAGAAGTGCCAAACATGGACTGCTTTGCCAGATACAGAGTCGCCACCTAAATATTTTTTAAAATGGGGGAATTTAGGAAACCCTGACTCGGTGCCGAAGGCCACGTGTCCGTCATCACCAAAGTTGCCTCGACTCGGGAACTTGGGTACGACTAGGGAAGGTCAGCTACGAGCACCCCCTCTCGCCCGGTCTGAAGACCGGCCTCAACTAACCATGATATCCGCTTTTGAAAACGTTATGTGTTCTTAACCCAATTAATTAACCTAGGATTACTATGTTATGTGCACAGCAAACAAGTATAGACTAGATCGCCTAATTTGGAAATAAGCATTGCATATCCGTTTGCTTTGAAAATGTTTTGGAATTTGCCACTCGCAAGTGGGCTAAAACACGGATTTCAATGAGTTATTCCAACACAAACAATTCAACCTTCACCCACAGGCATTCAGGCAGTTTATATCACATAAGCATCTAGCCACATGGTAAGTATGCTATCATGTTAACATTCACACGCATGCGGTATGCTAAAGCATGAAAATACTTACATCGTACTCCGTGCCAAAACAAAAGCTAGTTAGTAATCAATGCATGATCCTAGCTCATGTCAAATGACTAATGCATTGCATACAAAATGCAACTAGCCAGGCTTGGCTATCCTAATCGTGGCATGTGAAATGCACGAGTAGCACGTATTCAAGTTAGATTTGAAATGTTGTGCAGTTAGCATGATGTACCGAGCCCGGTGCATGCAAGACAAATGTATGGATGCACGCATGCATAGCATAAGGTATGCTGAAATTAGACGTGCCCTAATCTACCATCATAAGCAGGTAAATAAAAAAGGGTAGAAAGAAATGGGGGTTGGAAGACATACACACCCACACACCCACACTTATTACAGATTCGCCCTCACTCGGAGGGACCAAAATAAATATTACAGATTAATTAACTACGCAAGCTAATTAATTATTACAAATCACCTAATTAGTTAACAACTAACTAAGCTAGGAAAAACAGTAAACCGCCTCGGGAAGAGGGCCCAATGCGATGCGTGCTCGGTTCCTGCTCGAAAGTACACTGCCATGCGTAGACTGCCTCTGTTTTCCCTGCTCTACCCTTCTGAAGACTGCCAAAGTCTCAGAACAGCTTCCCTGGACACTGGGGAACACCACCGGCTGAGTAGATTGGCAACCGGTAGTAGGATGTAGTCATCGGCACAAAATGGATCCATCGGCCACCAATTAATTGCCGGTCGGCACTCTGTGAAGTCGACCGACACTGAGTTCCTGCAGAACCTGTTTGACAGCAGCAGAGGACAAGACTATGCATGGCAAGGCAATTCAAGCCATTTATGCACCAAACAAGCCCCTTATCATGTTTGAGGCTCAAAGGGACATGGTTCTTGGTTCTTGGACCACCAGCCAAGCATTTTCATGCATGATGGCCCAAAGACCAAGTGTGCACTTTCATGTCAAATGAAATGCAAACCAAACAAATCAAAGGCCCAATCCCTATCACTAAATCAAGGGACAAGGCATGCATGTTTATGTGTGCAATCCTAAGCATGTTAGCTAGTGTGCAACATGGGATGCAAACAAGTGAGCATGCAAGTAAGTAAGCAACCATGTGAGGTGAGCATGCAAACAAGCAAATGATGGACTTAAACAATGACTTAGGCAACTCTAATTAGGCCCAAAACCAGTGGCCAAATGCCAAGTACATGAAGACCGAAATGCATACAAACATGCAAGCACACATGATCCAACACTTAGGCACACAAAGGCAACTCTTAAGCACACTTAAAGAGACCAGACAATAGACAATTAGCATGCAATGGAGAGTTTTAAAATCATGTTACAAGTGGTGCCAAACCAACTCAAACAAGGCAAACAATGGCATGCAAATGGCCCAAGTACTTAGGACAAGCCATGGAGGCTAAAGCCAAGGTCAAACCCACCAAGCCTCACAAGGCTAAGGGGACTTAAAACAGGTCAAAAGAAGGCTTAACCAAAGCCAAGGGTGCACCTAGATGGCCTCTAAGTGGCTCAAGTCCAAAGGCATACCCAATGGCCAAAACAAAGGGCATAAGGTACAACCTTTTAAAGCAACAAAGAGACAACCAAGGCAAGCATACAAGCATGTCTTAAGGACTGAAATAACATGGAAAAAGACCCCAATCCACTAATCCAAAGCAAGTAATGCATGCAACACATTTACACACTTAAGGCCAACAAACCAAAAATGCAAAGAGGCTATATAATGCCTATCATGGCCGGCCAAAATGGCTAGGGACAAACCTCAAACATAACAAAATAAGCATGAAAGATTCATGAAACCAAGCCTAAAGCATGCTAGAATGATGGTTTACAACCTAAGGCTTGTTAAGGCAACAACAAGGCATTACAAGGTAGGTATGCAAGGCATGCATGATGTACCAAAACCAACTTAAAACAATGATATATTATGACAATATAAGCATGAAAAACAGTCATGGCATGATCAACACACACTTGAACATAGGCTCCCTCAAGAGGCCAAAAATGGTCCTTTTCAAGGACAACAAGGAGAGGGGGTGGCCCTCTCCTTCTTAGGACTTCAAGGCACCATCCTCACCACTGAAATCCCTCAAGATTTCAGTGGTGAGGAGGCCCAAATACCAAAGTCCCGGAGCTCACCAAAAAGGGTACAAAACAAGGGCCTACAAGGCCTAAGAGGGGCCAAACTTTCCCAAAGCACAAAACACTCTTAATAAACTATCAAGAGGGCCTAAAAATAGAACTTTTTTGTATTAAACACTAAGCACAAAAACAATTCTAAGATAGGCAAAAATACAAAGCAAAAGTGGGGTAAAAATGGGAAGATTGTTACCCTTGTAGACCACCTTCACAAATGGTGACCTTGTTGCCTCCTTGAGCTCCAATCTAGCCAAGAACAGCAAGAACAAGCCCTTAGAACCTCAGTAGCCAAGGGAAGGGGAAACACTATGTGTTTGTGTGCAATAGTATGGACTAAGACACCTAGAACAAAAAGAGAGGAAAAGAGAGATAGGAGATATGTATCAACCCTAACCCTAAAACCAGAGCTTCTCTCTGTGTTTTCCTCTACAAAAACTCTAACTCTCTCCAATTTTTCCAACCCTTGAGCAAAGGAGAGGAAGGCTCCTCTTATAGAGAAGCCAATCTTGTAAACTTACAATGTAAGCTAACAAGAGGTCCATCCCTCCATACACGTGTATGGAGGGGAACAAAATGCAATACAGCTGTTTTAAAATATCTTCAAAAGCAGCTGAACAGTAGTCGGCTGGCCAAAAGTGTCATTTTGACACAACAGACTGCCGACCGGCAACAAATAGTGCCGACCGGCAATATACATTGCCGGTGGCAACAAAACCTTGGCCGGTGGCCTCTAGCCACTGCCGGTGATGTATGGGGATGCCTCACAAGGCATTCCCTGCCCCTCTAAGGCAAAACACAAGTGTTTGGTGCAAAACCAGACACAAAACGGTCGAGTTCGGAGATCCTGAGGCAAGGCGGGTAGCCGAGACCTCCGGGAACTCCAAACGAACACAAACAAGGATGATCACTGAGTGTTCAATCAGTGACGTCCAAGTCTTGAGGACGGTCAAAAATGGGGTGTCTACAGTTGCCCCTCTTTGACAGAACTCGAAAGTCATAACAATGACGGGAGTGAATGTCAAAGCCCAGAGACGACCCATTTTTGACAAGGCCGAAGACTTAGACAATCATGCAAGACAAGCAAGATATGCGCCCGAAGGCAGGGGCAAAATGCAAGACAATGCACGAAGCTGAGCATAACTTATGATCATGGAAAGAAAACTGTAACGAAGCACACATGTGACAGTTCTAAGCTAGCATACTCCAAACTACACTACAATGCAGAAAGGATGTAAGAGAATTATGCAATTCTCAATACGTCTCACTCGGAGGATACAATACCTGTCCGGTTCGTCTGGTCGCGCCAGCTTCAAATGAACCGTACATACAATATCGTGCCTGAAAAGAAAACAAACTTGACAAGTACGAAGTCGTTAGCAGTATGCATGACAATGCAATCGAAAGCTGCGTGACAACGCAGTGCACTGGCAAGTGCAAATGAGGTGCGCAAGATAGCGCGATTGAAATGCATGCAAAATGCAGTGAAGTGCACAAAACAGTGCGATGATATGCAATTGAATCTAATGTAATGCAAATGATATGCAAAACTAAATATAAACAATGCAAATAATATGCAATGCAATATGCAATGCAATCGAATCACGATCCAATCACGAGCGGTCCGAAACCACACCTATGTCAAATAGATTGATGGAAGTAACAAGTCCGTCTGCCATAGAAAAGGTGCCACAACCCTCAAACCAACATACCAACGTGGAATAGGCGCGTACACATGCAGAACTGTGTAGACGGACACAAGAACAAGTATTGGGTGGAATGGCATAAGTGGGGTAACAACCCGCTGAGGAGAGAACAATGATCCTAATGCCAGATGCAACAATTACACTACAATGTAATATATACAATGGATATGGCGCGCGGGCCAAACCGTATCTCGCTTAGGAAGGGCATGTACACATACAAGCCGCGTCTAATCACATAAAAGGTGCCGCAACCCTCAAACCAACATACCAGTGTGGAATAGGCGCGTACACATGCAGAACTGTGCTTTGACGTGAAAAGTATGGACACATACCAGACCAAGCTCAACAAGGAAAGGGGCGAACCATAAGTGGAAGGTGGTGCAATGGATGCATGCAACGGAATGGATACAATGGGTATGGCACGTAGGCCAAACCAAGTCTTGCCTAGGAAAGGCATGTACGCATACAAACCGCGTCTAATCACAGAAAAGGTGCCGTAACCCTCAAACCAACATACCAGCGTGGAATAGGCGCATACACATGCAGAACTGTGTTTCAACGTGAAAAGTATAGGCACATACCAGACCAAGCTCAACAAGGAAAGGCGCAAGCCATAGACGGAAGGTGATACAGTGAAATGCATGCAAACTATGATGCAATGTCTACAAACATGCAATGGAATGGAAATGCAATGGACATGTATGACATATGCACTACATTACAATGATGCATGACAATGCGGTATTTACAACGCGATGCATGACAATGCAAATGAATTGTGCACATCAATGTACCGAAGGTTTTGCACCCTCCAAGGATTTAAGGTCTCCTAGACCGTGGTACATGACAATGCGACCGGGCGGGCTTAAGGTCTCGCCAGACCGCGCGTGTTTTTGGTCCCGCCGGACCGTTCTTGGGCACAAGACAGTGAGGTGGGCGAAATAGCGCGATGAAATGCATGCCAAATGCAATGAGGTGCACCTTAATGCACCGAAGGTCTTGCACCTCCCGAGGATTTAAGGTCTCCTAGACCGGGCAAGGATGCCAAGTGATGCACATGAGACACGCATGCCAATGCAAATGGAGGACGCATGCCAATGGAATGTAAAATGATACAAATGAGACACGCATGCCTCAAGGGATGCAAAAAGATGCCAATGAGGTACACATGCCTCAAGGGAATTGAGGCACGCATGCCACAAGAAATGCAAAAATGACGCAAGTGAGACGTGCATGCCTTACGGGGATGTGAAATGATGCAAGTGAGGTACGCATGCCTCACAAGGATATGAAATGATGCAAGTGAGGTACGCATGCCTCACAAGGATGTGAAATGATGCAAATGAGACACGCATGCCTCATAGGATGCAAAATGATGTCAATGAGGTACGCGCGCCTCAAGGGATGCAAAAAGATGCAAGTGAGACACGCATGCCTCACGGAATGCAAAATGATACAAGTGAGACACGCATGCCTCACGGAATGCAAAATGATGCAAGTGAGACACGCATGCCTCACGAAATGCAAAATGATGCCAATGAGGTACGCGTGCCTCAAAGGATGCAAAATGATGCCAATGAGGTACGCGTGCCTCAAAGGATGCAAAATGATGCATGTGACGAGCGAGACAACGCAAGTCACAAGGAATGCAAAACAATGCATGTGACGAGCGAGACAACGCAAGTCACAAGGGATGCAAAACAATGCATGTGACGAGCGAGACAACGCAAGTCACAAGGGATGCAAAACAATGCATGAACCGAAATGTAGATGAAAGATGCATGACAATGCGAATGAACTTAGGTGCGTGACCACGCACGTGTTTTGAAATGCATGACAATGCAAGATGCGCGAGGCGAAGCGTGTACTGAAATGCATGACAATGCTTGTAATAAAATGCATGACAATGCATGAGGGATGCGTATGATGGCGCGATGCGACGCACCAGACAGTGTGATGAATGCGTGCAACACACACGGGGCAACTTCTGAATCTTTGTAAAAGCCAAAAGGATACAAAAAGGATACACCTTGCACGAACTTGAGTGCCACGTACAGAAGACACGCTCCGAGGTCAAAACGAAGGCCGGTTGAGCGTCGGAATGCACTGTTTTACACTGTTTTGAGCACTGAAGGCCCTGAACCACACATATAACCCAAAAAAGGTGTAAGAGGCTCAAAATCCACTGTAGGAGACCACCGGATGCCCACCGGCAGTCAGGAGACATCACCGGCCGTCCATCGACAGTAAAACAAAGCCACCGGCAAACTATTGTGCCGACCGGCAAAGAGTGTGGCCGACCGGCAAACAATTCCCGTATCGGGGCAGTTTTGGTATTTCGCTGCGGGTCTTTTAAAATAGGGCTTCTAGCCCTATTTTCTTACTTCCTCCTTGCTCGAAAATTCCTTCTCCTTCTCTCTAGAGTATTTTCGGCCTTCGATTCCCTTGTTTTCGTGCGTTTTAGCCTTGATTTCGTCGTTCGATTCGCGTTTACCCTCGCGTTTCGAACGTTTTGAACCGAACGAAACTTCATTTCGGTGTCTCTTCCTCGATTTTCGCTTTTTGGGATTTGTTTCCCTCGAGTTCTCCTCGATACCCGTGCCTTTTCCGTACTTCGACCTTCCCGGCCTTTTTCGACCCTCCCGGGGTTGACTTTTTGGTTGACCCTTCGCATTCTCGCCCGGTTTTCCACTTTCCGGCCATTTTCTCATTCCCTCCACGATGGCGGACGACCTTCCACAGGGCGGACCCCCTCCAGAGATCGAGATGGACCCTGAGGCCGAGCCCGTGCCACTTCACATCCGGCCGTTCGACCCAGAGACCTACAGGCCAGCGGTTCACGTGATGCTCCCGGATGGACTTCGTCAGTTCCGGAGCTTTGAGAGGGTCATGCCACGCGAGCTTCTCCTGCGTGAACCTACCTCCCACCTGTCCTTCGGCGCTTCCGAGGTAACATTCTTTCCCCGATTTTCTTTCCCGCAATGTAGAACATTTAACTGCCATAGTTGCTTCTGTTCTTTAACTGCTTAATTCTGATATACTGTATACTGTAGTTGATCGCAAACGAACGTACAACTGATATCTGTTTTGAAACTTACACGTGCACACACACTACACTGACCCCGAATCACCCGAGCACGCGGCACACACTGTATTTCACTGCATACACACTGGTACCCGGTATTTGCTTGAATCCGAAAATACACACGCATGTTGTATTTCTGTACTGAACCACTCAAACATGCTGACACATCACACGTTGTAGTCCACTGCAAACACACCGACACCCGGTATCTGTTTGAATTTGAAAAAACCTGCACGCATGCACCATTTCTGTACTGATCCACTCAAACATGCTGACGCATCATATACCGTGTTTCACCACTAGCACACTAGTACCCGATGTCTGCTCAAAATTGAAAATGCGCACACATGCACCATATCTGTATGCTTCCTAGAACTGCATTTTGAATATTGGCTTGCAATTGTTGTTTTCGATTACAGGGAGATTCCCATACCATCTGCGGGTATGGGAACGTCGTGGCCCGGGACTGATACACAGAGCTGCCAGAGGCGGTTCGCCAGATCATCGACGAGGCCGGTTTCGGCATCTTCTGCAGGGGCTTTCCATGCTTACGACCTGCAGGCCCTTGCTCGCTGCTCTTGTGGAGAGGTGGTGAGATACCACCAACTCCTTCCACTTCTCCACCGCGGGGGACATGACGATGACCCCTTATGACTTCTCGATGCTCACCGGCATCGGGGTGGGGGCTGATCCGATCCCTTTTGACCCTGACATGGATGAGTGGGACGCTGCCCAGCTGCACCTGCTCGGCACTCAGCCTCCCCTCGCTCGAGCAGGGTTCGTCAGGTATTCTTGGTTCGAGAGCCACTTCCGGACTCAGCCAGCCTTGACGGAGGAGCCAGAGATGACCCCGGAGGAGGTAGACCAGTACGCACGAGGCTTCATTATGTTCCTGCTTGGGACGACTCTTTTCGCCGACCGGGCGAACACTGTGCCTCTATGTCTGTTGAGCGCACTGGTGGACGTCAGGCGGATCCGCCGCTATGACTGGGGTGGCGCAGGCTTGGCCACATTATACGGCTACATGAGCTCTTCTTCCCGCCTCAGCGGACAGCTCCTCGGCGGATACTGGCGGGCTTGGGAGGTACATCTTCTTCCCCATTTACATTTCTGCTTTCTGTTTTCTGTACTCTGTACACTGCACACACTGTACACTGCCCCACATTGACTGTATACTGCACACCTGGCACACATATACTCTGCTTCTCACTGACTGTACACTGCTCACACTGTACACTGCCCCACACTGACTGTATACTGCACACCCGGCACACATATACTCTGCTTCTCAATGACTGTACACTGCTCACACTGTACACTCTACACAATACACTGCACAACACACGGCTCTGCCATTTCTGCTTTATTCTGCATTTTGCTTCATCTAATAGTCATACTTATATCTGTTCTGCAAGTGTGGGTGTATGCCTACTTTCCCAGGCTTGCCCCAGTACCTATAGTGGAGATCCCACTCGGCATCCCCTTTTCCCATCGTTTTGATGTGCGGTGCGAGCGGAGATCACGGGAGTCTTTTATTTTCTTCCGCCGTTACTTCGACACCATTACCACCGCAGAGGTATGTTCGACTTTAGAATTTGCTTAGGCTTCGCTTAGCACTATATCTTCGATAACATATAGATAACAAACTGCATGTTTACCCGCAGATTACCTGGCGGCCCTGGGCTTCATTGCCGGCCGGGGTGAGAGACCACTACGAGGGCGCTGATAAGACATCCCGCCTCCGGATTCTGTTGGAGGGCCCAGTCTGTCGGGCTTGGTACCTAGGTGAGCGTTTCTTGCGCCAGACCCTGGGTTTACCGGAGCAGATAGTTCCAGGTCCACCTCCTACGCACATGAGGCATACAGAGAGATTCTCCCTTGAGCACATGGGGGAGTACACCGTCGGCTGGGGTGCAGAGCGTCACAGAGGCGAGGGCGACTACGCAGAGTACGTCCGGACCTACATCATGCGGCCTCTGAGCAGTGGCCGGCGGACTGAGAGAGAGAGACCTGCAGCACCGGTGGCTAGGGCGGGGGCAGGAGCAGGAGCAGGAGCGTCGCGGGGAGCTCGAGTTCATGGCAGGGGTGGAGTTCAGAGAGGGTGGGGGACCGGCTGGCCTGCTCTGCCCACTTCACTGCCATACAGAGGGCAGGGTGGGCCGATCTATCAGATCCCCTTCACTCCTCCCCCAGCTGATCATGAGTTAGCTGGTATCCCCGACTTGCCTCCGGTATGTATTACTTCATTTTGCATCTCGCATTGGCATTTCATTTCAATTTATTTAATATTCCGCAGAATACTGATGCATCTGATACTTTTGCAGGCGTCCTCCGAGTACACTCGGCAGTCCGTGGAGTTGAATGCCTCCATGATGGGGATGCTGCAGCGGACTTTTGACCTTCTGGCGCTCTACGGTATTCTGGTATGTTCTCCTGGCCGCAGCTTCGAACCACACATTGTTTCATACAATACAACCCAACACCTGACATACTGATCTCACAGCATCTAATATACTGTACTCATATACTGCATTTTGCACTGATAAACTGCTCACGGCATTCACACACTGTACTCATACACTGCATTCTGCACTGATAAACTGCTCATGGCATTCGCACACTGTACTCATACACTGCACTCATACACTGCATTCTGCACTGATAAACTGCTCACAGTATTCTGATGTATTTGCTTTTTATGCTTTTTCAGCCTCCCTTCCAGATTCCCCCAGTGGGTGATGCTCCGGTTGGGCCCTCTGTTCCTGCTCGAGGAGGGCGTGGAGACACTGCCCGTCCCCGTACCAGGGGGGGCGTACTCATGTCGGGAGTAGCTCTCGGGCGCCAGTTCTAGATGACGACGAGTCGGAGTCGGAGGCGGAGGCGGAGTCAGAGGCGGAGGCAGAGAGTCATCGGAGGAGGTGACCGGAGGCGGCTCGGACTCGGGCTCAGGTGACGATGCTCCTGATGATGCTCCTGGACCCTCGTCCAGGAAGAGGGCGAGGACAGGTCCCCAGGCCCGAGACCATTGATGATGATGATGACACAGACTTCTGTTGTTTTCTTCTTTCTTTTTGTACTTTTCCTTTTTTGGTAGCTAGGAGTACCTTGTACTGCCGCAGGCAGGTTTTTACTTTCTTCAAAATTTTGTACTTTGAAAAAGATTATATGAAATGAAACAAACTTTTTGCCTAAAAAGTGTTATATCTGTACATTTCATACTTTGTATTGCATTGCATCATATTACACCTCAAATGTAAATGAAATTGATTTGTTGTCTGAAAATTGAGCACTTGCACTGTGATAATCGGATAACCAACTAACAGCAAACAACTCATACAAACCACTGCTTAACCCGAACACACAGCCCATATTCTGCTGGGGATTAGGCTACATATGGCCTGTAACACAGCACTCGGTTCATTCTGCACACAGCAAACCCTGAACAAACAGCCCAATCTGACAAGACGGACACAAAACTGAAATGGTTGAAGTTGAAACACACTCGGAAGTCCCAAATTTCCTTTTCTTCTCTTGCCTCGCATAAATGTAGAGAATGGCACCGCATTCTGAGCACAAACGATTGACTTTGGAAGAGGGGTTCACAACTGGGGTATCGAGCCTACAACTGAACACAACGAAGGGACTCAAGTGAAGAAGACAAAAGGCGCACGACCTGAATACAACGAGATACGCTGGGAAAAGACTCAAAACTAAAGTTGAGACCGACAAATCAAAAGACACAACACACGGACGTGTTTATAGAAAACAAAAGACCTCAGATCTCGAGGAGCCAGTTTCTCCGGGTATACTTCCCACCCTTTCTGATTTGTGATTCTCACACCACTCGGCTCTCAGGCTCGATTTTTCTCTCAAAAACCCTTCTCTCACTTTTTCTCTCAACTTACACCTCTCTATTCTTTATTCTCTCATTTTTCATCCCTCCCCAGAATGATTGATGAATGAACAGGAAGTTGCGGGTTCATACTCGATGCAGCTAGCTCACGGCTATTCCTTCTGGTGGGTAGAATACTTTTCTGGAAAATGGGGTGCCTTTCTGGCAAGTATGTTGACGACGGGGGAAAGACAGGATACCTGGCTCAACTGTGCCCCTAGTTCATTACTTTGACCATTTTTTTGTTTTCTTTCTAAAACAATTTTGACCCAGATGAGAGTCAGATTAACATGCTTGTTCAATCTTTGATTCGAAAATCATGCAAGTCAGGCTGTGAGCACTGAAAATTTTCCTTTTTTGGGTCCAAGACAATGGTCCGATTTTGGAAAAGATGGAATAGTTTTCGAAAGAATTAGTCAACCTCAGTAAAAATTTTCAAAAACTATTTTCACAAACGGTCAATGCTCGATAAGCACGGAACCCACGCTAGAGATGCGCAACCTCGGATCGGAGGCAATTTGGAAAATTGCCCCTTGCTTGAAGGGACGCATGGCAACGGAAAGTTGCCCCTGGTTTGGATGGCAACTCACGGCGACGCGTGGCGACGGAAAGTTGCCCCTTGTTTGGATAATGCCGCGGCATGCTCATCGATGTTTGATCGCGATCGGGCTCTCAGGCGCGGAGAGGACGGAGACGGCCACAAACAATATATGGACACAGTCACCTTGAAAGCATCGGTGGCTGGACTCCAGGAGGAAGTTGACCACGTAGTTCCAGTCATTGCAACCAAGACATTGGATTCGGAGGAGGCACAGGTGATCAAAACCATTACATGGACTGAGACGCTATGAAAGCGTTGGGGGCTAGACTTCAGGATGAAGTTGCCTACATATCCCAAACATGGGAATCAAGCCTTACGTAGTTCCGGCTAAGGTACACTCGGGTATTTTAACCTTCACTTTTCAGGCTCTAACTTTTGCCAAGGCGCCCGATGCGGGTTTTCAACCTTGCGAGCTTCTTTTCATTCTCTTTTTTTCTTTTTGTATCTTTTCTTTCTCTTTTTTTTTTCTTTTCTTGTTCTTTTCTTTTGCAGTTTTTTTTTCTTTTTCTTTCTTTTTCTTCTTTTTCTTTTCTCTTGCTCTAACTTTTGCCTGGGTCGCCCTTCCGGGTTTTCGGCCCAGCGAGCCTCTCAAAGGGTAAAAGTGTAACAAGTCCATGCCAAATGGTTTTTGTGATTGAAGCCTCTCCGTATCTAGAACGGCTGTTGCAGTACTTTTCAGAAGAATCCATCACGGTTGCTTCACAAGCTTCCTCTGGTGAGATCTCCGTACCACACAGGCCTCGCATCGTAGTTGACCTTTGAACATTCTGGATGCAAGTCGAAGGTTTGAAAATGAGGGATCGAGTCTCGAGGCTGAGAGCGATCCTAAGCTACACAATCTCGAGAGCGATTCCACACAAGTCTTCGCAGGACTGCGCAAAACATTTTGTTTTTGAAAGTTTTTAAGAAGGCGACAAATCGCTCGCGCTGAAGATAGTGTGGAACCAGTCTGGATCAAGCCAGGGTCCTTCTCAGTACTCATACTGACAAGCATGATTTCAATCATTAAGGGCTTAGCACGCCTCTCTTTCTCTCAATTTTGATCAAAGTTTGCAAAAACCCGAGGAATTCCTTCCTCTTTGTTTTTATCACCGCAGTGTTCAGAAAGGTTTTGAAAAACTTAGGTCAATGCAATGAGTTTTCGGGGCACAAGGGAGCAGGTGGAATGCGCTGTCGCCCTATTCGAATTCTCTGGCATAACTAGCCCAATACAAACAATAAGCACGGAAACCTGGTAGCCGCAGCTGTTTCATTTAGGTTTCTCGGATGCAACTGGCTCCACGGCAGAGACAGACCCAACAAGAAAGAAAAAAGGAGTAATTACAAAGCAAAACGGTGTTCGAGGCAACAACCCTGGAATCACCTAGTATTCTATACAACGGGGACTGACTCACTACAACAAGACAGACCCTTAAGCAAAAAAGACTGACTCAAGACAGGGAGACAGACTCAAAACAACATAAAACACTGACTCGACACCCAAGCCAGAACTTACAAGATTAGCATTCGCAGATGCTCAAAAATGCGTGCCAAACGCTATATTAAAAACACACCGGGCGTTGCCCGCAGGCGGTCCATCCCTGATCACATACTTGCAGTATCGATGTCCTCAAAATCCAATAAATGGACGGTAATGGACTTTGCTGAGGTGGGCGGGAGGATAACCTCGTTGTCAATCAAATCCTGCACCTCATGGCGGAGGCGGAAACAATTATCGGTGGGGTGGCCGGTTTGCTGATGGTACGCACAGTACTGAGTAGCGTCATGCGTAGCAAGGAGATTCTTCAGCAGAGGTCAAGGCTCCAAGGGCTTAAGATGTCCCCTCTCGGCGAGGATTTGAAGTGCCTTTGACAACGGCATATAAAGAGCATGGAAGGCCCTATGCCCTCGGGGCAGGTACTTCGAAGTCTGAGTGTTTCTTCTAGATGCACTAGCGAAAGGGTCGGCGGGCACTGCCTTTACCTTCTGATCTTTCCTAGGTACAGGGTTGGGAATGGGAGGAGCTGTTCTGACATGGCGGGGTCCATCCCGGCTCTCTGACTGACTTGAACTACCCTCAGGTGGAGTGCGGAAAGCATCCTCCACAGCTTTCGTCACAACTATAGATATCTATTGCCTGTTCATTCCCCCGGCTTTCAAAGCCTCGACTGCCCACAGCAACTGTTCAACAGGATCGGCATCTGCCTTTGCTTTGTCTTTACCTCTGGCCACAGCCTGATTGAGGGTTTGGGTTGATACTGGTACGTCATTGCCATAGTTGGAGGCCATCTCCGGTTGGCTAAGTTCAATCACAATCCGCCCCAGTAGCGGGGGCTCATGGGGTACAAAACTCCCAGCATATAGTGCAACTGGTGGCGAAACTGACATTCCGTAGGCGAGATCAGCCATCGATCTCTGGAGGTCACCTATCATCCCCATCAACTCGAACGTAGTGGGCTCGCGAGCCTGATACAACTGGGGTGCCCAGATCGGTGTGCGCAGCGGGCGACCTGGGAGGATGCGGTATTTCGACACCGGTCTCACTTTGTAGGGTGATCCCTTGATCCAATGCGGTCGTCATAACCACGATCTCTTCTGAATTCTGTGTCATCATAAATCCTGCCTCAGCAAGGGAAAACACTGGCTATTCTGTATCAACTTTTTGAACACTCCGAACTGAAAGGAAAAACAAACAGTGTTTCAGCCCAAACAAATCTAACACAGGTGTAGTCGAACAACTGCACTCTACTACTGATCACTGTTCCCCAGAATCACTGTTCTCAAAACTAAACTGATATCCGCAGATATAACCGGTTTCTCAACAACACTGATACTGGTGCCCCTCGAGCCTGAGGCTCAAACTTGCAAACTGATATGTACATTCCTGTAGAGATACACTCTAAAAGCACATAGCAAGCAAAAGAGAGCCAAAACAACCCTATGATGGGGTAGGGTTTCCCTGTCCTATTTTGTCAGGAGCTAGGGTTTCACTACGCACGCAGCGGTTTCAAACAACCTAACATCGGGTGAGCAACCTGTCCTAGTTTGGAATGGTCACTATGGATTCCGAATATGCACTAGGTCGAATGGTCAAAAAGGGTGCCCCGGTAAAATCGGGGTTTGTGTTCCCATGCTGTCAGAGCCCGCAACCGGTCAGCCTTATGGTCATGACTTGACAAGACAAGCCTCCGGCAAACCGTTCAGGAATGGCAGATGGCCAACACTGTGTCCTAGGCGCACCAATGCACATGCAATGCAAAGAAACACATAAATGAAATCAAAACAGGATATCACGAGTTGGAGTCAAGCTCTCTAAACTCCCCAGCAGAGTCGCCAGAAACTGTAACAAGTCCGCGAGGGACCTCGCTACAGTTCGGACTCCTTTTTCGTGTTGCGGTTCTTAATCTTGAACCAAAGAGTCCAACTCTGGCAAATCATTTTGAGAAAAAACAGATTTTTGAAAAGAAGTGCCAAACATGAACTGCTTTGCCAGATACAGAGTCGCCACCTAAATATTTTTTAAAATGGGGGAATTTAGGAAATCCTGACTCAGTGCCGAAGGCCACGTGTCCGTCATCACCAAAGTTGCCTCGGCTCGGGAACTTGGGTACGATTAGGGAAGGTCAACTATGAGCACCCCCTCTCGCCCGGTCTGAAGACCGGCCTCTACTAACCATGATATCCGCTTTTGAAAAGGTTATGTGTTCTTAACCCAATTAATTAACCTAGGATTACTATGTTATGCGCACAGCAAACAAGTATAGACTAGATCGCCTAATTTGG
>CM069908.1:48605155-48655155 GCA_036172215.1 Camellia granthamiana | reverse complement strand
CCAAGAGAAGATCTCTAGTGGGAAAGTAGAAGGGTTTGAATGTTCATTTGGACTCGAGTGTGAGATACCTAGACTACCTTTTTATGCCAGAGTCTTGTAAAGAAGAGGTACTCTGAGAGTTCCACCATCCATGCCTTGTGGTACACCTGGGAGTCACGAAGATATAACATGACCTTTGCCGCTAGTTTTGGTGGAGGGTGGTGAAAAGAGATGTGGCTTTATTTGTATTGATGTGCCTTACTTGTCAACAAGTGAAAGCCGAGCACCAACGACTAGCGGATTTGTTGCAATCCTTACCTATAGCTGAGTAAAAGTGGGAGTATGTCACTATGGATTTCGTTGTGGGTCTTCCGAAGACTTAACGGGGTAATGATGTCATATGAGTAATTGTCGACTGATTAACCAAGTATGCACACTTTATACTTACGCGTACAAGTGACTCAGTAGACTTTCTTGCCGATCTGTATGTTAAGGATATAGTGCAACTTCACGAGGTCCTTGTGACTATCGTCTCAGATAGGGATATGTGTTCCACGGTTTGGTTATGGTAGAGCCTGCAAAGTGCCTTGGGCACTAAGTTGATTTTTTACAACCGTCTATCATCCTCAAGTTGATAGGCAATCTGAGCACACCATCCAGATTCTAGAAGATATGCTTCGGGCTTGCGTTCTCGATTTTAAGGGGTTGTGGGAGAGGCGTTTTTCTTTAGTAGAATTTTCCTATAATAATAGCTTTCAGACGAATATTAAAATGGCACCTTTTGAGGCCTTGTATGGCCAACTGTGTAGATCGTCTGTGTGTTGGGCCGAGGTGGGTGACACACTTATGTTAGGTCCGGAATTAGTCTGGGAAATGACAAAAAAAGTTTCACTTATCCGTAAGATGTTGGTTTCGGCTCAGAGTCTTCAAAAGAGCTATGTTGACCAAAGGAGGAGACCCTTGTCTTTAGAGGTGAGGGACCATGTGTTTCTTAAAATCTTTCTGAGGTGGGGTTTGATGAGATTTGGAAAGAGTGGAAAGTTGCCTCCACGATTCAATGGGCATTTTGAGATTCTAGAGTGAACTGGGGAGGTAGCTTATTGTTTGGGCTTACTTCTCTAACTTTCTGGGGTTCATGTTGTGTTTCATATCTCTATGCTCCAGCAGTATGAGACTGATCTTTCATATGTGTTGGATTAGACCGATTTAGAAGTGGATGAGGATGCCTCGTATAAAGAGAGACCAGTTTGGGTGTTAAATACTCAGGATCAAGTATTGAGGGGCAAGACTATTCCATTGGTTAAGGTGTTGTGGCGACACCACAAAGCCGAGGAAGTGACTTGGAAGCATGATGCTAAAGTTCATGAGAAGTACCCGAACTTTTTTTTTGATATTTGAGTCTTTTGTACTAAATTCCAATTGTGTTGTAATATATATAAACATTATGAATATTTTGGAGATTTGAGATCAATATGTTTGGGTTAGATTGTCTTGTCTTTATGCTATTGAGTGTGAATTGGGTTGTCGTAAATGTTATCTCTTGTTGTCGTTATCTTCATTCAATTTCACAAATGAAATTTTCTAGAGGGGAGATTATAACGGCTTGGGTTAAGACCCCGACCCTTTATACTCCTTGATTCTGGATATAGTGCTTATTGTGGTTGTCTATGCCCATCATGTTCTTATATTGTTGTTTGGAGAGTTGGTATTTTGGTTGTGATATTGTTTGAAATAGGTTAGGAGTTAGTTTTTCAAAAAGGATTATGCCTAGTTCTTTTCAGGTTTGCTCAAGCGATCTTTGGTTCCTCCTAGTATCTGTGTTTGCAGTCTAAACTTCTGGGAGTGGGGTGTTGTGTCTGACGCTCAAGCGGTATTTCTTTCGCTCGAGGGGTATCTTTGTAGGTCTGAATTATTGGGAGGGGGTCATTGTGCATTCGAGTCATGATTTGGTTGCTCGAGCGATTTTTTGTATCTAACGTTCGAGCAGTGTTTGGTCGCTCGAGTGATCTGTGTGTATATCACTATAGAAAAAGAACTTTTCTTTTTACTTTTTTATCGCTCTCTCTCTCTCTCTTTCTCTAAAAGGTTTCTTTATCAGATTTCTTTACACTCTCTCTAGTTCTTGTCTGAACATCTTTATACACTCAAATTTGTTGGTCTCACTGCCGTAGTGCTTTGGAAAAACAGTGTAGAGCTCGCAGAGATGAACATTCTAATTGGAAAAGTTCTTGTTTTTGGCTCCGTCAAACTTTGGATCTTGTTCATCTCTCCTTTCTACTTGAGGAAAGGATTTTTTGAACCCCTTTCTATGATTTTTAGCCTTGTTATGTGTTCCTTGAAAGATTGTTGATTTGGGAGTTGTGGATTTGATTCAGGATTTGATTTGGATTTGGTTTTGGAAGTATAAAAGAGGAGTTTTCAAATGGGTTCATGGGAAATGTTGTGGAGATGAGTATATTGATAAGTTTGGTTGAAATCTTGAGAATCTCTCAGTTAAATGTGTTTTTGAAAGGAATAGATATTTTGTTAGAAATCTTGGAAATCATTAGTTTTTGAACTATGGAAAAAAAAAAAGAAAAAAAAAAGGAGAAGATGTCGAGCTTTTGAAATAATAATATGAATATATCTGTTGATGATGAGTGTGGAGTTGAATATGTATTATCACTCCTATATTAAGATTTTGAAATTATATATGTAGCTTGGAGATTTATCTTTTGTATAGAGATATCTATGTTGGGCAATGGATGGAGAATAATTTTGATTGTTGTAGAAATTGCATGAGGATTTGGTTAATTGAAACCAATTACTCATACATCTTGCATTGAATATTGTTACATATTTAAAATGTATCGTTTTGAGAAAAATGTGGGAATATCTTGGTGAATCTGGTTAGGGGGTGTGGTTGTGGTATTATCTATGTTGGCATGTATGTCCTTGGTGAAAGTCTAGAAATCCGTGCGGTTAGGTGTAGATTCTTTTGATTAATATCGGTAAAATAGCTTTGGTAGTACTTGTATAGCCTACTGGCAGACATATACCTAGAGATTTCTAGTATTGTGTATTCATTTCCCTATTTTCTGACTCTAAAAAGTATGGTTTAATGAATTGGTTTATAATCATGCCCTTGCATTGTTTTAAAAGAGAAAAGTGTAATGTTTTGGTAAATGACATTAATATGCATTCACCATATGACTTTGTTAAGTATCATACATTATGTTAAGGTATTATCTACTGGGTTTTAACTTACCCTATGTGGAAACTAACTTTTAGGCGTAGATGGTGTGTCCCCGCCAAAGACTTAACTTGAAAGGATTTTGGAGCTAAAGGCTCATTTATTTTTGAGGAAATTACCCACAGGTCCCATGTGGAACATATGGACACCAGTTAATCCCATAACTTTTTGAGTACACCCAAAAGTCCTTTTTCCTTTATCTCTCTGCTTTGTGCTTTCCTCTTTACATTTTCTTCTCTCGTTTTTCTTCCTTCCCCTCTGCCTCTGTTTTCAGCAGCAGCAGCAGAGCAGTCTAGCTCTACCCAAACGTGAGGATAACAACAAAAGCAAAAATAAAACTGGCAGCATCCAAGTTCCAAGTCAAGATCCACCATTACCAAATCATGTTCTCTCCATTTCTGAAATTACTTACCACTGGCGCAATATCTCACTTGATCTAGATTATATATGAAGTCATTCACTGAATAATGCAATCCTTTTGTAGAAGTCTTCATCCAAATCACAACCCTGCTCTTCGAAAAAATCAAAATCAAAACCTAAATCTAAATTAAAAAATCAAAATACACAGATCTACACAAATCTACCAAATTTACAAAAAAAAAAAAAAAAAAAAAAAAAAAAAAAAAAAACTAATAACAGAGGAAGAAGGAGAGAATAACAGATCAAAAAAAATAAAAAATCTACACTTCTATTTTTCTGTTCTAATGAAGAAAATTTTCGAATTCTGAACAAGTAGTTTTCGAGTTTTAGTTACAGGCGATGAAAACTATAAAATTTTGCAGTTTCAAATTTTTTTGGTACTAGAATGACTCATGGTATAAAACTGTAAAATTTTACAGTTTCATAACATGTTTTTCAGCTTGATTAATTTGACTCCGGCGACTTCCCGGCGATGTTGAACATTCCGATGAGTCTCCGGCAACCGTTTGACGGAAGTCCGATGGTAGTAAGATGTGAACAGTGTCTGTAAATTTAAAAAAAAAAAAAAAAGGATTTTTTGTTAACAATTAAAAATGTATTGGACTAATTTGTGCAAGTGTTTTGTTTTGGGATTAGCTGGGTCTTGAACTTGGTACATGGGACTTATCAGTAAGTTTTCCTTTATTTTTATATTGTAAATACTTTTATCTAAGCCTTGGGCTTTTTATTTGGGCTTGACCTACTTTTGTTGTAATCAAGCATCATTTTGAAAATATATAGCCATTAAGGTATGAACTTATTTGTATTTTTTTAAAAAAAAATTATTTATGTATATCGTTTTGTGTCCACATGCTATAGATTCAGAATTTAGGATTTATGAATGTATAATGCATGTGTAACTTTTGTAATGTTTTCAATAGAATTACTGAAAGACTGAAACCTTGTTAGTTTCTGCTTATTTAATGTACATTACGGATTATCTGTTGTTACATTTTGGGAGCATTACAGGATGAGTTTTGAGATAAGAACACATGGGAGATTGGGGCATAGGCGATCAATAAATTATGCACCCTAAGGTTTTATTTAGAAAATTGATTTGGAAAAAGACTTGTGGAGTAAAATTAAAATGGAGCATAAGTTTTTTTTTTTTTTTCATATTTTTATTCTCTTGTTTCACAAATTCTCATTCAATTTCAAGATTCAAATCAGTCTAAAAAAATAAGCTAACTTTGTAATTAAATATACTAAACGTTTTAAAATATTATTTTAACAATTTACAAAGGATTCAATTTTTGTAAATTAGTGATATCAATTTTACTTAAAAAGATAAATAATATATTTTTTTCAATAGTATTTTAAAATTCAATAAGACATTAAAAATAAATAAGATCTTGTGCAAAGCCGGGCATCTTTCCTAGTCTATCTATATCTATATCTATGTATATATATACACCCTATAATATAAGGGAGGTGGGCTCTTTGAACAGTGATTTCACTATTTATCAGAAGGCTTCTACTTTGTCATGTTATGCCCAAAATTACCTCTATGTTTAAGCATCTAAAATACATTTAATTGAGGGTATTTTGATCATCAAATATTTGATGCCTCACGTGACCTTGTGGAGTTCAAGTGAAATTACTTTTTTGCCTTTACAATGTCAATGTGTGCACTAAGAGATTTGCAATTTGTTGCCCCTATTTTGGAATTTTACATTTACTGTGTGGAGAAGTTACCCGTTGGGCCTGGGGTACAATCACATGGTGTCCAAAGTGTGTTATGATTGGTGGAGGGAATAAGGTTTATGATTTTGTGTCGAGTGATTATGAAACATGAGGGGGCATGGAGATTTGACCACGTAATGCCGCTAGACGAACTAATAATTTTTTCATTATATAAGTGAATTAGTAGTTTTGTTGTCAAGCAACTGGCAACAGGTTGATTAAGGTGAATCATGTTTTGCCCTTTCACTTCAACTGGCAACAGTGGAATTAAATTTGTTTTGTGTTTGAAAATGTAGAATATGAGGTGAGAAAGAAGCCGACTTTAAATACTTGGATGCAAGGTGGATTAGATTACATAATGTTGCGGTACTTGAATATTGATGGAATCGGTACCATTGGCAGTGTTCTAAGTACTGCTCTTGATTAGTATGCACGCCAAGGTATGTATCATAGAGGGTTATTAGTTTCTAGATTGTGAAGTTTTTGCTGTTAAAGTTTTTCCCACAACACTTGTAGTTTGATGGGATATGGTTGCAGAATTCACTGAAAACTAGAACATTTTTTTTTTGATCCGGCAAAAGAGAAGCTTTATTGATGAAAACATAACGAGAATTATAATTTACATTAATAAAGATGAGGGTGCAAAAAGCATCACAGTGAAACATTTGGATCCCAACTAGGTTGGCACCTAAACACACCACCAAATCATCTGCTAGCACACACTCCAAGGCTCCAAGAAGGAGAGAAACCAACAAACAGAGCAGAACAAAACCAAGGAAAAGCAAAAAGGCTACAAAGAAATTCTAAGCAATAGCTGATGTGATTCTGAAGCTTAGACTTTTTCAGAGGTAATTTTTCAATTGCAAGTATTTATGCAATATATATATTTTAATTTTATTTTTAAAATCTTGTTGGCATGAAGGTAATCAGTGTGTTTGAAAATTTCTAAATTCAAGTTTTTGGAAATTAAGTCTTTTATTTTTCATATTTTTTTTTGTTTTTAATGAATATTTTTTAAATTTTAAGAATTTTTTTTTTAACTTTTTTAGATACATCTTACTTAGATGTATTTAAATAATAAAATATTTGTAAAAAATATTTTTTAAAATTAATAAATACGCAAAAATACAAAAAATGTATTGACATTTTTTTTGTGTGTATTTTTGGTATTTAGTGATTTTTTTAATGATTTTTTTCATAAATATTATACTTTTTAAGTGTATTTATATTAGGTGTGTCTAAAAATTTAAAAAAAAAATTTGTTTGAAATATTTAAAAAATTCAGTGAAGTCAAAAAAAAATATGAAAAATGAAAAAGTAAAATTTTTTGAAATGTGAATTTTAGAAATGGAAACCAAATAGAGTGAATGCTTTCATGATTTTTGGGAAGATGATTAAAGATGAATTTTTTTTTTTTTTTTGAAAAACATATAAAAAAAATAAAAATAAAATGATGTAATCTAAAATAGGATAAAAGGTAACTGTTGACTTTAAACTTTGTTGCCAAAAACAGCCGCAATAGAGGATTTTGAGAGTGTATCCATCAGTATTACTTTTTTTTTTTCAAAAAAAAGTTTATATTTTCCCAATGAGTTTATTACAAGATGAAAACATTGCATTTTTTTTTTATTTTTTTTTTATTGTTAATGTGCCTTTACTATGTAAAAGATTCAAGAATTACAGGAAATATTTTGAAGTAGGAAAACCAGAAACATATTTTTTAAAAAAATAAGTTTCTAGTAGAAAGAATTCTATAATTATTCATATTATTGAAAACATAGTGCTGAGGTAAGTGAAATTGAAATTTATGAATAAATGATGTTAAAAAGCAATGTAGCTGTTGACAAAATAGAAAATCTCAGATATCAAAATCTTCTCTAATACATAGAAACTGCTAAATCACATATTACGAACTTCTATAATCTCATTTCCTTTTTCTACACATTGCTTATAGATGTCTCTTGTTTTCCAAATCCAACCACATCGGGGAAGCTTTTCTTTCCATCAATCATGTCTGCCTTCATTTCTCTTTGAAGAAATTATTATTCTCTTCATTAATATTCTTAATATAAAAAATGAGGTGGTTGAACTTGTGATTTAACTGTTGAAGTCGAATGGTCCTTTTTGTGGCTTCACTTAAAGTTTCTTTAACAAGATTTGGAAACATGAAGCCTCATGCTGCTTTATGTTTGTTTCCCTAACCTTAAATCCTAAAAGGACGGCAGTTAACAGGATTTGAAAACATGAAGCCTCATGCTGCTTCATGTGTCAGTTTTTATTTTGATATTTAAAAATCTTAGTCTCATGATCTTTTGTTTTTTTATCACTATTTGTTTCTTATTCTTTCTTTTTTAGGGTTTCTTTTTCTTTTTTTCTTTTTTTTTTTGGGGGGGGGGGCCTTAAAAATGTGGATTTTTTTATTTTGTTTTCCTTTCGGCAAATTATGTTGATAGTCCTTATATTTTAGTTTTTGTATCATTTTAATCTATGTAGTTTCAATTGACTCGATTTTGATCTTGAATTTATAATTTTATCTCAATTTAATCAATTGCTTGTAATTGTTAGTATATTTTTTTAGAGCAAAGTATAAACTTGCTCAGCTTTGTGAGTTAACTTTAACCAATTCGGTGACCATTTTTTATCAAAAACACTAACGACGTTATCAATTGGACTAAATTGACACAAAATCTAAAATTAATGGTCAAAATTGATCTATATTGAAAGTCTAAACCAAAATGACACAAGAGAAAAAAAAATGTAAGGACTACCCTGTAATTTTTCCTTTTCATTTTATAAATTGAAACTTTTGTTTCTTTAAATTCACTTTTCTTTTTATTTGGCCTTTAAAAATGTGGATTATTTGATTTTTTTTTTCTTCTCATAAACTGAAACTTTTGTTTTTTTATTTTTGTTGTGTCCCACTTCTATTTTTCCTTTTATTTATTTATTTATTTATTACACATACCAATTTCTCACTCTAAAGAATCATAAAATATACCGTGACAACATAGGGAAGATCAATTCACTGTTTGTTTATGTAATTTAATATTTTCACAGATCTATATCAAAAATTTGTATCAAAACAACTTTAATAGATTATTGAACATTTTTGGACCATATGACTCCATGTCAAAATGTGAGTTTTTAATTTTTATTTTCTGCTTAAAAAAAAAAAAAGTTCAATGATATTAACATTCATTGTCTTCATACATGACACAACCAATCAATTACATAAACAAAAAAACTAAAGTTGTCTCTTTATAATTTTTTCCTCATTTGAATGAAGTAAAATTTTAGTTTAATCTTTGCAAAATAAATTAAATAATACTAATTTGGTCTGTATCGCACTACAGGAAATAATAATTTTGGCGACCGAAATATTGGTCGCCAAAAGTCCCATTAGTTGCCGATACTAAGTAGCGACTAAATTTTTTTGTTGCCAAGGTCATCGCCTATACCTTGTCGGTGATAGTATTAGCAACTAAACTTTTGTTTGGTCGCCGAAAGTGAAACATTTGGCTACTAATTTTTGTTTAGTCGGCAATGTTACCTTTTGGCGACTAACACTTTAGTCACCGAAAAGTGAATTTTTGGCTACTAAACTTTGGTTACTCGGGAAAGGTGGGTTCTTTGGCGACTAAATTATTGGTCGCCGAATGTCAACGTTTGGCTACTAAACTTTGGTTAGTCGGTAAAAGTGATATTTTGGTGACAAAAATATTAGAAAACATAAACTAAATTGAACTATTTAGAGACTAAAGTTTTAATCGCCAATTGAATACATACAGTTACCGACCATGGAATTTAGTCGCCAAAGGATGCCGAGTTTTTCGTGACTAAAATATTTAGTTGGCAATAGTTTCTTCCTTTCATTCTGATTTACTTTAGTTACTAACTGTTTGGTCGCAAAAAGCCATTTAGTTCTTTTTGCTACTAAATTATTAGTTGCCAAAACATTTGCTTACGTTTTTGCTACCAAAATATTTAGTCGCGAAATACTATATTAAATTTCTTTTTAAAAAAATTATGAACCACGTGTATCAATTGTTAGTACAACATGTATGCTATATAAACAATATAATCCATCAATACTGAATATATATTATCAACTATTCGACAACGTGCACACATTTCACTTCCAACCATCCAACATATTAATATTGAACGTCCAATTGTCAATGTGATACCAATTCCATACGGACCAAGTATAATCTAACCTTAATAATTTAATTCCATAGTTATTAGAGGATTAATCAAATTTAATATCCAAAAGGAAATCTGTACCACACCACAAAAAAAAATTTAATTTGTACTGTCCCAAAAACTAATTTGTACCACGTCTAATGCTAATTTGTACCATGCCAAATTTTAAATATTTACCACGCAAAAAAATTAATTTGTACAAACCACTATATATACGGACGGAGGTATAAAAACAATACCCTTCCGTACGTGTCAAAAAAAGTCATATCCACATTTGTACGTCCAAAACCATTTGGAAAAAAAATAATAATAATCATTAATATTGACTGCATATTGGGCTAGTAAAAAAAAAAAATTAATCATTAGTATTGTACATGCATGTAGGGTTGCAACCACTAGAGAATCTAGTAAGGTTAACAATATCATTGTCAAAGAACAATATTATAACAACATAGAGGTGGAACTAGAATGAACTCATCAATCCTAAAAAACCACACCTTATTAACACCAGCGCCAGCAGTACAACTATATGCAAATTCCAAACCAACCGACAGCAATACAACTACATGCACATTCCAAGCCCAAACATTAGATCATTGGTGGCTGTACATGTGGGCACTCCACCAACACTACAACAAAATTGAATTTTTATGGCTTGCAATGCATGCTGTAAAAACTCTTTCACGGCATGCACACAAATGCTGTTATATGACATGCCGTGAAAAGTTGAGCGTTATTTACGGCATACAGGTAAAGTTATAAAAAGTAATAAATTAAACATTAATGACATACTTTGTATGTCGTATATAATTTTCTACGACATTTTTTTCATGTCATAAATCATCATACTTTCCACGGCATAATTTTTCATGGCGTAGAAGGTTATTTTGAACTATATTTATGGCATACTTTGTATGCCGTATATAATATTTTACGGCATTTTCTTGCATGTCATAAATCATCACTTTTCACGACATAATTTTGTATGCCGTAGAAGATCATTTTAAATATATTTATGATATACTTTGTGGCTAACTTTTCCATCATACACTACTAATGAAACCACTTCAAACAAACCCATTTCAGAAATTAAAAAAATATTAAACCGAATGAGTGGAATAAACAATCCTAGAGCAAGAGTTCACAGTTGGGGAAATAGAAGAAGGGGTAGGGAGAGAGAGAGAGAGAGAGAAAGAGAGACCGAGACAGAGACAGAGAGCAAGAGAGCGAAAGGGAGTGAGAAAGAGAGTGAACCTGTTAGTGGCAGTGGCGGTGGTGAATTACGGCATATAGAGAACAACGGTGCTGAGGATGCGAGGTCGTGAGGTTTGCTGGTGATTTGCGCGACGTACGGGAAACGACAGAGATGTTCTGTGGTTGTGTGTATACAAAGAGAGGCAAAATGTGTGAGACAGGCGCGGATATAAAATATCTATAGCTCTATAAAATTTAGAGCTTTAGCAACTACATGTTTTATTTGTCGGGAAAAGTTAATATGTAAGGACTAAATAATTTTATACAGCGACTAATGTTTTTGTTAGTCACCAAAAATTGAATCATTGGCAACCAAACTTTTGTGGTCGCTAAAAGGTTTTGAATATCATTTGCTGCCATTTGGCGACTAAAGATTATTTTGTTGGCAAAAGGTATAAGATGCCAACTAAAAACAATTTAGTACCCTAAAATATATACTATCACCGTCTAAACTATTTTTAGTAGTGTATGATGGAAAATTTAGCCACAAAAATATTGTTTGGTTGCCAATAAGCTATATTTCTCTATTAAAAAAATTTAACAGCTATATCATTCGACGACTAAATAATTTTAGTAGCCAAAACTAATTTTACAATGACTAAAAAGTGTTTTTGTTGGCAATTGTTCAATAATTAGCGACTAAATAATTTTTAGTAGTCAATTGTGGTATTATTAGCGACTAAATTTATGTTAGTCGCCGATAAGTAATGTACACCGACTAAAAAACTTTAGTAGCTAAATCTTATACTTTTCCCGACTAATAAAATATTTGGTTGCTAATTCCATAACTTTTGGCGACTAAAATTTTTTTAGTTACCAAACTTAATCGCCAAAGTGTCATATCTTGAGGTGATCTTATACATTTTCTTGTAGGATTTCCAATCATATTCTCAGTCTCATGTCAGCAAAATTAAATTTTGGGTGAATTACACTAATAGTCCCTATAGTTTGAGGCTTGTGTCACTTTGGTCAATGACTTTTCAATTGTGACATATTTGATCCTGAATTTTGAATCTTGTTTCAAATAAGAACAATTGAAAATATCATTAGATTTTTCAAGGCTAAAATCATCAAATTGATAAAATATAAACTAATTTGACAAAAATAAATGTCAAACATATATTTTTGAATTTTTAAAAGTTATTTCTACCCACTAAAAAAAATTATGTAAAATTAATAAATCTTTTAGACATTTATTTTTTTTTACTAAATTAATTTTTATTATGAGTTTAGATAATGATCATGTAAAATTAATTTTTAAAAATTAATCATGTAATTTTTATTAATTTTACATAATTTTATCATTGACGGATAAGAATAATTTTTTAAAAATTAAAAATATATATATTTTTTTTTTGATCGGCAAAGAAAATCTTTATTGATGAATCCAACAAGGAATGAAAGATTACATCAATAAAGAGAAGCAAGGGGCTACAAAGCACCAAGTGCCAGTTGGTGAGAAACCAACAAAAGAGGAAGAAAAGGACAACAAGAGAAGCAAAACAACCAGAAATAAAAACACAGCAGCAGCCAAGCTATGCTGCCCAAAATTGAAACACAACAGCAGCCTCACTTGACAAGCTTTACTTTCCAAAAAATTCTGAAGCAGAATCCACCCTCCACCCAAACAGATATGCTGCAAAACATCTAACAGACCACAACTGAAGCTAACAAACCACAGCAGGACCCCAGCTGGTAAGCTTCCAACAGATCAAGAGCCTACCCAAAAACTAACAAACCACCCAGCTCCCACACCATGCCCAACTGGACAGAACACACCAACAGAAGGCAAAACAGAACACACCAAGGCAGATCCAAGACAGAACACACCAAGGCAGATTAACACAGAGCAGACAAGGCACTCCAGCAGCAAAACAACACAGATGAGAAGCTCACACCATAGAATTCCACCCAGCAGCAAAAACTGAAATAACCTCCAGCAGCAAAACTCGCACCATAGCACCTCCACTCACATCACTTCACTTTAGTACCATAGGACTCAGACTATTAAGCAGCCCAAAACTGAGATGAGGAACTCAGGCTATGAAGCAGAACAAACAGAACAGATGAACCCAAGCAAAACAGAACAGCCAAATGCAGACCCAGCCATAGCAGAAGCAGCCATATGCAGACCAAAAAAGAGCCTATCATTTAGCAGCATCTGAACCCATGAAGACCATAACACAGCAGAAGCATGATAACTTAATTCAACAGATGGCTCCAAAAATACCCAGCAGCAGCCAACCATTTCAGAATGACTCACAAAACAGAACAACTGAACACCCCCAATTCGCAGAAGCAGCCAAAAGCAGACCATAAAACAGAACAGCCATTTCTGCTGTGCCTAGCATTTAGCAGCAGCTGACCCCAAGAAGACCAAGACACGGCTGGAGCAGAATAGCTAATTGAACAGATGAGCTCCAAAAACACCAAAACAGCAGCCAACCTATCATTAAAAATATTTTTTTGACATTTATTTTTTGTCAAATTAGTTTATATTTTATTAAATTGATGATTTTGCCTTTAAAATTAAACAATGATATCTTCAATTGTCCTTATTTGGAACAAGATTTAAAATTTAGGATCAAAAGTGTCACAATTGAAAAGTTATGGACCAAAATGACACGAATCCCAAACTAGAGGGACTGTTAGTGTAATTTGCTCTTAAATTTTCTATAGATTCACCATGTATCTTTCCTTAATATGTGTATATATTTTGTAAATATTGTACTGTTTATTAAAATATTTGTATATATTTTCAGTTTGATTCAAATTATTGTTAATCTTACTCTTTAATTCTAATTTTTTTTTTTCATATATCTTTCTCACAATATTATTTTGATAACTTTTTTCGGGTGTGTCTGGCCTGTAATGTATACTAAAATAGATGCAACATAAGAAAAAAATAAAAACGAAAAAAGCCATATGCCAATCGATCACATTAACCCCCACATTGATCAAGAAATACAAAAAAAGAGTCCAAAACGAAAATGCAAAGCGGACTTATTTTCGGAGGAAGATGAAGGGTAACTGTTTATTTTATGCTCTCAAACCAGTTTGAGAAGAAAGGAGGCCACCTAGAATAATTTATTTATGGGTGAGATGTGGGGTTTAGGCCGTTACAGCAGTTTCAGGTTTGAACAATTCGTTGTTGTCGTAGTCCTCGGCTGGAGCAATATTGCCATAACTACTACTAGTAGTCGTGCTGCTTTCGTCGAGAAGAATTGCTACCATGGTATAGCGACTGAGTGTAGTAAAGTCGTTTATTATGAGGATCTGGTAATTGTCATCTTTAAGCTGAACGCTATTAGTGAAGTGTTCTCCATCTTTCGAAAGCTGAACCTGCTTGGACATTGTCGACCATTGGTTCTCCATGGTCACTATCAAACCTTTTGGTGTAAAAGTGTTTTCACCGGTTATGCTTTTACGGACTTGTTCCTCAATGTATCTGAACCTTGCCGCTTCCGAGACCATCTGAATGACCACAATGAGCGGTTCGGCTACACTCCCACCGAACCACAACCTTGTGATGGCGTCAGATAGGGGAGTTGGTCCCAGAGGGAGTTCGTCCCTCTTCTTAGCTCCTGACTGGTTCTCAAGGCTGATATAGCTGCTGTTGAAGCTTAACGTGATTTGACTGGTGCTGACGGATAAATTGTCGGTTTGAAGTGCCGTAACGTCATGGAAAAAGTAGGATTTGTTATCTCCACCACTAAAAGCCACCACATAAAGGTTCACCACATCTATTGCCAATGTGACGGTGACGCCATTGCTGAGACGGACCAGAACAAACCGGTTCGCAACCACCACTTTACTTTCGGGGTTCAGCACTGGTAGACCATTTACTGTACGGGTTCCTCGTGACACGATTTCTCGTAGTTCCTCTATGAAGTCTCTGTATGTGGCCAAGGTGGCACCTACCACATTGAAGGAGATGGTGGAATAGGCCTGGACTTCGCTTTCGATTCCAAGGCTGAAAATTGCGAGAACAATGTATAATATTGCTTCTACCACTCTCATCTTGCTACAGTTGCTAGTTGCTATGAGGATATATATTCATATATATATATATATGGCCAACCCAATCATTGCTATGTTCAGGCCAGCCGCCCTCATTGTTCACGTGGCCTCATTGTTCACATGGTTATTACAATACAAAATTATTTTAAAATGTAGTTATTAAATTCATGTGTTAATAAAAACAAAAGTATACCAATCATATTTAATGATAGAGTGAGACGATTTTAGATCTTGTGGATAAATTCATAAATAATGAAAATTACTATTAAAAAAAAATAAATTGAATGAAGGTTGAACCGTTCTATATGTGTTTTTTTCCCTGAATCAAAGTTTAAGATTTTTATGTAATTAATTTTACTGGCTAATTTTGTAAGCTTCATTTGGGAAGTAAAGATTTTACTCAAAAACCAAATGAGTTCTGATTTCCTGAAGTTAAAAAACTCAATTTTATGGTGAAATTGACCCATTATGAGATTAATTTGTATTCACTTCGATAATTTAAATCATTCATCTCATACAATCAAGTAATAAAATTATTAACGTGAAAACTTAAGATTCGATATGATTGTCATACCATCAGATCATTTTTATCAATACGGAAATACATATTTTTAAAAATACACCATCTATTTTGTTATAAGATATATGTGATTTGATTATATGATTAGTTATCTCTGATCAATTCAATTTTTTACTCACATATTTTTCTCAACTTATCATATAAGGTTCAAATTACTCAGATAAGTACAAATTGATGTCATAATACACCAACTTTACTTGTAAAGTTGAGATTTTTTATTTTAGCAAATCCAAACTCTTATTTTCTATATGTTTTGTTTTAGTAAAAAGCCAAAAAATATTTTTCCAAATATATTGATTTTTTTACCACGTATTTTAGCTCAAAAATAAGAAATAAAAAAATTACTAAAATAGCCACTTCCCAAAAGAATTATAGGAGACCAAAAAAAAATCATAAAATTAAATGGTAGATGCGTATGTAAATTGACTTGCAAACAAAATCCATATTTAAAACCTTCAAATACGGTTGGTTGTCTATGTATTGGACAAGGACTATTGACACTGAGTAATGACGACGAATTTTAGCCACACATAATATAGATATATATTTTTTTATATATTTTAATTTTATGAACCTAATATTATTAATAATTCAAAGAGTAAAGATATTATAAATAAAAAAATGATACAACTACAAGAAATTAGTCTTTTAGAAACTAATATTTAGAGACTAATTAAATTTGGTCGCTAAAAATAATTTTTTAGAGACAAATTTAAACATATGATAACTTACTTATAAGATTGTAAAAATGACTATTAATATTCTCACTTAATATTTACATAATTTTTTTTGACCAATAAATTTGGTTGCTAATATATTATTAACATCTTTGGGGACCAAATATTTTTTTCATTATCAATTAAAAATATTTTGAAGCCAAATATTTTTATCATTTTAACAATGAAAAAGTAGGGCCCTCACTTCAGCTCTAACTTGCTCATTCTCTCTTTGCTACAAGGCTTCCAAGGTCAATCTTTACTCATTCTTCAGCCCTAAAGTCGGGAGCTCCAAGGTAGATTGAGAGCTCAATCTTCTTTAAATTTTGGTGCATCTCTCTCTCTCTTTCTCTCTCCCCCCCTTCCCCCCGACAATCGATCTCCATAATCGACCTGTAAGAGCTCCAACTCGAACTTTCAATTTCTTATCACAATCGATCTCCGTAATCGACCTGTAAGAGCTCCAATTCAAACTTTTAACTTCTTATTATTTCATAGATTGAACTTTTTTTGTGTGTATATATATATCTTAATGCTTGTTGGAATTGAAGAATTCTTTACATAGATTGAACATGTGTGTGTGTGTATATGTATATCTAATCTAATGCGTGTTTGAGATGAAGAATTGTTTTCTTACACAATTCGATCAATACTATATTTCATATGCTGTTAATTTTTTGTTCCAATGAGTTTTCAGGTGTTACACTATCATTTTCTTTTTTTGATTTTCAATTTCTGATTATTACATGGATTGAACTTGTGTGTGTATATATATATGGCCTTCTTCTCTATTCTCTCTCACTAAGAATAAGAATGCCGAATGAATTGTCTCTCACTGGGCCATATGTATCAAATTCTCCATATGTTGTCAAATTGGGTTATCTTTGTTTTCTCTCATTAAATCAGTGTCTTCTTCGTCGATGGATTGAACTTGTGTGTGTACATATCAAACTCTTGAGACCTTAATGACAGTAAATTGCCTACTATTCAACTAATGACAGTAAGTTGCCTACTACAAGAAATTAGTCTTTTAGAGACTAATATTTAGGGACTATTAAATTTTGTCCCTAAAAATAATCTTTTAGAGACAAATCTAAACTTATGATAATTTACTTATAAAAATGTCGCAACCCAAACCCACCCCTAAAAGTTTAGAACATGACCAGCCTGTACTCAGGCCTCAGAGACAAAATCCCAAAATATTCAAATTGTATCAGGGCCTAAAGCGGAAGCAAAACAAAAATAATAAATGTTCAATGAGCTGTGCATACATGATTGTAGACGCACTTCGAGGGCTTCTGTGCTACAGTTCGGACTCAAATGTCACGGTTCTTAATCTGATCTCACAATGTGCGATGTGAGATTGATAAATCACCAAAGAGTCTAAATCCGGCAAATTGTTTTGGAAAATTAATTTTTGTAAAGAAGTGCCAAACATGGACTGCTTTGCCAGATACAGAGTCGCCACCTAAATATTTTATTTTGGGAGAATTTAGAAAACCCTGACTTGTTGTCTAAGGACACGTGTCCGTCATCACCAAAGTTGCCTCGGCTCAGAAACTTGGGAACGATTGGGGAAGGTCATCTATGAGCAACCCCGCTCACCCGATCAAAGATCGGCCTGTACTAAACATGATATTTTGTTTTTGAAAACACATGCGTTCTTATTCCGGTTAATTAGCTAGAATTACTATGTGATGCGCACAACACACAAGTATAGACTAGATCGCCTAATTTGAAACAAAGCATTGCATATTCGTTTGTTTGGAAATGGTTTGAAGTTTGCTATTCGCAAGTAGGCTAAAACACGGATTTCAATGAATTGTCCAAATTCAAGCAATCCAACATTCACCCACAGGCATTCAGGCATTATATCACATAAACAATTATCCTCATGGCAAGCATGCTATCATGGCAACACTTACACTCATGCAAGATGCCAAAGCGTAAACACTTACCTAGTACTCTGAGCCAAAACAAAAACTAGTTAGTAATCAATGCATGATCCTAGTTCATGTTAAAATGGCTAATGCAACACATACAAAATGCAACTAGAAGTAGGCTCGGCTATTCTAAGATGGCATATGAGATGCAACTTTTGATACATGTATTCAAATCGGAATTGAAATACAATACAGTTAGTATGATGCGCCAAGCCCAGTGCATGCAATACTGATGAATGATGCAAACATGCATAGCATAAGGATGCTAATTGAAACGTGCCCTAGGACTAACCATTGTAAGCAGTTAAGTAAAAGGGAGAAATAAGTGGAGGTTGGAAGACATGCATCACACACACGCACGCTTATTACAAAATTCGCCCTCTCGACGGAGGGTTCGAAAGAATAATACAAATCAACTAACAAGCTAATTAATTATTACACAACACATAACTTATTAAACAAATTAATTAAGAAAGAGGCCTCGAGAAGAGGGACCAATACATGCATGCTCGACTTCGCTCAGAAATCCATCGCCATGCTCATGCTGCCTCTGTTTACACTGCTCTGCACCTCTGAAAACTGCACAAGTCTCAAGGATGCTTCTGAATCACCTTCTGGGTGCTGTGAGAGGCCATCGGCCAAGTGAAAAGGCCATCGGCCAAGGGGAACTGGTCATTGACCAATAATGGGGCTCTCGGCCATAAATTTGTAGCCGACCGGCACTGAAGATGGCCAACCGGCCATCTCTTCCTGCAGAATGCTGTTTTGCTACAGTAGAGGACAAACAGAGCGTGGCAATGCATTTACAAGACAATGTATGCACGACCACCCTCTCTATCATGTCATGGGCTCAAGGGAGTATAGTCCTCGACCCTCGGACCATCAATCACGCATTTCAATGCATGATGGCCAAAGGTGCCAAGTGTACAATTTATATTAAATGAAATGCACACAACACATAAGGGGCTCTAACCTCTATCCTACTTGATCAAGAGGCAAGGGATGCATGCATAATGCTATGCAACCTAAGCATGCAAGCAAGCTAATGCAACATGAGCATGCAAGCAAGCAATGTGCAATAGGCATACAACCTAAACAAGTAAACATGCGAGGCATGTAACAACAATGCCAATGACAAACTGTGACAACCCTCACCTCTGATTAATACTGAACTGTGACTGAGAATGATGAGTAACTGATTTGACTGAGATTCTGAATTGATTGCAAGAGTATACTGTTTTAAATGCATTTCTATCTGTTAGTCATTAAATGATATGTTCATGTTTTATCTTTGAATTGCGAATTGAAGGTCCTATCAACGACCGAATCAAAAATCGATTGGTATTTTATGTTAATTAGAATTTATGTGATTTTATGGTGGATTTAATTGAAATGTGGTTTGGTATGATTAAATTAGATTAAATAAGCTAACTTACATTAGTTCAGGTTTATTACCATATTGCCATTAAGTGGGCACTTTAGGCCATTAATTGATTTTTGTTTTCCTTTATCACTTTGTTGCACCATCTCACCCATTTCCTCTAGAGACCAATTCGAGAGAAAAGAGGGAGAGTAGGAGAAAACTTAGTTCATCAAGAATTTGGCTTGGAAACTTAGAAGATTTGAAAGAGAATTGCACATTTGAGCTATCACACCTAGAATTCAGGACCTAAGGTAAGAAAATCACTTTCTTAATTGTGAATTTGAGCTACTCCTTGCATGGTTCATGGTAAATTGGTGATCTAAGTCAAGAATTGACTTAAAGAGTTGATTTGAGTAGCTAATTCATGCATGCATGTACATGTTCTTGAAATTTGAAGTTGTTTTGCATGAATTTCCACATGCGTGTCCATTTTCTAGTTGTAGTTCATGAATTCTTCATGTTTTTGGAAGGATTGACTCATTTGATCATGTGTTAGAAGCTTTGAATTCAATTGATTACATGCATGTTAAATGTACATCTTGTTCTTGAAGTTTATTTGAAATTTGTGTTTAATTGACTTGCCTTTGGGCTTTGATTTTACAAATTGATCTTCAAAACATGTTATATTATGGGTTTAAAGTGTTTTTCTAGAAAATTGGCCCAAAAGGATCGAATTTGAGGCTTTTAAAGTTGAGTTTTGTGCTTGGGGATGAGTTTGGAAATTCCAGATTTTGGACCAACGCTCGAGCGTAAGACTTCATGCTCGAGTGTACACTCAGAGTCGTGCATCTCCGCTCGAGCGTGTAAAGTCACGCTCGAGCGTGAAAAGTCACGCTCGAGCGTGAAATGCATATGCCCAGAAATTCATGTGTTTTACAGTCCGCTTGAGCGAGAGAGTTCACGCTTAAGTGAGGACTTGAGTCTCACGCTTGAGCGGAGGTCGAGCGTCCGTCGAGCGTGAATTGCATACATCCAGTACTTTTCATGAAGTTTGCTGTCCGTTCGAGCGTAGAAAGTCACGCTCAAGCGGAGCTCCTTTGTCTGCATGTCTGCTCGAGCGTAGAAAGCCACGCTCGAGCGAGACCCCTACTTTCTGAAAATTTTGAAAAGTATTTTAAAGTGCATCTTTGCATCCTCATTCCATCCTAGGCATTCCTAGGCCTAGTTTAAGGCATCTTAATGAGGATAATGTTATAGAACCACAACAAGTCAAGATAAGGGCTAAGATGTTAATCCCAATGTGTAACTTAGTGTGCGTTCGTTATGTTACTTTGTAGGGTTGGCATCCGGGGACACTCGTTAACCTATCTGTAGCCCAATACTCTGTGAGTAACAATATTGTAAAGATATATTCAATAATGATTATTTTCTGAACAATTAACTGTACTGTTTTCTGAAGCGATACTGTCTACCGAATGAATGATGTCCTATTGATGAACTGTACTCGTGGTATCCATAGCAACTTACTGTTCCTGTACTGTTACTGTACTGCTACTGTCACAGAGATCTTTGTCGGTTCCAATACTTGGAACCAATACTGTATACTGTTATGATGGCCATCAACTGACTGTTCGGTCTGTTAAAACCTATTGTACTGTTTGCTATTAGATGTACCACATATAACTGCTATGGTGTCTAAATGACTGATATGATTGGTTTATTACTGAAATGACATTCATTCTTAACCTCTTTACACAACTGTTATTCATTGGGCTTTAGCTCACTGTTTATATATATATAGGTGTACAAGCACCAGATCAATGCTAGGATCGTCAGGTTAAGCTCCAGTTTTGTCAAGCCAACCATTGTGCCTCATTGCGAGGTTCCAAGTTGTTTCAAGCTAAGGTCGTTTTGGGTGTCCCAGTTTCACCCTTGTCTCTGTTCTGTAATAAATGTTTGAGACTTGACTGTATAGCTACGGTGTAGGGATTTGGTCCCTAACCTGAATGTTTGTGTACATGACGTATATATCTTTTGTTTATGAATGTGTTTCATTTATAAAAGTCTTTTTGCATTCAGACTGTCACAGCTCATTGGACACCTTTTATTTACTGTTTTGGCTTCCGCCAATCCCTTACTCTGTATTACTGTCATTACTATTAAGCAGGGCTTTGGTAATCATGGATTACTGGCCGTTTACGATGCTTAAACCGATAGGGGCGGGTTTGGGTCATGACACAAACATGCAACAACATGTGATGCAAACATATGACGACATGTAAAGGGACAAGTATATTTAGACCAATGTAAGACATGCATGATGATCTTAACAAAGTAACATAATCATGTAAGCATTACAATGTAATAGGCATGTAACAACAATACCAATGATAAGCATGCAACAACATATAATGGGACTAGCATGCGAACATGCAAAGCAACTTAACAAAAAGTATGCCAAATGCAATATAACTCAAGCATGCAACAACATGCAATAGGTCAAGTATGCAACAACGTGCAAGGCAAGCATGCAACAAGTGAAAATGGACTTAAACTAACATGGATAGCTCTCAAACATGCCCAAATCAGTGGCCAAAGTGATGAATCGATGACATGAAATGCAAGGCAAACATGCACATGTGATGATCCAAGAGTTAAGGCATAAGGTGACAACACCCAAACATGAGCGAGGATGGACAATCATGATAGTATGGTTAGACCATAAGCTCTGAAATCATGTCAAGAGTGATGCCAAATCAAACACATAACACAAGCTAGGCATGCTAATGGACTTAAAGTTCAAAGCTAACCAAGGGACTTGAACCATGGCCATATCAACCAAGCCCCAAAGGACCAAGGTAACCCAAAACAGTCCCAAGGCAGGCCAAAACAAGACTAGAACATGCATGGGATGAGGCCAAAACATGCTAGATAGGTGAGCACAAAACATGAAGCACACAAGGCCAAAAGAGGCAATTGCACTACACCTACTACAACCAAACATGGCATGACTTAGGCCAATAAAATCAGAGTTATGGCATGTTAGAATGAGCCCAAAAATCCACTTAAATGGCATCCCAAAGGCCTAAGCATGGTGGCATGCACAATGATACATTCTTAATGCATAAAACACAAACTATCCAAAGCATGGAATAGGTGATAAATGCAAGTGTGTGTGACCATGAAACATGGACTAAAATCACATTTCACATGATGCCAAATCATGAAAATACTTCAAGTAACACATGCAAATGAACTCAAGGCACAAAGCTTACAAGCTAGAATGAACCAAGGCTATGCAAAACAATGCATGCATGATAAAGACAACACCAAACAGAGCTTAATCATGGTAAAACATGAGGGAAAGCTCCTTGGAGTCGAGCCAAAACATGCAAGAATAGTGGTCCAAACACAAGATGCATGTTATGCAAACGTGCAAGATTACTCTACAAGTATGTGAAGCATGCAAGATGCCATCAAACCGACATGGAATAGAGTTAAGGCAGGTCCTAAAAGTCACTAAAAAGTGCCGAAATAGAACCAAGACATGCTAAGAAAACATGCTACTATTATGAGCCAACAATGCAAGCATATGAGACATAAGGAGAGGGGGGGTGTCCCTCTCCTATTCAAGACTTTAAAACCACTTCTCCACCATTGAAAATCCTTTGGATTTCAGTAGTGAGAAGGTCAAAATGAGATGATACCAAAGCTCAAAAGTAAAGGCACAAAACAAGGCCAAACAAGGCCTAAGGGGGGGTAGACAACCCCCAACCAAAAAGTGACTTTAAACAATCATCTTAAGCACACAAAAATATAACTTTTTTCAATTTATAGTTAAGCTTAAAACAATATGCAAATATGTCTAAAAGCTTAAGCAAGAAAGGGGGATCTAAAGCAAGAATGCTCACCCTTGAAGAACACCTTCAAGCACACCACTCCAGCACCTTTCTCTAATCAAAAACAGCTCAAGAACCCGAACACCAACTCCCTAATTCCTCAGCAACCAAGGATGGTGTAGTGCTAGGTGTTTGTGTGCAATAGTAAGACAAAATCACACTTTTAAGGCACCAACACACACACAAATATAGAGAGAGATATAGAGAGAGAGGGATATATGAACTCTATATCTATTTTGCTGAACCTCTGAGAAGGGAGGAGGAGCTCCCTTCTTATAGAAATCCAATTTGCAAAGCTTCTTGGAGAAGCTAAACAAGAGGCAAATCCCTCCATACACGGTTATAGAAGAGGGGAATTGTGTGTGCCAGCTGTGCCGCTGGCACAAAATATCTGCATAAAGCAGATGAGCAGGGCTCGGCCATAAAATATGGCCGATCGACTAACATGAGGGGCCGAACGACCAAATATAGTGTCGATCGGCCAATACTTTTGGCCGATGGCAAGAAAAAGGGGCCGATGGCTTCATGCCTTGGTCGATGGGTTAAGGGGATGGCCAACAAGCCGCCCTCTTCCCTCAGAATAAAAAACACAAGTCCTTAGTCCACAACTAAGCACAAAACAGACAATTTGAGAGGTCTTGAGGCAAGGCGCGCGGCCGAGACCTCCGGGAACTCAAAATGAACACGAGCATGGATGATCATCGAGTGTTCAAACGATGACGTCCAAGTCTTGAGGACGGTCAAAAATGCGGTGTCTACAATGATGACCTGAAATAATTAAACTATTTAACTACACACTCCATATTTACATATACAATAACAGAGCTGATATAGATCTCGCACATTATATGAAAAACTTCAAACAAAATTAGGCTTGACGAAATAATACTACGCCTCTACATGGAGGCACTTCCTGGGAGGCTTGACAGAGAGGCAGACTTCGATACAAACTCTAATGTTGATCCTTTGATGGCTCACCTACAGATACATAAAGTAAAAGGGTGAGCTAACACCCAGTAAGTAATAATAAAGTAAAGAGATTAATGAAAGATGTCCTTAGCATGAGGAAAACATATTTCACAAGTCCGAAATGTATCCTAAATCATATTAAAACAAACGGTTATCATATCAGAATCCATACTTTTTCAAATGGAATACATATCTGAAACCATTACAAAACATCTTATGTGGTACGTGGTACGCCTACTTATACAAAAGGTCTGAATTACATTTCAAAATAGGATATACATTCATTCATATAAAATAACATTTCATAACATGAGTCATGTAGCGATGTAAAAACATTTGTATTCATATCACATTTTCTGAACGACCTCAGGTCCACGTATAACAAAATGGCCTTGAGCCCAACATAATAACAAAACGACCTCGGGCCCAATCATATATCAAAACAGCCTTGGGCCTAATTCAGGTATGTATGGACCCAAGAGGTGACTCGTATGGACTCTAGAGGTGACTCCCACTGTAGCACTTAGTTCCATACAATACTTTGTTCCATACCAGAAATTAATAGGTCTTAAATATCGAACAATTCATATCATGTCATAGCATAAACAGAACGGATAAACGGAACGGCCTTGGGTCCACCATATTATATTACAAACAATTCACATTTCTTGTTTATAACTCATTTCACATTTCTTGAAAACTTGTGCATTTTGACAAAATATGATATTTAGAGAATCCTATTGTACATAAATCAAAATAGATATTTATTGAAAAACATATCTTTACCATACTATTACTCACAGTGATGGGCTTCTGGTAGCAGTTGGGCGATGTCCTCATCTTGACCTACAAACACAAGTACATACGTAACATATTGAAACATAGAATTACTCTCTTGATCAAATTTACTCCTCTTAATATTTTCTTAATCAAATAAACCAATCCTTTACTTTGCCCATTAACCAATTATTTATGTTGGTTCTAAACTTATTAGTCTTTAATGGGTCATAATTCATATCAAGAAAAATAGGAAGAAACAGAAGGAAACTAGGTTAAGAGAAGAAATAGCACGAAACGGGTAGACAGAAAGCGAACAACCTTCAATAATTTGCATACATCTATTTATTTACTTATAATTTGGGTGTTAGACCACCACCATTAGAAACTAGACTTCTAGGACTTGAATTTAGGCTCAAGAATCACTGACAACAAAGTCCAGATATGGGATATATGCCTATTTAAAGTTGGCTAAAATAGGGCAATCCGCATGTACAGAAATCCAAACCGCATGTGCGGTTCTAAGCTTTCAGCAACAGGTCTGATATTTCAGTATGTTCTAAAATGGTTTCTTTGCATGTTCTTGAGCTAGAGCTTCGTAAAACTCAACATAAACCTTATAAATTCATGGATAAACATGGGAATAAGGTTGTTTTCCAAATCAAAGGCATCATAACATTGTTTAACTCAAGAATCAAGAATCAGAATCTTTAACAAGAAATTGATAAACTCTATTTTTGTTACTAAACCTAACTTTTCTTGTAATTCATATAGATCTTCATTTCATATGTAATTTTATGAATTCAAGCCATACAAAACCTCAAGATTAAGGCTCAACTTCTCACAACCAACTTCAAGATAAGCAAATATAAGAGACTTAACTCTCAAATCTAACAAATGCAAGGAATCCATGTTTAATTTCTCTCTTTTCCTTCCAAGTTCTTCATTTTTAACCCAATTTGATTCTAATTTCTTTTTATTCTTAGATGTTAGGAGTGTTAATTACAAGAATTAGGGATGAAATCTTACCTTGGATTGCTTTTTAGCTTGGATTAGATGAAATTCTTGGAGTATTTTCCTTTTCCCCTCTTTTCCTCTTCTTTTCTTCTTCCCTTTCTTCCTCTCTTTCAGTTCTTCATCTGGAGGTCTCCAGAACTCTCTCTCTCTCTCTCTCTCTCTCTCTCTCTCTCTCACAGAATTTTATTTTATTTTATTTTTTTTGAGGCTACCAAAGCCTATACACACACACATATATAATATTTAATAAAATCAATTTAATTCATTCTGAATCAGAGTTTTACAAAACTTCATACTAGACTCTAAAAATCATGCTAATCATAAATATGCGGTCGGTCTCGGTTTATCACGCTTCTAAAGTTTTCAATTTTCAATCCAAAGGTCACAATTTCAACAGATTTTCTTATAATCTATTGATACAACTTCAAATCCTTATAATTCACATCTTTAGACATGCAATTGCACAACAACCACATAATTACACTAATCATAACTAATCACAAGTCCTACATAATTTAATTAACTAATTTGACTTCCATTAGAGCTCAATTAATTATATTTAAATTATTAGTGTCAATTAGAATTCTTAATTAAAACCCCAAAATACTCCAAAATATCAAATTAATCTTATTTCCATCATCAATTGTGATTTCTCACATCAATAAGACCCTCAATTTTAGGTCAAACTCAAGGCCTCCATCAATAAATTACATACTCAAATTGAAGACCTCATAAATAAATTGAATTCACAATAATCTTAATTCCCACTCCTCATAACGTAATTAACTTCAATTTGGTCCTAATTAATCAAATCCCAATTTTACAAATCTGAATTGAATATCTAATTAAACCTCCATATGGTCCGATACTCGAAATTAAAATAATTCAACTCACTAATTATTCTTTCTTGAGCCAATTAGGTTTTCAATTTCTAATTCCAAATAAATCTTCAATAAAATCGTATACAAATCAGTCTCCATAATTTTCATAATTCTCAAATTAAATTAGAATACTAGGCAATTAAAATTCAAATCTCCATCATTAATGAAATATAAAGTATTATGCGATGGAGTTATTACAAAAAAATCTTAATAACTTTTGGGAATTCTTATGAGTTTACTCACAAATTTAATTACCTAAGTATATGTTGTTTTTTGGGTCCCTCACCTTTCGCAAGTGTACGCCTCTTCTTCCTTTTTCAAAATAAAAATAAAATTACCTAAGTATATGTCTGTATATATATATATTTTTTTTGGGTCCTGACTCAGTCTTCTGAGTTAGTACTGAAGTAGTAGTTCTCAGGTGATATGATTTCGGGAAGCTGTGCTGTGCAGTGTGTAGAGATTGTTTAGCTGATTATTATTATTATTATAAATATAAATAAAATTACCTAGAGATTTTGGGTTGTTGAGATAATTAGACTTGACTGTTAACCAATATCTAGAGTAGTAGTTGACAACTTGACACAACACAAGTATACATTTATAAACATTTAGTGTACGACAATTCTAGGAATTAAACGTCCAAATGTGGAATAGAGACTACTATGGAAAATAAAATTTTTGGAGGAATGTAATTTGAAAACGTATTGGTGAATAATTACTCATGAGTAATAATGGTGAATCAATAGGATATGCTTGTTTTGAATTACCAGTGAAGGAAAGTAACAAATTTTTATTTTATTTTTAATGACATTAACTAAAGTAGCAACTTAACCACCTCCCTTCTGTATAGAGAGTTGCAATTTTTTGGTGATGCAAAGAGTTGAAGGATTCTTTTTCTATACTTCTTCCACAAATTGTTTCCTATAAGACTTTTGAGAAAGTCATGAATATCATTTTACCTGACTATTTGCATCTGACCAAATGAATCCTTATTGAGTTGGCTAGCTATCAAGATATCAACAGTCTCATTAGGCCCTCTGTCTCCCACAAGAATTCCCAAAAGTTATGAAGATGTTTTGAGCTATAATAAGAAAAGGCAAGCATGAGTCCATAATGAAGCTGAAATTAGACATGTAAGAATTTTATAATGTTAAATATAAGTATTTTCCTGTTAATGATTACTTGCCTAAGACATTAGTAGTGAACATAAACATTAAAAAAAAAAAAAAAGAAAAAAGAAAAAAAGAAAACCCAAATGCTATATATATAATGGACAAGTAGCTTCCTTTTTAGGAAATGGTTTGAGAATTCAGCTTTTGGGTTCACTTCTCACTATTGTTTCACACTTAAACATTTTAATTAGCTCTCTTAGTAGATAGTGTTGCTTATGTGAATCATTATCACTTGTTAGTAAATCTTGTAGGATTTGGAAATCTTGGTTTGTTTGTGTTAATTATTTGCAGTGTTTGGAGGATATAATATCACTATAGGACTACTAAGAATAAATAAACTAACTAAAAAGTAAGAGTTTTTCCAGTGAAGTTTTCTACTACTTGAATGTGAACCTGTTGGTGCCTCAGCAAACATGAGTTGCATTAATGTTTGAGCTGACTTTCTTTTGTGAAGGTGCTCCAACTAGTTTTCTAATTTTAAAAAATAGAAAACGGATATGCTTAAGAAAATAGGGGGGGGGGGAGGAAACAAACTGTCTATTTAACTCTACTATTTGTGGGATAACCTCCATGTTTTGAGTTCATTAGCAGTGTAGTGTAGACTTTTTCATTACTATAACAATTTGTTTCATATTTTAGAGCTATTCCACTAGAGCAACATGTTGAGTAAATGACAAATTAAAAAGACTTATGTCATTCTATGTGATGGAAAGATTTACTAATCCTTCTTGCCACAATTTTTTTTGCTGCTTTTGGTTTCAACCAAACAAATAGCAAAGAGTTTGAGCAACACACTCATTTTTGTTTGATCGGCAAAATAAAATGACTATATTTAATTTCATGAACAATTGTAGAAAAAACTTAAAGAGCGGGAGAATGAAGCAATAGAAGATGGATCTGCCCCACTATCTAATTAGCAGCTTTCCATTGAGGTGTTTGGGCATAAGTCTGGCTACATAAGTGGTTTAGGACGTGGTCCGAAGCCTAGTATAACAGCATCTGGTTGACGTACTCGTGCTGCTGTTGAGATAGAAAATGAGGAAATTAGAAGGAAGCATGAAGAGCAACAGAGAATCAATGAGGAACTGAATGCAAGAGTGCACAACTTGAAGTTTAATAGCGTGGAGGTCAATGCCAAGATTGATTTGGTGCTGCAATAGATTAGTCGGGGAGGTTTTACTTCTGATTTACCATCATAGTAAGTACCTTTTGCTCTAGATAGATCTATCCTATTTATAAATTTAGTGTGCTTGTTATTTAGAACATTTGATTATGATAACGTGCTTGGAGTAGTAGTGAGCTATAATAAGAATCAACACAACAAGAAAGTGAGTCACCTAGAATCACAGCGAAGCATAGTAACAAGCTTTAACTGGTATACTTGATTCCTACTATATCCTAATGAAACCGCTTACACACACTGCCATTGTCTATTTTTTTGCTTCATGGGATGACGTGCATGAAATTCTATTTCCTTTGTTCCTGATTTATCATCATAGAAGTACCTTTTGCATATAACTAGTTTTGTCACGACCCAAACCTGTCCCTATAGGTTTAGCGTTGTAACCAACCAGCAATCATTGGATTATCAAAGGCCTCTGAACAAAACATGACATAGTAAGGGGCTATGAAAGCAATATAGCAAGTATACATAGTCCCCATTGAGTTGTGCTGACGTACATGGGATAGAATTTTCAAAAACTTCTATATATATAAATATATACATGTGACGTCATAATTACGGTAGTCTTATGTCACCCATTTTACAAAAATAAAGTCAAAAGGGGACCTAGCCCATTGTACAGATAAGTAGAAAACTTGTACATATACAAAAAGAAAACAAGTCTTAAACATTCACAAAACATAACCATATGACTTCACTTAATCCGGAACCTCCTCCGGAGGTACAAAGGATGCCCAACAAAAACGGAGTTCCAGGCGATCATCACTGAGCCTGGCCATGCACCTGATCACCTACATACATAAATAATACATTGAGCAGAAGCCCAGTGAATAATAACAGAGTAAAAAATTTAAAGAATGATGTCCCATAGCAGATTTCAAATCAGATACAAATTCAGATTCACATACTTAACTAGAAATCATAACAGTTATATGTGGTACATCCATTTAGCTATCATATCATACCAATTTTGCATAGTTGGTATCGATGACCACATAGGTCCACATATTGTGCACGGGTAACCATGGTATTGTTACCCCCAGGTAGCAATGGATGTACCACATATAACTGTTATGGATGTACCAAAAGTACTGGTTGTGTGTACCAAAAGTATTGTTACCCCTAGGTAGCAATGAATGTACCAAAAGTACTGGTTGTGTGAATTCCTCGCTTGACGACCGCTCGACGGTCGCTCGAGCGTGTGACTGAGGTATTCGCTCGATCGTAATTCTAGTTGCTTGAGCAGTCTACAAAAATTGTAAACTTCTAGAAGCATACAATTTACGCTCGAGCCAACTTTTGGTTGCTTGAGCATAAGTGCAAAATACAGAGTGGTCGCTCGAGCGCAGGATCTGTCGCTCGAGGGGAGATTAGAATTCTAGAATTTCCATATTGCACTCCTAAGTTCAAAACTCGAATTCAAAGCTTTACAATGCAACCTTTAGGCCTTGAAACTTGAGAAAACACTCGTAAACTTGTAAATCATGGAGAATTAAAGATCGTTTCATGAATTCAAGGCCCAAAAGCATGTTAATTGCTCAAAATCAAACTTGAAATTGTCCAAACTATAACATGCATGTGATGATATGCTCTTCAACTAACCAAACCATGATCTATTGAGATATTTCTGACAAAACCATGTTGAATTGTGAAACCATAGCCAAGGGAAGGTCATGCATGTGAAGATTCTTGCAAAAACAACTTCAAAACTTCATGATATGCATATGCATGAATGAATCATGTTCAATTATACCATCTAGCCTCAATTCTCTTTCACTATTGCATAATGTAACTTAAACACATAGTGTGAGTTGATTTCTTACCTAAAGTCCACAATTCCCTTTAGATTCTAGCTAGGCTCAACAAATATCCCAATTCCTTTAAATTCTTAAGCACCCTTAGCAATTCTTTATTTTATTCTTGACTTTGACCTCCCTCTTGGTCTCTCTTTCTCTCCCTTATGTTTGTTGTGTGTGTAGGCTCAAAAATAAAGAAAAGAAATAAGTTGAAGCAAAGGGGCCTTATATAGGCTTACCTAGTAGTGCTTAATTAAAGTTAATCAAATAAGCATTAATTATTTTAATTTAATCGTTCCGAATCAAATTTTAATTAAACCTACCATAAAATTCCAAAAAATTTCATATAACACATAAATCAAGTCAATTTCGTATTTAGATGCCGATAAGGCCTTCAATTCGCGGAACAAAACAGAAATACAAACAGATATTTTTACCTTAGACAGATACAATGCAAAACACACACATAACACATAATTAATCACACGATGTCATCTTGGATACTTATTAAGCATTCTTAATCATGGATTATACGTTAATCATGGGTCGGGGTTGTTATAGTCTTACCCCCTTAAAGAGTTTGGTCCTCCAAACTCGATTTACATTCATTTTGAAAGAATGTCGGGTCTAGAGGGAACAAATCTGGATACCTCTTCATCATATCTTCCTTGGTCTCTCAAGTCGCATAAGTCCCTTCATGATTTTGCCAATCAACCTTCACCAATGGGATTTCTTTATTTCTTAATCTTTTGATTCGGCAGTTAACGATCTATATTTGTCTCTCTTCGTACGTATAGTCATCTTTCAAAAGCACATGAGTCGGCTCAATCACATGGAATGGATCTCGTAAATATTCCCGAAGGATCGAAACATGAAAAACATTATGCATATGTTCTGTGACCGGCGGTAGGGCTACCCAATATGTTAATGGGTTGATCCTTTTGAGGATTTCATACGGCCTAATATATCTCGGCGCCAGCTTCCCTTTCACACCAAACTGAGTTTGCCCTTTCATTGGAGTCACTTTGATAAACATGTGATCCTCAACTTCATATTCTCTGTCTCTTCTTCGGACATCCGCATAACTCTTTTGGTTGCTCTGTGCAGTTTTCAATCGTTGTTGAATTAGTTTCACCTTTTCATTTGTTTCTTACACAAGTTCTGGTCCTAGCAATGGCGTATCACCTACCTCAGTCTGACAAATTAGAGAATGACACTTCCTACCATGCAATGCTTCATATAAGGAGCCATTTTGATGCTTGAATGATAGCTATTGTTATACACAAATTCAGCCAAGGGTAGATGAGTCTCCCAATTTCCTTAGAAGTCTAACACACACATCCGTAACATATCTTCCAATGTTTGAATGGTCCGTTCAGATTGACCATCTGTCTGTGGGTGATAAGCACTGCTAAATCTCAGTTCAGTCCCCAAAGCCTATTGTAGACTCTGCCAGAATCTTGAAGTAAACTTGGGATCTCTGTCAAATACTATGGAAACTAGAACTCCATGCAATTTCACAATCTCATATACATACAAATTAGCCAACTTATTTGCATTATAAAAAGATTTGACAGGCAAAAAATAGGCAAATTTAGTTAAATGATCAACAATGACCCAAATAGAATCCATACCTCGGGGAGGAGCGAGACTGTCCAACAATGAAGTCCATCCTGATATGCTCCTATTTCCATTCTGGTATTGGGTGCGACTGAAGTAATCCAGCGGGCCATTGATGTTCAGCTTTAACTTCTTGGTAATATAAGCATCTAGCCACAAAATCAGCAATGCTTTTCTTCATTCCCAACTACTAGAAATTTTATTTCAAGTCATGGTACATCTTTGTGTTACCCGGATGCATAGAAAATTTTGAATTGTGAGCTTCAGCCATAACTCGTTTCCTCAAGTCCAGACTGTCCGACACACATAGTCGATTTTGAAATTTCAACACATTGTTCTCCAACACAAATCCTGGTTTTGGTTTTGAATCAATCTCATCAAAAATTTTCTTCAAGACCTCATCTTCACATTGTTTCCTTTTACTTTCTTCAATGATTGCAGGTTGAGCAGAAATGGCAGCTAAGATTCCACCCTGTTCTCACAGTACAATTTCAATTTCGCTTTTCTCTAAGTCACATAACAATTCTCTCTGCTCGGTGATCAAACATGACAAATTGCCAATGGATTTTTGGCTCAAAGCATCCGCAATTGTGTTTGCTTTCCCCAGATGGTACAAGATCTGCAAGTCATAATCTTTAATCAATTCTAACCATCTCCATTGTCTCATGTTCAATTCCTTTTGGGTGAAGAAATATTTCAAACTTTTATAATCCATATATATTTCACAAGTCACTCCATACTGATAATGGCGCCAAATTTTTAATACAAAAACCACAGCTGCCAATTGAAGGTCATGAATTGGGTAATTCTTTTCATGTGGGCGGAGTTGTTGAGAAGCGTAAGCAATCACTTTCCCATTTTGCATCAACACACACCCCAAACCTTTGTACGAAGCGTCACTGTAAATTTGAAACCCAACAATACCATTTGGCAAGGTCAAAATTGGTGCAGTTACTAACCTGGTCTTTAACTCTCAGAAGACAGATTCCCTTTGATCATTCCAATCGAATGGTGTATTGTTCTGAGTCAATTGTGTTAATGGCATAGCAAGTTTTGAAAAGTCTTTCACAAATCGGCAGTAGTAACCTACAAACCCTAGAAACCTTCTGATTTCTGACACACTGGTTGGTCTTGGCCTATCTACAATGGCCTCAATTTTTTGTGGGTCTACTGATATACCGTGTTCATTGATTACGTATCCCAAAAATGCTACACTATCAAGCCAAAACTCACATTTGGAAAGTTTTGCATACAACCTCTTCTCTCTCAGAATCTGTAAGGCAGTTCTCAGATGACTTTCATTTTCTTCTCTACTTTTGGACTAAATCGGTATATCAATAATAAATACAATGATAAATTCATCAATAAATTTCTTGAAAACCCGATTCATTAGGTCCATAAACGCTGCAAGTGCATTCGTTACCCCAAATGACATTACAAAAAATTCATAATGTCCATATTTAGTCCGGATGGCAGTTTTCTCTATGTCTTCTGCTTTAACCTTTAGCTGGTGATACCCAAATCTAAGATCTATCTTGGAGAAAAATTGTGCTTCCTGGAGTTTGTCAAATAGGTTATCTATTCGAGATAGTGGGTATTTATTCTTGATAGTCATTTTGTTTAATTCCCGATAGTCTATACACAACCTCAAAGATCTATCTTTCTTTTTGACAAACAAAACTGGAACACCCCACGGTGAAGTGCTTGGGTGAATAAACTTCTTGTCTAATAGTTCTTGAAGTTGGGTTTTCAATTCTTTCAGTTCTAAGGTTGACATTCTGTAAGGGGTCTTAGAAATAGGTTGTGTTCCAGGTGCTACTTCAATAGTAAACCCAATTTCCCTATCAACTAAGCCTCCAGGAAAGTCATTTAGAAACACATCAGAAAATTCACAAGCAACATGAATAGTTTCCACATTAGAATTATCAGAACTCTCAGTCAAAACACAACACATGTAACCCCTACATCCCTTCCTAAACAATTTAACAGCTTTCATGGTGGAAATCAAGTATGAGGGAGGAACTACTCCATTTCCAAAAAAACAAACTCAGGTAACCCCGGTGGACGAAATATAACAAACTTATTCACACAGTCAATAGTTGCACAATACTTCGTTAACCAATCCATACCTAATATGCAGTCAAAATGATCAATTCCCAAAGGCAATAAATCAACATACAACGTCACATCACCAATCACAATTTCACATGCTAGATACACATATGCACATACCATAGAACCCCCAGATAGCATGGATACAGACAATAAATAATTCATGGTTCTAAAGGTCTAGTCAATTTTCGAGAAAATGCATGTGACACAAATGAGTGTGTAGAACCAGAATCTATCAAGACATATGCATTTTGGCACGCAAATAGAAATTTTACATGACACCACAAACTTGGTATTCTGTACATCTCCGGGAACTAGTGCGAGCACTCTCCCTTGCCTTAACGTTTCATTTCCAGTGTTACCCCTGCCGTTAGTTCTTGCATTTGACCTTGTTACAGAAGCAGACTTGGCTGAACTTGCTGCAGGACGGTTAACATTGTTGGACCTCAGCAAACAATCTCTAACCATGTAGCCAGTCTTGCCACACCAAAAACAACCACCTGATGCACGGTAACATGTGCCTTTATGCTTTCTTCCACAATCAGGACAGTTTGGAATAGATCCACTACTCTGACCAGAGGTACAAGAGGATCCCATGCTTTGCTTCTTAAAAAATGATCGGCCTTTCTTAAAGTTGAATCCAGCTCTTTTACCTCTTCATTCATTTGTTGGAGTTATAGCTTGTTTCTTTGTTGCTAGAATGGCCTCTGTCATCAATGCTTTATCAAGTATTTCCACATATGTAGGAAACTTTATAATACCTACTTGATCAAACATGTCCAGATCTAATCCCCTTTCAAATTTTCGAGCCTTCTTGTAATCTGTGTCAACCATATGAGGAGAAAATCTGGCCAACTTGGCGAACTTAGCCTCATACTCGGCTATAGACATCTTGCCTTGCTTGAGTTCTTGAAATTCTGACACTTTACAGGTCTCTGAAGCATTGAGGGAAATATTTCTCATAAAAGATCACTTTAAACTGGCTCCACGTCATAGTCCCACTATTATCTCGGATAAGTATCCACAAATTTCCAGCTTCTTCTTTCAACGTATAGCTGGCCAAAAGAACTTTCTAAATTTCTGAGCTCGGAAACACCTCAAATATCTTTTCAATTTCTAGCAGCCATGTTTCATCCTTCAACGGCTCAATCCCATCCAAAAAGATTGGGGGCTTCATTTTGTTGAACTTCTGTGTTAGGTTGATTATATCATTATTATCCAGCTCATTTTATACTGGCGGGGGTGGAGGAGGCAAGGGTTGTTCTCTTTGCTGCTGTGTCATTACTTTAGTTAGGGCTGCGAGCATTTGTTCCATTTGACTCATGCGAGGCTCTGAGGATTCCACTATACTGTCACTTCTTGTATTTTCCATTTGCCATAGGTAAACAGAGCACTAATAAACATAGGCAAATTGTCCTTTTCACAATGTTCAGATCATTCAATCCTAGTTCATTCATTTCAATTTCATGTGTTCATGGTCAGGTTCAGTTTTCACCTTTACAGAAATTAACACACACACTCCCACATGCAAATGAAGTGTCCCTAACTCTTACCAGGACATCCTATAGCTCATATGGACTTGTGCATGCAGTATAACTCGTGCTCTGATACCACTATGTCACGACCCAAATCCGCTTCTATAGGTTTAGCTTTGTAACTGGCTAGTAATTCCTGGATTACCAAAGGCCTCTGAATAGATCATGACATAGTAAGGGGCTATGAAAGCAATATAACAACTATACATAGTCCATTGAGCTGTGCTGATGTACATGGGACATAATTTTCAAAAACTTATATATATAAATATATACACGTGACGTCATAATCACAGTAGTCTTATGTCATCCATTTATAAAAATAAAGTCAAAAGGGGACTTAGCCCATAGTACAAATAAACAGAAAACTCATACATATACAAAATTACAACAAATTGGTATGATACGATACGATATGAAGTCTATACCAATTTACACGGATCATACCCTTTGAGCTCAAACATGCAATATTCAAAGCAATTACACGCATGCATGCACATATGGGTCTTCATTACAACAAATTCAACTCAATTTCCTCATAATCAAACTAATCCAAGTTCTTGACCCTCGTTCAAACTTGAATTCACAATATGATAACTAAAATACATGAATTACTCACCAAGGTGTTTTAATCTTCACAATCTATGGAAAATTCTTGTGTTATGTTCAAGACTTTCAACGTTCAAGAGCAAAACTCGCACAATTCTTCTCTCTCTCTCTCTCTCTCTCTTTCTCTCTAGCCAGCCTTCACACCCTCTCCATGCCTATCTCAGATTTTTGAGTTCAAAAAGGAGCAAAGAGAGTGTATATGGCCATATAAAAAGTCCCACTAATGCTTATTTAATAATATTAAATAGTTTGGCACTAATTCACCAATTTAATCAACTTAATTTGATCCAAATCAATTTTCAATTAAATTTCACCGTAGGCTTTAAAAATTATGCCAATCATAATGGCGTAATCAATTTCGGGTTCTGTGGCCGATAAGGCCTTCAATTTAATTTCCGAAGCGGAAAAATCAAACAGATATTCCTACGGTGAACAGATAGAAATTCAAAACCACATAATGGCACACAAAATCATATCAAACACATACTCATATTCAAAATAAGGACCAATTAACATAATACGGGACTGGGGTATTACAGTCTTCCCCCCTTTAGGAAGTTTGGTCCTCCAAACTTAATTTACCTTCGTCGGGAAACAAATGTGGATAGCGTAGTCGCATTTCCTCCTCTTTTTCCCAAGTGGCATCCGTCCCATAGTATTCTTTCCATTCCACTTTCACTATTGGGATGGACTTGCTTCTCAATTGTTTCACTTGCCGATCAACAATTCGTTCCGGCCATTCAGCATATTTCATATTTTCATCAATAGCTACCCGGTGATAATCAATCACATGAAACGAGTCTTGGAGGTAACCCCTCAACATCGACACATGAAACACATTATGGATTTGCTCGAATCCTGGTGGCAAAGCAACTCTATAAGCAACTAGACCAAGCCTTTCCAGAATCTGAAACGGCCTGATGTAACGGGGCGACAACTTGCCCTTCTTTCCAAACCTGACTTGGCCTTTCATTGGGGACGCATGAATGAACACATGGTCACCGACCTCATACTCAAGAGGTCTTCTTCGAACGTCTGCATAGTTCTTTTGTCGGTCTTGAGCTGTTTTGAGCCTTTGCGGGATAGTTTTGATTTTCTCAGAAGTGTCTAGCACAATTTTAAACCCAAGTAAAGCTCTATCCCCGACTTTTGTCCAACAGATAGGTGATCTACACCTTCTACCATACAAAGCCTCGTATGGTGCCATACCGATGCTGGAGTGGAAACTGTTATTATAAGCAAATTCTGCAAGTGGCAAATAGTCTTCCCAACTCCCCTGAAAATCCAAAGTACACATCCGAAGCATATCCTCCAAAGTCTGTATTGTTCGTTTTGATTGCCCATCTGTCTGTGGGTGGAACGCAGTTCTGAACCTTAGTTCTGTCCCCATAGCTTCCTGCAAGCTCTTCCACAATCTAGATACAAATTTCGGATCTCTATCCAGCACAATAAATACCGGAACTCCGTGTAAACGGACAATCTCATCAACATAAATAGTAGCCAATCTATAAGCATTAAATGTAGTCTTGACAGGCAGAAAATGTGTAGATTTAGTCAGTATATCAACTACAACCCAAATAGAATCTATGCCTCGAGAAGTCCGAGGTAGGCCAACAACGAAATCCATAGTCACATGTTCCCACTTCCATTCAGGAATAGGGAGAGGTTGAAGTAGACCACCTGGCTTCTGATGTTTAGCCTTAACTTGCTGACACTGAAGACACTTGGACACATATTCTGCAATCTCCTTCTTCATTTTAGGCCACCAATAGGTTTGTTTCAAATCCCGATACATTTTATTATTACCCGGACGCATAGCAAATACGGATCTGTGGGCTTCATCTAAAACCCTCTTTTTTAGTTTCGGAATATCTGGGACACACATTCTATTCCAAAATTTCAACACTTCATTCTCAATGCTAAACTCTGCTTTCGGACTTGTCTCAAATTCATCAATCACTTTCTTGAGGAATTCATCATCTTTCTGCTTCTGCTTGATTTCGTCAATGATTGCCGGTTCGGCTGTAATAGCGGCTATCAGTCCGCCCTGTTCACATATTACCACTTCAATTTCAGATTTTTCAAAATCTTGCAAGATCTCTTTCTGTTCAGTAAGCAAACAAGCCATACTCCCCGTTGATTTTCTACTCAAGGCATCAGCAACTGTGTTAGCTTTCCCGGGGTGGTATTGAATCTCTAAATGATAATCCTTTATCAGTTCGAGCCATCTCCTCTATCGCATATTTAACTCCTGCGTAAAGAAGTATTTCAGGCTTTTGTGATCCGTATAGACTTCACTTTTTACTCCATACAGATAATGCCACCAGATCTTCAAAGCAAAAACAACTGCGGCCAATTCTAGGTCATGTGTTGGATAATTCTTCTCGTGTGGCCTCAACTGTCGGGAGGCATAAGCAATAACCTTTCCGTTCTGCATTAACACACAACCCAAACCTTTATAAGACGCATCATTGAAAATTACAAAATTCTCCGTACCTGAAGGTAATGTCAAAATTGGTGCAGTGGTCAATCTTGTTTTCAGTTCATGGAAGGCTGACTCTCTTTCATCGTTCCACTCAAAAGGTTTTCCCTTGCGTGTCAACTGGGTAAGAGGCACAACTAATTTTGAAAAGTCCTTCGTAAACCTCCTGTAGTACCCAGCTAAACCCATAAAACTACGGACTTCTGTCACATTAGTCGGTGTAGTCCAATTCATAATTGCCTCTATTTTCTACGGGTCCACTGAAATTTCTTCCTTGTTGATCACATGCCCTAAGAAAACAACTTCATCCAACCAAAATTCACATTTCCTTAGTTTAGCAAATAATTTTCTTTCCCGAAGTATTTGTAGGACAGTTCTCAAATGATGTTTGTGCTCAAGTCTATCTTTAGAATATATCAAAATATCATCCGTGAAAACTACAACAAATTCGTCAAGGTAGGTTTTAAAAATTCGGTTCGTTAAGTCCATAAATGCTGCCGGAGCATTAGTCACTCCAAATGGCATGACAAGAAACTCAAAATGTCCATACCTCGTTCTGAATGCGGTTTTCTCAACATCTTCTGCCTTTACCTTCAACTGATGGTACCCGGATCTCAAATAAATCTTAGAAAACACTTGTGATCCCTGCAACTGGTCAAATAAGTCATCAATATTTGTTCTTTATTGTTACCTTGTTCAATTCCCGATAATCGATGCATAGGCGTAGGGTTCCATCTTTCTTTTTCACAAACAAAACTGGTGCACCCCAAGGCGAAGTGCTAGGTCGGATAAATCCCTTGTTAAGTAGGTCTTGCAACTATTCTTTCAATTCTTTCATTTCGGTAGTAGCCATCCTATATGGAGCTTTAGAGATGGGTTGGGTGCCTGGCATAGTCTCAATTGTAAACTCTATCTCCCTGTCTACCAATTCCCCTGGCAATTCATTTGGAAACACATCCGGAAATTCTCTAACAATAGGGATATCATTCAATTCAACATTCACAGTTTGTTCAGTCAACACATAGCACAAATAACCCTGGCACCCTTTCCTGATTAGTTTACATGCTTTCATAGCAGATATCAAATAAGGTGGAGGCACTACCCCATTACCCACAAACACAATCTCTTTATGTTCTGGTGGTTTAAACACAACTCGTTTTGTAACACAATCGATAGTGGCACAATACTTGGTCAACCAATCCATGCCCAAAATTACGTCAAAATGTCTAAAGTTCAGGGGCAACAAATCTACATATAGGGTAGCATCCTCAACACGCATATCACAAAACCGGTATATAGATTCACACAATACAGATTCCCCAGACGGAGCAGACACACATAGCAGATATGGTAATAATTCTAAGGGTCTATTTAGTCTAGATGCAAATGCATATATCACAAATGAGTGTGTTGATCCAGAGTCAATTAACACGGAAGCATCCTGATTACATATAGAAATTGTACCTTAGACAACTGCTTTGGCATTTCGGGTATCGCCCGGAACAAGCACAAAAACTCTCCCTTGTCTCACGGTATCTACGGCAGGAGTAGATCTCGTAGTATTTCCTGGTTTTGGGACTGATGCTATCAAACTGGCAGCAAATTTTCCACTGTTCTGTTTGCAATCTCTGGCCATAAGCCCCTGTTTACCACAATTAAAACAAGCTCCTGACACACGGTAACAAACCCCACGATGCCTGTTGCCACAAGTAGGACACAATAGGGTTGTATCTTGGGAAGAATTAGAAGTATTCAAGGAGCCCGTATTTTGCTTCTTTGAAAACTTCTTTTTTGAAAAGAAGCCCTGCCTTTTGTTGCCTTTCTATTCTGTCGTTGGCTTAGCTTGTCTAGCTATGTTAGCCTCTGATATGATGGCCCTGTCTAGCACCCCAATGTAAGTCTCCAACTTCAAAACATTCACTCGTTCTAAGATGTCACTTCGGAGCCCACCTTCAAAGTGTCTCGCCTTCTTATAGTCAGTGTCAATTACATGTGGTGCAAACCTGGCCAGTTCAGTAAATTTGGCCTCATACTCAGCTACAATCATACTGTCTTGTTTAAGTTCCATGAACTCTGCTACTTTCCTATCCCGGACACACTGCGGAAAGTACTTGTCATAGAAAATTTCTAGAAATTTTGCCCAATCAGCATCTTTGTAATTCTCATGCATTAACATCCACCATCTTCTTGCTTCGCCTTCTAGCATAAAGGTGGCTAGAAGCACTTTCTATGTATCCGAACACGGAAACACTTCAAACAGTTTTTCGATGCCGAGGACCCAAGCTTCAGCTTTCAAAGGATCTAATCCACCATGGAATTGTGGTGGTTTCATTTTCTTGAACTCTTTGGTGAGAGCTATGATCTGATCATCATTCTGATTATCCGGCACATGAGGTGCCAGAGGTGGAGGTGGCGGGTGTGGTTGCTGCCACTGTTGTTGCCACTCCTGTTGCTGTCTCAAAGCTTCTGCCATTTCCTGTATCAATCTTTCCATTCTGTCTATCCTGGCAGTAGAGGATTCCTCTATCTCATCACCTCTTGTTCTCACCATCTGATTAAACTTGTGTGGGGAAGTGGTTTGGAAATACTCTTCAGATCCTGGAAGACGCCAATGATCCTCAGCTAGTCACCTGCAAAGATACAAATACTCCGGTCGGGGGTGCCGGAATTAGCACTCCGACGGACAAGTCAGTTCTTCTACTCAAGAAAGCTTGTTTACTAAGTTTTTAGAAGTGATTCTTACATACCTTTACAAATCTGAAGCCCTTGTATTTATATCCATTCCTTGGGCCTCGGGGCCAGAGTCTACTTTTCATTTATTATCCTTTCATTTGTCCTGACATGCCTTCTCAAGTCTATTCGGCATTAAGGACGTATTCGGCGTCCTAGTTGAGCAGAATGGGGCCGTTCAGTTCCCGGCTCCTCGGGTATACCTGACTTCGTTCCTCTATTTATTCGGCTCCCACAATTGCCCCCCAAGCATTCTGCCAATGACAGTTGGGTGAAACGCTTGGTTCCGCTTTTCGAATACTCTGAACCGAAGTTTGGGGGTTAGACTTATCACGCAGACGTTTAATTTCTCCCCCCTTTAATCGTCGTCTCGATTTCCTATCTCTTCACACGCGCCTATTTATTATGATTTAAAAGCTGATGTCCTTTCGTATCCGTGTTCTATGACGCTGGTTGCTGGGTTGCTCTTCGAATCGTTCTTGCGATTCTTCCGTCTGTGATGTTCTCTTCATCTTTGTAAGTTTTCCTCTCCCCTGCTCTGAAGCCTTTCCTAGTTTGTTTATTCCGTCGCATGTTCTTATAGACAGTAGGTTATGGCGAAACATTTGAGAGACCTCCTTTCGTCAGATCGAGTTGCTGGCTTTAGACGCCATTTCTCTATTCCTGACGATGTTCACCTATCGTTTGTGGCGGAGAGGGAGGACAAAACCACAATTGTCTTTCCCCTTCTGTCAATCGCAGAGGGTGGAGTCCGCTTTCCCCTTCACCCGTTTCTGAGGGCTGTTCTTCGTCATTGGGATTTGATCCCTTCTCAACCCAATGTGAATTTCTTTAGAATTATAATGGGGGTCGTAGCGCTGAACCGTTGCCTGGGAATTAATCTGGGCATTCCTGCCATTCGGCATTGTTATGCTTTGGCCAAGTCCTCTGGTCGGCACGGGCGTTACTTCCTCAGAGCTAAGGATACAGATCATCGGTTAATCACTATGCTTTCCAGCTCTGGGAAGCGAGTTGATGATGTCATGGTCGTTGTCCGCGGCAACTAGGAGTTCGGCGAAGGGGAGGATCGTATCGATCCTATTCCCAGACGTAGGGGCGAACCAGGTCGCCGATTGCTCTCTTGCTTGTATTGTATGTTTATATTTGCACACCTTGTTTTCTTGAGTCTTACGGCTTGTCTTGTGCAGGGAACGATTTAAAAAAAGTCCAAGCTTCAACTGACGACGCCGTTCTTTCAGACATTAGGGTTGCTCTTAGTTATTTCGGCCGTCGCAGTCTTCATAAGCAGGGAAGAGCGGCTCACGTTCTGCTTTGCTACGAGCCTACATATACAACCTTTTCGGCTGCGGAAAACATACCGATTCCGAAGGGGGAAGATTTTCTCGTCGCTCGTATTTTGTCCGACTTCAAAAACTTGAGACAGGTAGGTTTTGAAGGGTCTGATTCAGAGAATATTGAAGTATCAGATACTGCCGAATCAGATCAGTCCGAGGCCGAATCTGAGGAGGTATTGGATTCTGCCGATCCTCCCTCTACTTCGGGGCAGGGGAACCTTTCTATTGACGACGTTCCTCAACGTACAGACAATCTCCCCATTTTGGGCTCCACTAACATGTCTGGGTTAAGCCTGACAAAGCTTGCTAAGAAGGCAAATGCGGAGAGGTTAGCCGCACGGCGAAGAGCGGAGGGACTTTCGACCGAACCGCCTGCCAGTGAATCTCAACATTCCCTCCCAGTCACCGAATCGAAATACTTGGGAATTGTTGAGGAGGCGGCTACAAAGAAGAATGCCGAATCCGCGTTGGTTGGGAAAGCCGTTCAGGATGTTGAGGGAAAGGCGGAGAAACGCGCTAGGGGTCGTGAGGTCGGTTTAGAAGATCACGGCGGCAAACGTCCTTGAATGCAGGGATCGAGTGAAGTTATGCCCTTTGTGATTCGACCGATGGTAAGAAACATGCCGGTTCCTTCGGATGCCTCGGCGCTTAAAGACCCAGAGGTCGCGTTCGGCGTGGCAACGTCTTTGTCGTTGCCGTCTGATATGCAGGCTTTCCAGTTGGAACCGGATTTGAATGCGACAATGTTAGCCGCGCAGTCGGCCCTTTTGGTGTGTGTTCTGACTTTTCCTTCACTTCATCCGAACTTCATCCAAACATTTTTATTATTATATATATTTTTTGAATTTGTCTTTTGCAGACCGTTGGTAGGATAGCCGATGTAGGCCGCCGCCACCTCGACGCCGTCAAGCAGATTAGTCATTTGCGAAAACAGGTTGAGGGTCAGAGGAAAAGGGCCGAGGACGAATTTTTAAGAGCGAACCAGGAAGGTTCTCGGGCAGAGGCCGCGGTAGAGAAAGCTCGTGATGCGGATAAGTTGAGAGCAGAGGCCGAGAAGAAGGCCGACGATATGGAAGCTACACTTGGCTTGTCCCAAAAGGCAGTTGCCCGCCTGGAGGCTGAGCTGGCTGAAACGAAGGCGGCAAAGGAGATTGCCGATTCAAAGGTTTTCGAAGCCGGGAAAGAGGTTGGGCTCGCCGAGTATGTGGACCAGGTCTCTCGATTTGAGAATCGGGGCTTCAAACATGGTTGGCACAAGGCCCTTGCTGCAGCTGGAGTTTCGCTGAATATGCCGATACCATATGAGCAAGTGGACATCGATCCATTGGAGACTGATTCCGAGGGTTGATCTTTACGATACATAATTGTTATGATTTCGAGAAAGTACTTTCTCCGTTTGTTTTTGTTATTTTGTTTATCAGACATTTTTATCGGAGCGCCCTTTCGTGCGGGCTGATATTATAAAATGTTATGATACAGGAATGGACGTCGATACTTTTTTGTAGTTATAAAATGTTATGAATTCTGCTCAATGTGCTGATGTTTTCCGTAATTTTATGGTGATATTTCTTAATACTTCTATAACTTGTCCTTGCCTTGGCCAGGGTGCGAGCGTGAAGAGCCGAATGGTTCATGCTTGTGGGGTGGAGCGCCCTTTCATACGGGCTGATATTATAAAATGTTATGATATAGGAATGGACGTCGATACTTTTTTGTAGTTATAAAATGTTATGAATTCTGCTCAATGTGCTGATGTTTTCCGTAATTTTATGGTGATATTTCTTAATACTTCTATAACTTATCCTTGCCTTGGCCAGGGTGCGAGCATGAAGAGCCGAATGGTTCATGCTCGTGGGGTGGTCGAGGCATCTTCGAAAATTAGGCCGAAAGCATTAATAAATCTGGCTGAAGGATTAATAAATGTGGCCGAATAGTTTAATAAATCTGGCCGAAGGATTAATAAATGTGGCCGAATAGATTAATAAATCTGCCCTTGCCTTGGCCAGGGCGCGAGCGTGAAGAGCCGAATGGTTCGTGCTCGTGGGTTGGCCGAGGCATCTTCGAAAACTGGGCCGAATGGATTAATAAATCTGCCCTTGCATTGGCCAGGGCGCGAGCGTGAAGAGCCGAATGGTTCATGCTCGTGGGGTGGCCGAGGCATCTTCGAAAATTAGGCCGAATGCATTAATAAATCTGGCCGAATAGATTAATAAATCTGCCCTTGCCTTGGCCGGGGCGCGAGCGTGAAGAGCCGAATGGTTCATGCTCGTGGGGTGGCCGTGGCATCTTTGGGATGCGGATCGTCGTCCGACGTTTGGCGTTCGGTTATACCGATGCTGCCTTGGGGGAGCTGCGCGTATCTCAAAATAAATGGGGTAAGTTCGCACCAAGGGTCCTATTTATTTGGGTACAGGGTTCAGCCAATATTGGGGAAGGACCAAGATCGGTTGAATTCAAACGTCGAAATGGATCGCAGCAACGAGCCCACTGGTATGGGAAGAAGAGCGTCCGAGGGTCGGGAAAAACAACAGCGCCTCAGTCGTCGAAGCAGATCCCCTCAACGGGGAGTTCAACGGGGAGGTTCCCCATGCCCGCGATCGGGAATCGAGGTGGACGCGACGCCGCGGCCATTGAGTTTTGCGGTTCTTGTGAAGAATAAACCGATGACAGAGGCGGATTCCATCATTAAAGACCCAGATGTGGCAGTCGAGTTTGCTCGACAGATTTTTCCGCCGGAAGTCCAACAATCGATGGTTGGTCATCGTGATCTTGAAGTGTTTCGGGACGGCATACATGGGGCTGTAAAGGGGTTGTATAATGCTTATGAGATTGGCATGCGTCTCCGTGAGATGAGACATAACATTGAGAAAAAGGACGAGAATAATCGCAATCTGGAAGCTCGCGCGAAAAAGGCCGAGAGTGAGCTTCGGGAGCTTAAGAAGGTTCGAATGGCTGAACCGGTGACGACCGATCAACTTGAGGTGGGCGAAAATGCGTCCCAAAAGGCCCCAGGTTACGAGAAAGGATATCAGGACGGTTTCAAGGCCGAGGTTAATAAAACCAAACCAGACCTTGCTAAGGAAGTTTGTCGATGCGAAAATCGCGGTTTTAAGCACGGCTGGATCAAGGCCCTTCAAACCGTGGAAGTTCTCGGGTCCCTAGGCATAGATTCGGCTTCACCCCTATATCATCGACATTACCTTCCCTATCCTGAATTTGGAATGGAGAAGAGCGATGATGAGGAGGCCGATTAACTAGAGTGTAATGCAACAACAGACTTCTCTATGAATAAATAGGCTTTCATTTTCAATGTTCGTCTTTGATCGTAAAGTATTTTGATTATAGCATGTTTGTAGTTCAAACGTGCCGATTCATTTTATTGGAATATTTAGCTTTTAGTTGGAATATTTTGCACGCATGGTGCAAACGCTTAGAAATGCATTATTCGGCCCTAAGGCGTCGTGGCCCTAAGGTGTCTTGCATCCACGAAGGGCGCTTCGAATCCGGAGGCTTATTCGGCCCTAAGGTGTCTTGCACCAAAGGGGGCTCCGAATCCGGAGGCTTATTTTGGCCAATCGTGACATCCACGAAGGGCGCTCCGAATCCGGAGGCTTATTCGGCCCTAAGATGTCTTGCACCAAAGGGGGCTCCGAATCCGGAGACTTATTCGGCCCTAAGGTGTCTTGCACCAAAGGGGGCTCCGAATCCGGAGACTTATTCGGCCCTAAGGTGTCTTGCACCAAAGGGGGCTCCGAATCTGGAGACTTATTTTGGCCAATCGTGACATCCACGAAGCGCGCTCCGAATCCGGAGGCTTATTTGGCCCTAAGGTGTCTTGCACCAAAGGGGGCTCCGAATTCGGAGGCTTATTTTGGCCAATCGTGACATCCATGAAGGGCGCTCCGAATCCGGAGGCCTATTCGGCCCTAAGGTGTCTTGCACCAAAGGGGGCTCCGAATCCGGAGACTTATTTTGGCCAATCGTGACATCCACGAAGGGCGCTCCGAATCCGGAGGCTTATTCGGCCCTAAGGTGTCTTGCACCAAAGGGGGCTCCGAATCCGGAGACTTATTCGGCCCTAAGGTGTCTTGCACCAAAGGGGGCTCCGAATCCGGAGACTTATTCGGCCCTAAGGTGTCTTGCACCAAAGGGGGCTCCGAATTCGGAGACTTATTTTGGCCAATCGTGACATCCACGAAGGGTGCTCCGAATCCGGAGGCTTATTCGGCCCTAAGGTGTCTTGCACCAAAGGGGGCTCCGAATCCGGAGACTTATTCGGCTTTAAGGTGTTGAGCTCAAACATGTAAAAACACGAAATCTTGCATTACAACGACGTGTGTACAAGTATCAAGCCCACAGGTCGGGTCAATGATAAAATTTACGTAGATGTGTTGAATTCCACGGCCGTGGCAGGCTTCTTCCTGACATGTCTGAGAGCCGATATGCCCCTACGCCTACAACGGACTCGATCTGATAGGGGCCGTCCCAGTTCGGACCGAGCTTTCCATCAGCCGGCCTCCGGTCGGCTGGTAGTACCTTCTTCAGGACCAGTTCTCCTGGACTGTAGCGGCGCAACTGAACTCGCCGATTGTATGACTTAGCCAGCTACTGCTGATAACGTGCCATGGATGCTAAGGCGCGGTCTCTTCGTTCTTCAATCAGGACCAGGTCCAGGGCGAGCATCATGTCATTTCGGCCTGTGTCAAAGGCTTGTGATCTGAGAGTTGGTAAGCCGATCTCTAGGGGTAAGATTGCCTGGGTTCCGAAGCATAGGGCAAACGGCGTTTCTCCGGTAGACCGTCTCGGCGTTGTACGATGGGCCCACAGTACACTTGGCAACTCTTCAACCCATCTGCCTTTGGCACTTTCCAGCCTCTTTTTGATGCCGTCCAAGATGGATTTGTTTGAAGCTTCCGCTTGGCCGTTACTTTGGGGGTAGGCTGGCGTAGAGAAGTAAGGCTCAATACCATATTTGCTGCACAATTCTCGGTATACGCCGCAATCAAACTGGGTACCATTATCCGAGATCAATGCTCTTGGAATGCCGAATCGTGTAATGATGTTCCTCCACACAAAGCGCTTAATGTCGGAATCTCGTATATGGGTTAGAGCCTCCGCTTCGACCCACTTTGTGAAGTAATCTGTTGCTACGATTAGAAATCGCTTGTTCCCTGGGGCCCTCGGTAATGGTCCTATGATATCAAGTCCCCACTGAGCAAACGGCCAGGGGCTTGTGATAGAATTCAAAGCTTCTGCCGGCTGATGGGTTAGTGGGGAGAACTTTTGGCATTGTTCGCATTTCTTGACATAATTTTCTGCGTCGCTTCTCATCGTCGGCCAATAATATCCCTGTGTTATCGCCCAATGGGCCAGGGAGCGTCCCCCCCGAATGGGCACCACAACTGCCCTCGTGGATCTCAGTGAGCAGTTCCTCTACTTTGTCCGGGTGCACGCATTCCAAGTATGGACCAGAGAGGGACTTTTTGTAAAGCCCTCCTTGTGGATCAAAGTAGTACCGCAGGGCCTTGTTTTGCAGCTTGTGTGCTTCTTTTTTGTCCTTTGGGAGTTGCTCAGAAGAAATGAATGCAACAATGGGGTCCTTCTAACTTGGAGCGGATTCTATAATGTTGATGTGGGTTTCCTCCGGGGGGCCGATACTTGGTTCCGGGACGAAACCTACTTCGATGGTACGCTTGAGCTCGGAGTTGATGGCGGAGGCTAAGCAAGCTAGGGCATCCGCGTGTGTGTTTTGATCGCGTGTTATTTGGTTTAGTTCATGATGGTCGAATTTTGTCAGCAAGGAGTTAGCCGTTTTCATGTAGGCCGCCATACGCTCGTCTCTTGCCGCGTACTTCCCCTTCAGCTGGTTGATTACCAATTTTTAGTCGCAAAACACCAACAGCCGCCGGGCGCCGAGCAGATGTGCGTTCCGCAATCCGGCTAAAAGGGCTTCATATTCGGCTTCGTTATTTGATGCTTCGAAGCCGAGCTTGACGGCCTGCTCAATTACTGCGCCGTCTGGAGACATAATTACGACGCCGGCGCTGCTGCCCCGTTGGTTAGACGATCCATCACAGTATAATTGCCAGATGTCCCCAACGTAAATTCTCCAATCTGGCTTTGACTGAACTTCGGCTTTTGGCTGGACGTCATCAGGCTTGAGGTCGGCAAGCCCTCCTGTGAATTCGGCAACAAAGTCGGCAAGCACCTGCCCCTTGATTGCAGTTTTGGGTAAAAACTGAATGTCGTATTGGCCGAGTTCGAGAGCCCACTTCGAAACACGCCCTGATGCTTCTGCATTCCGGAGTACTGATCGGAGGGGATAGTCTGTTAGCACCCTAATGCTGTGTCCTTGGAAGTAATGCATCAGTTTTCTTGCTGCCATGACCAGGGCTAGGACGAGCTTTTCTAGCGGTAGGTAGCGTGTTTCGGCGTCCACCATTGCCTTG
>CM069908.1:48580457-48604955 GCA_036172215.1 Camellia granthamiana | reverse complement strand
CTATTATAAACATATATATAGAAACAAACAACCTTGATGTTCCAACATTTCCAAAACACATTGGTTACACAACAGAACCCAATGATTACAAAAACAATAAATTCACCGATTACAAAACGATTAGTCAAAACAAAACAACCCCATCGGTATTATCACAACTACCGACCCTCGCTGGACCGCAAAAGTTGGTCATCTTCAGACCCAAGATATCCTATGAGCGTACAAGTTATGGACAAGGACTACTGATGTGCCCCAACCGGCCACACTTGGAATAACTGCGAACTTCCCCCAACTGGGGCTTGGGAACTCGACTCCTCTGAGGTCCTCGAAATCTGGATTGTCTATCCCCCAAAATGATACTGCCCCTGCCCAGTCGAATAAGGCTGGACCCGACTAGGTTGCAAAACCCCCAAGAAGCCCCCGACTGGGTATAGAAATGTCGGATATGACCCGACTGTTTACACACCCAACAAGTAAGTGGCTCCCGAGCACGAGCCTAGTCCAAAGTCTGAGCTGATGAAGGCCCCAATGACTTGCTTCCCCACTAAACATTCGATCGGCCCAAAACCTGGCTGGCTAGAAGATTCTGGCGGTACAACTACTGGTTGGACTACTAACCCTGCCCTCTTCCTCTGTGGTCAAGCTGGGGAGTTGTGGCCCAACTGACCACATTTGAAGCAAGTGACAACCTTTCGTTCACCCTTTCCCGAATCTAGACTCGGTACTGGAAAAGTAGAGCCAGACTGAGCTCTCTGAAATTGTAGTGGATTAAAACCCTTCTGCCTCTTAAAAGGCCTACCAACATTCTGAATCACAGGAGTCACCGAAATGGCCTCCTCCCTATTTTGGCCCATAGCTAGCACCGCTGCCTCAACACGAGCAACCGCCTCAACAAACACACTATAACTCCTATGCCAAGACCCCGCAATCCTTACACGGATGTCGTCACACAGCTTACTCTCAAACTCTAAACAACGCAATTCCTCCATCTCCACCAATTCTGGAGCAAACCTTGACAGGTTAGCAAACCATCTTTCAAATCGTATCAAAGGTGTAGTACCTTGGCGAAACTCCACAAACTGTTTCCGTAACTCTTCCCGTGCGGAAGGGGGGAAATCACAACTCCCTCGTCTAGGCATCCAAGTAAAAATAACAAAGGTATTAGCATAACAACAAGGGTGCCGAAGCTATTCCACTGGCGTCTTAACACGATGGGACAACTGTAATTCATTCCACATAAGCACATATACATACAAGCACTTACGAATTTCATTTCTGGATAATGATAATCCCGAGGCGTTACTAGAGTTCCGGTTAGAAACAGCATTGATCAAGTGCTTTTCCAACAAGACTCATAGAAACCCAAGGATCCAATCAATATCCTAGAAACTAAATCCCATACCCAAGTAGTCACATAAGCATGTTATCACACAAGCACATAACATACATCTAAGTCTCTAATCAAGCGAGACAAACCCATTGTGATACTAATCACTTCCCACGTACCCAACGTATTCAAACCCGGTACGCTCTGATACCAAGTTGTAAGGCCCTTAAAATAATAAATTATTCTTGACATGCAACAATATAAAGAGATAAGATAAATAAGCATAATTACTTTCCATCAGAATACTTCCTACGGATGTATTACAGGTTAACATCAAAATATATGCTCTATGGGCTTACAGCTTTCCAAGTCAACACTTGGGTTACAAAGAAAGGTATTAGCTTGGAATACAGAATAAGCCCTTGGCTTGATATGCACGTAGAACAAAAAAATCAACAAATGAAGAGTCTTCACTCTCTCTACCATCTAAGCTAAGATCTCGTAAGCAGCATAATACCTGAACCTGAAAACGATGTCCCATATAGGGTGAGCCAACGTCCAGTAGAGATATGCTAAGCATAGTATGAACGATAACTAAAATGTCAGCAATTGATAAATGTTTAACTCTTATTCAACAACTTATAACACTATTCAATCCCATGACTAATATGTCCATGTTCTATTCCAGTTTCCAATCCTATCAAATTCTTGACTCATAATTACAATTCAGAACTAGGCCAACCATTTTAAATGGAATCACATCTCATGGCTACGGTACTTCTATTTCAGGTGAGATAATAACTCATTTTAAACATTCATACTTCATAACAGATACACATTTTTGGTGTAGTAACACAGTCAGACAAGACATTTCCATGCTTCTCAAACGATATACACTTTAATGCTATATCAAATCAAACAAAACACTTCCACCCTCTTTAAATGATATACATATTAGTGCTATATCAAATAATCATAGAAACACTTCTATACTTCACATCTGATACACATTGTAGTGCTGTATCAATGTCGAACCATTTCTGGTTTAGTGGTCCATCCCCCATCTTCCAATAAACCGTGGAGTATATCCCCCATCTCTCCCACATAAAGCAATGTATATAAACATATATCATATACAAGTTCAATCAATCAATACAAACGATACACATTTTAGTGATGTATCAAATAAACATGACACTCCCATACTTTCTAAATGATATACATTTTAGTGCTATATCAAATAAACATAGAAACACTTCTATACTTCACATCTGATACACATTGTAGTGCTCGTATCAATGTCGAACCATTTCTGGTTTAGTGGTCCATCCCCCATCTTCCAAGAAACCGTGGAGTATATCCCCCATCTCCTCCCACATAAAGCAATGTATATAAACATATATCATATACAAGTTCAATCAATCAATACAAACGACACACATTTTAGTGATGTATCAAATAAACATGACACTCGCCATACTTTCTAAATGATATACATTTTAGTGCTATATCAAATAAACATAGAAACACTTCTATACTTCACATCTGATACACATTGTAGTGCTGTATCAATGTCGAACCATTTCCGGTTTAGTGGTCCATCCCCCATCTTCCAATAAACCGTGGAGTACATCCCCCATCTCCTCCCACACAAAGCAATGTATATAAACATATATCATATACAAGTTCAATCAATCAATACATAAAATTAATGTATTCTTTCCACCGTCATATTCGATGAAACATCCAATTGATTAGTTTTAGTTTGCCTAATCGTCAGGCACTGTCTACAACAATCAAAACTAGCCTCCACCGGTAGCCCAAAGCAATTATTTCTAAACAGATAATAAAAGCACCAACAGATAAATTATCCGTATTTTCAAAACTGAACGATCTATTAATCTGACTCCACTATTACATCTCATAATGAACCACTATTATTATATTCAACTCAATTTAACAAATCCATAACTTTCCCAAATTGATTATACCAATTAATTTATGCACAATTTAGGGCTTTCTCCCTTCCCGTTTTTCTCAATCTTGACCCCAAAGGTCCAGATAATACTAACAACATCAACAACCTCTAATTTAGACCCAAAACACACAAGGATGAGTCAAATAAAGAAAACCCCTCTTTTCAAAATAGTACATTCCAAAACCCTAACTTTCCCAAAAACAACCATTTAAACAAAGCTCAATATTTAGGTTAAAGCTCATAAAGATACGTAGGAATCCCTACCTCAAAGATGAAACCCAACGAAGAAGATGAGGAAAACGAAGTTGCTCCAAATCTCGAAATTTTCAGATCCCAAGATAGCCCTCGACGATGAACACAACTTTTACAAAGGCCCAAGGTGAGGAAATCACTCCTACTAGATCAATACCTAGAGAGACGGTAAGGGTTTAGAGAGAGAAGCTCTCCAATGGTGTTTTTGAAAAAGTAAGAGAGAGAAAGGATGTGAAAAAGTGACTCAAAAAGATGAATCTCGGAGCGTTTAACCAGTCGCCCCGATCGAGCGTGGAAACCCCCGCTCGAGCGTCACTCACAGACTCCTGCTCGAGCGTCCAAAGCCCCGCTCGAGCAGCGGATACAACCATCCAGAAGTTTAGCAGAACAGGTCCCCGCTCGAGCGTCAAACTCCCCGCTCGAGCGGAAAGGCAAAAAAAATCAAAGGTTCCCGCTCGAGTGTCAAACCCCCGCTCGAGCATCTGACCACTGCAGAGAAAAATACTAGGAAGGTGATTTTCCCGCTCAAGCGACAAATCCCCCGCTCTAGCGGAGAAGCAACAACAAAGGCCCGCTCGAGCGTCTAAAGCGCCGTTCGAGCGGAGAGACCAAAAACTGGACAAAAGTTCTACGTTTTAAAACACAACCAACTTATTCGCAACTAGCCCAACACAACCCAAAACTCTAAAACAAGGAGTAAAGGATAGAAACGAGAATAAGACAACAACACATCTACGAAACCGAGTCCGGATTACAGTTAAACAACAGAGAAAAAAAACGGGATTGCTATAAATTTGGTTGCCAAAAATTTATTTTCAGCGGCTAAAAAAAATTTTGGTCGTTGTATAGTTAGTTTTGGCTACTAAAAGTATTTAGTCGCCGAATGAAAAACAAAAATTTACTTTTTATCTTTGGTGACAAAAAGTTTAGTAGCCAAAAATTTATTTTTAGCGACTAAAAATTTTTTTGGTCGCTGTATAGTTAGTTTTGGCTACTAAAATTATTTGGTTGCCGAATGAAAAACAAAAATTTACTTTTTATCTTTGGTGACCAAAAGTTTAGCCGTCAATTGTAATTAAAAGTTTTGGAGGGAGAATTTCAAATTTTGAAAGAATTTCTAAATTATTTTTGGAGAGATTGATAAATTAATTGGCGACCAACGAATATTTAGTCGGTGAAATATGCCTTTTATGTCTTATTGGCGACTAAAAGTGGTTCGTCGGTAAAAAAGAAATAAATTGGGGGTTACAAACGAAATAAGTTATCTCTCACGCCTCTATCTCTCTAAGTTTATCACGTCTCTCTCTCTCTCTCTCTCTCTCTCACACTGGTTGCCCCCTCCTAATATTGAATCCCTATCACTGTTTCTCCATCGTCGTAGGGTAAGGAGCATCATCGCCATCGAGCACCACCGTCAATCCATTATTGGAGCATTACCCTATGTATGTCCTCTCTATTTCGCCTTCTCTCTGTCTCTGTTTGTCTCTTTTCCCCTAATATCTGTCTCTCTTTTCCACCATTTGGATTGTAATATAGTTTTGGGGAAGAAGTAAGTATAGAAATCACATTTGGTATTTCTAGTTTTCTTTTATTTGGAAATTGGAAAACGTGGCTTCATTGGGCATCCCATTGTAGACAAGTCTTGTTATAACAATGTTCCAAAGAACGGTTTTTGGGTGAGGAATTGAGTCGAACAGTTGATGGGCGAGGTGACTTTAGCTGTTTTGGCACAATTTGTTGAGACGATATCCAATGGTTTTGGGTTGGGTTGGTGGGTTAAGGGGGGTTTGTTGATTGGAATGGTCTTCAAGACACCATTGATGAATCTGTGAGGTTGAGTTTGGTAGTAGTGAGGGATTTGATGAGCATGATGAAGAGGAGTTGAGATGGTGAACATGGATGTAACTGATTCAAGACACCATTGGTGAATCTGTGAGGTTTGAGTTTGGTGCTTACTGATTCCTTACAATTTTTAAGTTCCAATATTGATCCCTTTGAATTTTCTTTGGAAAATTTTACACAAATATAATAGACTCATAAAGGAACCTCTACTTGAAGGATCAATAAAATTTTGAAACGAATAACCATTTGTAAAATTCCTGGAAGTTAATTATATTCTATGCAACCTACTCCCAGAATTACTACAAATTTGTTTAGTTAATGTTTGCAGAATGATGATGCACATTCAATGTTTTTTAGAGTAACTACAACAATAGCCATAGGTTAGGACATTGAACTTACCAGTAACCATAAATTCCAATTGTGAGTAGAGTACTTTACTTTTGAAGTTAGAAGAACTTACCAGTAGCCATAACCCTTGTCTTGGAAATGTTGGGCTAATATCCATTTATCATATCAATATTTATGTGCCAAATTATGTTTCTGTTCCATTTGCTGCTCTGCACACGCGGTTAAGATACAATTATTTTATTTTATTTTTTTGTATATATATTTAAAAATAAAAATATTCCCTTTAATTGTTGCTTTGGTCCGAATCTTGTACAGAGTTTGGTCCTTGCTTTGGATGATTCCGCACTGGACATTGATCAAGTTCAAAATCTGATAAAATTATGTCCAACGAACGAAGAAATGGAAGTTCTCAAGGTAAGTGAACTTTGTTTTTGGGGGAAAGATTATAGCTTGAAAGGGGTGTTTTGTTTCGGTTGGTAGGGGTGTTTTTGCAATTTTTTCGGTTTTGTTTTGGTGTTTTCCCTGTTTTGCTCTGTATGTTGGTTACTCACCAGCTTAGAGTTTGGAGTTAGTGCTAGCTGATGATTTGGTGGGCTTCTTGGTGCCAACCTGGTTGTGATCTTGAGGTTCCATTGTGATGCTTTTTGCACCCTCCTCTTTATTGATGTATTTTTACATACTTCGTATATTTTCCATCAATAAAATTCGTTTTTGCTGATAAAAAAAAGTGAACTTTGTTTCTGAGTATTTTTAATCTGCCATTTTTCGAATCTTCTCTAAAATGATGGGGTTTTAATATTGTCCCACCATTTATTAGATACCTTCCAGTTGTAGAAGTAGATTGTCAACTATCAAAAAATGAAAACTATTCGATAATATCATTAAACTTTTTTTTAAACGAAAATTAAAAATTAAAAACTTACATTTTGACATGGAATTGTATGGTCCAAAATGTTCAATAATCTATTAAAATTATTTTGGTACAATTTTTGATATAGATCTGTGAAAATATTAAGTTACATATAATAAGAAACAAACACTGAATTGATCTTCCTTAGGTTGTCACTGTAAAGATATTTTATAATTCTTTAGAGTGAGAAATTGATATGTGTAATAAATAAATAAATAAAAGGAAAAATAGAAGTGGGAAACAAAAAACAAAAAAAAAAACAAAACAAAACAAAACTTTCAGTTTATGAAAAGGGAAAAAAAATCAAATAATCCACATTTTGAAAGACCAAAAAAAGAAAAGTGAATTTCAAGAAACAAAAGTTTCAATTTATAAAAAAAAAAGGAAAAATTATAGTGGTAGTCCTTACATTTTTCCTCGTGTCATTTTGGTTTACACTTTTAATTAGATCAATTTTGACCATTAATTTTAAATTTTGTCCAAATTTAGTCCAATTGATAATATCGTTAGTGTTTTTGACAAAAAATGGTCATTAAATTGGTTAAAGTTAACTTACCAAGTTGAGCAAGTTTATACTTTTACCTCTAAAAGAATGTCATGTCACTTATATGCATATATTTTTATTAAAAAATACTAACAATTACAAGCAATTGGATTAAATTGAGATCAAATTATAAATTCAAAATCAAAATCATAAATAATAATAATAATAATAATAATAATAAAGAGGCAATGATGATCTCTATGGCTAGAAAGAAAACCGAGGAAGGCATAAAGGGGGTGAATTTTCCACAATACCCTTCACAAAAAAAAAAAAAAAATGACAAAATGGGAAAAGGAAAAGTAAGAGACATGGTATGAACAGTAAATCAATGTAGCAAATGGCTCAATTCTAGTATTATATAGTAAAAAAAGGGCTGGGCTTCTCACCGGCCTGTGGTCGGACTGGAGAGTACTGTTAGGTCCGTGAGACTCATCACATGTCTCGTTTCGATAATCCGAATCGTTCAATGTGTAGAACTTGTGAAATACCATATGCCTATAAAAAATCACGTTGATCGGATATCGATAGGTATCTCATCAGATCAGATTTCAGTTAACTATTTATTTTTTTACCGTCTATTTTTTTTTTATGCAAAACTGATTTGATCACATAACTATCGATATCTAATCAACGTAATTGTTTACAAGCAAATAGTGCTTGACGAGTTATACACATTGAATGGTTAAGATTATCGAAATAGGACCCATGGTGGGCCCTCACGAGCCCAACAGTACCCTCTATTCCAATTACGGACTGGAGAGAAGTGAGCCCCCCCAAAAAAAGTAGCCATATCTAGGGGCGTAAATTTGGCTCGATCCGGCCCATACAAGCTGAGGCTCGGGCAGGCCCATGTTGGGCCTCATGGGCTCCTGACAAGATTTGGGTCGGGCCAGAAAATTAGGCCCAGGCCTAGGGGATATTCGGGTCTCGAACCGAGTTGATGGGCTTGGGCCCTTGATTGGGTGGGCCTAAACATTTAAAAAAAATATATATTTTCCACCAAAATTTTATTATTTTCCTCTAAAAATGACACTGGGTCTTAGACAAGCCTAGCCTCGAGCTGGGTTTTGAGTGGGCCTTGAGCAAACCGATGGGACGGGCCACGAGCCAGCCTAGGTTGGCTGGGCCGAGCTTCAAAATAACAACACAGACCCAAGGTCTCGAGCTGGGCTTAGGCCTGGGCCTAACCGGGTTGGGTCCACCCCAAGCCGTGGGTGGGCTTCATGCCACCCACAGGCCGCAGACTATTTTTACACTCCTAGCCATATATAGGGGTGTGTGCGATGCGGTTCGCGTGGTTTAAGAGTAAAATTACAAACCGAATGGCGAGTTCGCGGATTAGCGGATTGACAAATTATAGTTTGGGCGATTTTTAGCAAATTGACGGAATTAAGAATATTCTAACTAATTATCATACATTTGCATAATATATAACTAGTGGTAACACGTGCTTTGCACGGACAAGTAACAGAACGTGGTAAATAATAATAAATATGTTAAAAATTAATAACAAAATTCTATGATATTAATTTAGATAGGTACTTAAATAATAGATTTGGTTGATCTCAACTAAAAAAGAAAGGTCAAAGTAAAATTCTATAAATATAAGATAAAAATAAAAATAAATTAAGTTTGAATTTGAAGATAAATTATAAGAATATAGAAAGTGAAAATCAGATAAATCCTAAAAAAAGAATAAACTTAATTGAAACTCAAGAGTAAAAGTAGATTATGTAAATATAAGATAAAGATTAAAAAAAAAATAATCAAGTGTAAATGTGAAGATAAATTATAAGAATATAGAAAGAGAAATTTAGATAAATCCTAGAAAAATGAGGTAGAGAAAAATTTAGCAAATATCAAATGAAGATTGAAAAAAAATCAAAGTTGAAATTTAAAAATTCAGAAATAAGATAAGATAAACTTGATAAGAAAAACAATATCTAATATAACTCTAATAATAGAAGAACTGGAGAGAATAATAGTTTAAAAATTAGATAAGAGTAAAATGTCACCTATAATTTTTTAAAATTTGTAAAAAAAAGAACTAAAAAATAAGAACCGTAGTAAGTTAAAAATCATATAAGAGTTAAATGCCATCTATATTTTTTTAAAATTTAAATTTTGTGCAGTTAAAAAATAAACATTTATGTTATCTTATTATACAAAATTTAACTCTATTTTTAATAATTTTTGTATTCTAAAGCTATTTAATTACAAACAAAATTCAAGGATCACTTTCAATTTTTTTTTTTAAAATTTGTTTTGTGTCTATAACCTACAAATTTCAACAACTTTCGTATTTTGAAACTACTAAATAAAAAATAAAAAAAATAGCATCACTTTTTTTTTTTTTAAACATCTTAGTTAGTTTTATTTTTACTTTATGTTATATGATAATATAATCATTCATTTTAAATAATTTAGTGTTAACCATAGAACGCTCATGACAAGAATATTTCTATGGCAGTGACACGTGAATATAAAATTCAACAATCATAGAAAAAAATTTCTTACCTATGATTTTGTACTACATACATAAAACATATTTATTCAAATTAAATTTTAAAATTTTGATTATTAATATGTAATATATTTATAATTTCAACACAAACATAGTTGAATAATAATTTTGTTTATAAGAAATTAACCAAACTTTTATTGAAGTATTCACATATTGAATCTAATCTGTTTAAAAATTACATAACATTCAATAATGTAATTGAAATTAACTATTAAATATTAATTAAGTAAAAAAACATGTATATTGAGCTTTTGCTCTTCGAATGGATCCAAATGACCTTGTCTACAATTGATTTTCGTTATATATATATATATATAAAGAGTATTATGAGTTGAAAACAAAGTAATTTATTTGTATATTCATTAAGGATTTTGAAATCCAATCTTGTGCTTCAAATATTCCATTGTGCAGATGACTTTTTACTGCAAAGGAGAAACTTATCATTTAAAAACTTAATCCTAGTCATTACATATATGCAAAGAAACAAATTTAAACCATGAAGATCTCAAATAAAAAAATAAAAGTATAAGCAATAATATTTTAGAGCTGCTACATAATTAAATTTATTTATGTCTGAATTTCAATTGAGCGCCCTCCTTATATATTACAACAAGATCGAACACATAAATTAATATAACTGAACAACAAAATATAATAAAATAAATGAGATTGAATTAAAATTTCTTTCAAAAAATATAGCGGTCCCGGGTTTACCCCTTGTTGTACAGTGATCCGGACATGTGTCCGTGGATGTTGGTAGTTGAGTTTTGTCTGGTTTACATCCTTTCTTACTTTGTATTTGAGTTATAGGATGTGTTGGGCAGGTTTGTTACATGTTGGTTGAGCTTAGGAACCAAGTCTAGTTGCCCAGGTTTTGACTGGTCCGCTCGAGCGGAGATGTTGGCGCTCGAGCGGAGAGTTGTTGTTGCTTGTGAGCTCGAGCGGAGGTTTTGGCGCTCGAGCGGAGAATGCACCCATTCAGTATTTTGTGCACCTGCAAAACTTCTGCAAGTGTGGTTTTTGCGCTCGAACGGAGGTGGTGAGCTCGAGCGGGTTGAGCTCGAGCGGGGATGTTGCGCTCGAGCGGACAGTGTATTTTTGGTGTGAGTTCTGGGAAGGGGAGACCTGCGCTCGAGCGGGCTGCGATCTGCGCTCGAGCGGACGAGCTTTGTGTTTGTGTCTTGGCGCTCGAGCGGACAATGTTGCGCTCGAGCGGAGTGTCTTACGCTCGAGCGGACCTGTCGTATAACTGAGTGGGACTGGGCATTTTAAATCACTTTTTGACTTATCTTCTTTCACCTACTTTACCAAAACACCATTTTCAGAGCTTCTCACTCAAGAACCTTAACTTCTCTCTAAGTGTTGATCTAGCTAGGGTGTGTTGTTCACCTTTGGTCTTCACAAAAAGGGTGTTGATCGTCAAGGGCGTCATTTTGATCCGAATAGTTTGGTGTTTGGAGCATCTTGGTTTTTGGGTCCTTCTCCTTTTGAGCTAAATCTTTGAGGTAGGGATATCCTACTCCTCTTTATGAGTCTTGTCTTTAAATTTTAGCATTTTGATATGTTGGTAGTTGTTGTGTAATTTTGGGGAACTTTGGGCCATTGTGTAATTTTACAAAAGTTTGGGGTTTTGTCTATAATAAACCTAGAAGCATGTTTGGTATAGAAACATGGAATTAATGTTGAAACATTAGTGAAATTGGAACCTAAGGGTTGTGATGTTAATTATGGAGAATGTCCTAATTATATTGATTAATTAATTGGGTTAATTAATTGTGTTGATTTGTGATGTATATAATTGTTGTTTATATGCATTGTGTTGTGTTGGAGAAGATAGGGGATGTACTCCACGGTTTAGGGGAAGATAGGGGATGGACCTCTAAACCGGATGTTGTTGGGAGGAGATAGGGGATGAACTCCGTAGATAGAGCGGGTATGCTTATCTAGAAATGTATTGACAGAGCGGATATGCTTGTCTTTGGAAGTATTGATATAACTGTTATGTTTATCATTGTTGAAGTGAGAAGTGTTGGCATGAATGTTTGTTTCATGTGAGATGTTTGGCCAGGTTCTGAGCCAAGGTTTTGAAATGGCAAGAAAAGGAATGGAAACGGAAACGAAAGGAAATATAGACTTAAGTGTCTTGGAATTGTGTTATGTTATGAAAGAATGTAAAAGTGTTGACCATCTATCAACTGTTAATCTTTTAGTCATTATTCATAACTGGTTTAGTATATTTCTACTGGGCTGTGGCTCACCCTATATGGGAACATCATTTTCAGGTACAGGTAGCATGCCACCTCCAAGGACTTAGCTTGGGAGGCTAGTGGCGGACGGACTTTTTTGGTTGTCTTTCCTTTTGTTGTATTACATGTAAATTCAAGCCAAGGGCTTAATGTGTAAATGAGTTAGCACTCTACTTTCTTGTAACCAAGTGTTAACTTGGAAAGCTGTAAGCCCTTAGGGCATTTGCTTTTGTGTTAACATGTAATACTTTTTGTAATAGAACTCTGATGAATGGAAGGATATGGATCTTTAATATATCATAGCATGTCTATATTGTTTGGATTAATGTTATTATTTTGAGGGCGTTACAAAAAAAAAAAAAAATGGATGAACTCCAACTCCATCACAAAACATCATTCTTTGTATTGGTCTTTTAGCCTTTTGTTGCCATTGCTACTTTTTTTTTTTTTTTATACGTTGTAGTTGTAAAATTTAAAAAAAATGAATAATAAATTTTGGAGACATAAGCGCATCTACTACATTATTATAATTTCAACAACTAACTTAGATTATGAAGAAAAAAAAATTAAATACACCAAATTAACTAAAACAAACAAAAAAAAATCTGCAAAAGAAAAAATAGAGCAAAAAACATAATATGAGATTTCAAATATATATTTCTTTTCACATAAGAAAAATCTTGCATAATTGGTTAAATCACTTGTTTAATTTCTCTGCAGGGTTCTTCTGTTCTCTAATATTTTTGCCCAATTTCATATTGTCATGGAAGTAAGGTTTTGAGATTTATAGTTTAATTTATTTTTATTTTTTTTTTAAATATCTTTGAGTAGGATATAAATTTGATGAAGGAATTTGAATTAGAGTCAAACTCATCTTTTATCTCTAAATATTTTGAAAAAATCCTATTCATATGATATTATATTTATCCATGCCCTAAGTAATTAAAAAGTGAAATAAAATATATTAAAAAAGAGGAAAAAATAGGAAAATAGAATGAGAGAATAATAGATGTGCCACTTAGGAAAGAGTTTAATGAGATGTTAGGATTGAGAATTTAGAGTTTTTTAAGAGATCACTACATTTGGTTATATATAGTATTAGTATAGTATAGATATTAATTTGTATAATATTTTTTAGATATATGACACAAAGTAATTTTACATAATATGTTTTATATATATAACCACTAATTTGTAATAAATTTCACAACTTAAATCTCTCTCACACTCATTTTTACATTGATATTTCATTAGAAGTTAAAAAATATATATGTATTAACTATAACGGAACGGAAAGGTTCGGTTGGCGGATTGTAAATTTTAAAGTTTAAACCACAATTAGCGGTTAGAGCAATGTAGATTGATCCGGATCGATATGATTTTAACGAATTGAGAAGTATTTTGCATAGCCCTAGCCATGTGAAGAATAACGAGCGCAGCTCGCCCTTGCTTGGTAATTTGCCATGAAGAGTTGGCCACCAAATTACAAAACAGTTCAAACATAGTAGAGTAAAAAGAACAAAATATGGTGGCTAAATGGGAATACAAAAAAGAAAAAAAGAAAAAATTAAAAAAGAGAGCCATGTGAATAATAAGAATATAATATATTATAAGGCAATTAAAGTCTTTTGAACAGTGAAATTACTGTTTATTAGTGGCTTCTATTTTGTTATTTTTGCAGAGAGTATTGTTATTAAAAACTAAAAATTAGACTTGCACTACAACAAAATGTATTTTTGGGGATCAAAATTGGCGACTAAAAAAAATTTAGTCGCCAAAAGCTATGGAATTGGGACCAAAAATTTTTTAGTCGGCAAAAGTACAATATTTAGCTACTAGTTTTTTTTAGTCGGGGTATATTGGTTATTAGCAACTACAAAATTTAGTCGCTAAAACTACCAGAATTGGCGACAAAAAAATATTTTAGTCGCTGTATATTGAGTTTTGGCTACTAAAACCATATAGTCGCCGAATGTAAAATAAAAAATTATTTTTTATCTTTGGCAACCAAAAGTTTGGTTGCCAAAAACATATTTTCAGGGACAAAAAAATATTTTAGTTGTCGTATATTGAGTTTTGGTTACTAAAACCATTTAGTCACCGAATGGAAAATAAAAAATTATTTGTTATCTTTGGCGACCAAAAGTTTGGTCACCAAAAACATATTTTTAGAGACAAAAAAATATTTTAGCCGCCGGATATTGAGTTTTGGCTACTAAAACCATTTAGTTGCCGAATGGAAAATAAAAAATAATTTTTTTATCTTTGGCGACCAAAAGTTTGGTCACCAAAAAGTTATTTTCAGCGACAAAAAAATTTTAGTCGCCAAAAAGGTAAAATATTTGGAGGGAGACATTTCAAATTTTGGAGGGATTTATAAAATTAATTGGCAACTAAAATATTTAGTCGCTAATGGTGTAATATATATATATTTGGTTTACAAACCATAAACCAACGTCTCTCTCTCTCTCTCTCTCTCTCTCTCTTCAGCGTTTCTCTCTCTCCCTTTGCCTTTCCTTCTCTGCTGCTCCTTTCCCCTTCCTTTTTCACTGCTGCTTCACCAGCTGCGCCTCCACTGCTCCCTCTCGCGGTCGCAGGCAACCGGAGCACCAATTCACCTAGATTTGCCCTATTTTCTCTCTTTCTCTCTCTCTCTCTCTCTCTCTCTCTCTCTCTCTATGTTCGTATATCTGTCTATCCATCAACGGTGAGATCGATGACGTACCGGAGATTGCGATGGCGATGAATCAAGAGAAGGAGAGGAAACTAAATGGAACACTTCCCAGTATGAAGCTCTCCTCAAAGGAGGTGAACAGGTCACCTCTGTTCTTGAAGAGATTGCCAAGCTTGTAACTACTTCTCTCCTCAATTCTCTTGATGTTCTTTGTTAATTTTTTGTCCTTAAAACCCTAAATCGTTTATTGTTTGCTAGAAACTGAGTCTGTTTACCTTCAAGTGTTTCTTGGTTGAATGATTTTTGTATTTTCTTTTATTCATATTCAATTAATTTTCAAGTTCCATGGATGCCTATTTCAGAGTTTCTAGATTGTTGATTGGACAGCTTGGTTTACTTGCGAACTATAGCATGGATAAACCCTAAACCCTTTTCTTTAATTGGGTGTTCCTTACACCAAATTTGCTTGTTTTAAAATGTTGGGGGTTTTTCTTGAATAATCTCAAGTTTCTCCATGATAAGATGCATACTAATTTAAAATTGATTATCTGGAGTAATGTGGGTCACAGTTGGTAATTGCTCGTTATCATCTGCAAACACATTTCAGGTTGTACCTAAGATAACTAGAGGGCCAACAAACATGTAAGGAAATACAGGGTATAGTTGGCCAACATAAATATGAATGCTTGCTTAAAGTTGTGCTCTTATACGCCGGTGGATTAGTTGCTGAGGATTGATGCGCAGCTCGCACAATCGCAACATGTGGTGGCCTAGTATTCGATTCTCGGAAATGGTAATCAGCCTCTAGATGATAAGAACCTTGATCAATTCATGGTGAGCCTCTTCACTTGGTTCATACTTGTATGTATGTCTGTATAATTTCTCTTTGTGTATGATTATATGTAGGTTTTGTTCAAATTTGATTATTTTGTTATTGCAATATGATGTAATTTGTCAAATTAGAACAATAGCTTGATGTTTGGTTTACCATTCTCTGTCTAATTTTAGACTTGAATTTGGAAAAAACTTGAAACATGAATAATCAAAGTGGAAAAAAAAAAAAGAAAAAGAAAAAAAGACTTTTAAGGACTAAAATGAGAAATCCTCTATTAGATTTGGGTTAGTGGGTGATGTAGTTTTTATCACAGAGATAAAAAATTTTATGTGAACTTGTGTAGTTAATTACTAAATAACATGTTTGTTTATTTACATATCTAAATTATGCAGTAAACCTCGAAAATGGAGGGGACTGTGTTTAGCCCTACTTTGGAGGGAATGAAGAATGTCAAGTCTTGACAGAGAAGAACTGTTGACAAAGCCTTTCTTGGATGTCTGCAAACACATATTGCCTATTCTAGGTGTGCTTTTCTTTCCCTTTTGTTAATTTTAGCTAGAGAATAGCTTCAATCAAGAAGAGTTTTCATGGTTTGTTTTACTGTTGCTCAAACCGTATAGTTTTTAATTAGAATTTTCTAGATTTTCGGTGCACTTTTAAGTAATTTTCGCAAACCATATAGTTTTTAATTAGAATTTTCTAGATTTTGTGTGCACTTGGAAGCTATTTTCTTAGTTTTATGGGTGTTTGGCAGAAATGCAAAACGGACTTCTGGGCATTAAAAGTCCTTCCAAAGATTTAATGGTTGCTTGGTGAGTTTATGTACACGAGCTTTCTAAAAAGTGCATGCTTCTAAAAGTCCGTTCAGTGGAAGCTCCATTACGTGGCTTTCACAGTGACTTCTCATAAAGTCTAATACTCATTTAAATAGAACTTTTAAATGACGGTGTTGTCTCTATAATAATACTGACCTAAATCATCTTCATTGTCATGAATTTACATTACTTTGGACTTTTTGGGAAAATTACTAAAATATTCAAAAATGAAATTTTCATATAGCACTTCTAAAAAGTGCACTTACCAAACATAATTGTATATCAAGAGGACTTTTCTTGAATGACTTCCTTTAAAGTCAATTCTACAAAAGCCCTTGCTTTATGGAGAAGTTGTCCCAAACAGCGTAACTATTCTTTTTCTATGGTTTAGACGGATTTTTTATTGGATAATAAAAAGGAAAAACTAAAACCAAAAAACAAACAAACAAACAAACAAACAAAAAACCAAAAACCAAAAACCAAAAAGAAGTTTTGAATAAAGCATGATCTTGCATTTCCAAATGTAAACATTTGTCAATGTCAAAACATTGTTCTCTTTTGTAATTTCCTATGCTGATATGCTTTGCCTTCGGAGTTATATTTGTCTATAAACTTACTCTTTAAGTCCTTTTTTGGGCCTTTGGCTTGTCAATCCACTAAACTTTTTTTTTTTTTTTAATTTCTGATGTCAGACAAATTTGGAGCTACAATGACGTTTGTGAAATCTGATATTGGTGGTAATATATCGGTAAAATACTTTTCTTCTTAATTTTCACTTGTATGCTCATTTACATTCAAGTAATTATAATCCTCTTCAATAAAAATAAGTAAATGAAAGTTAACATGTCACATTATGCCAATTTATGATTGGCAAAAGATGGTAAAGGCACTACTGGGTAGATATTGAATTTGTTCTTTGTTGTCCTAATAATGTTTGTTTAAAACATGGTCTTGAAGTCTTGTATTGGCTAGAAATTTGTCGAGCTCAATTTGGAAGATTTTGGATTTGGGTTTCTATATATTTTTTTTGACGAAGTCTAATTGGAAAACATAAATGCTAACCTACATTATATATATAGTTAAATAAAGTATAATGAAATTTCTGCATCCTCATATTATGTTTTCAATACTGAAGGTTGTGGAACTGTAGTGCCTTAAATGTTCAAGATTTGTGAAAATGCAGACTGCCAAAAGTAACAAAATTTGATGAAAGCTGCTGAAGGATTTTGATTATGAAACAATTAGGATCATGTTGTATACTGGTGAAAAAAGAAAATTTTGGAAACATTGCATGTAATTGTCAAACTAGAGTTTACTAGGCAGGCACGAGGTTCAATTTGGAGGTTCTATAAATTTTCAACAAAATAGAAACATTTAAATGATCTTGATGGGATTATATACAGAGTATAATATATCTAAATTATTAATTTTAATTGTAGAATTGTTATAATTTGCAGGGTATAATATATCTAAATTATTAATTTATAATTGTTATAATTTGAAATGTCAATATTATTGAATAAGTGCTAATCGTTATTTTATTTTATTTTATAGATTGCTTTTGCGTGGACTATTGTGGATGTATACGAAGAGCATTTGTTCTTTATATGGAAGACATTTATTTTGGAACAATCCTCTGTTTTCGAAATTAAGTGTTTTTGTATGTAATATTTAATTTAGATAGATTATACTTGGTTTGTATGGATTTATATGATATTTGGAATATGATGCTACAAGTTAAAGTTTTTGAATAGTTGATAATGAATGGGTATTATTCATAATAGATTTAGATTATAATTGATAGATGTATTATTTTGTATATGTATAGGTTACAGGTTATAAGTTGCATTGATAATGAAATGCATATAATTTAGAAATTAATAAAAAAATATTCAATTTGTGCATTTAAAAAAAAAAATTAATAAATAGAGCTTGAGCTTTTGGCAACTAAACATTTAGTAGCTAAAAAATAAAAAGGATAAATAGTTAGTAGCCAAAAAAAAAAAAAAAAGAAAGTTTTTGGCGACTAAGAAATTGGTAGCCAAAAAGGAGTGTCACGTTTTTGGCGACTATAAAATTGGTAGCTAAAAAACGAAAGATGGAAAATATTTTCTTTTTGGCGATTAAATATTTTCTTTTGGGCGACTAAATTTTTAGCCGCCAATTGGTGACTTTCGGTAACTAAAAAAAATGAGTTGCCAATACCTTTCCCGACAATCATCTAGCAACAAAGTTGGTGACCAAAAAATTTAGTCGGCAAAAATCTTCGGCGACTAAAAAATGACTTTTGGCGACTACAAATTTAGTTGCCAAAACTGTAATTTGGTGTGTTAATTTTCAAATTTTGCGATGTGACAATTAATTAGGCTATTAAAAGTAATATTTTCTCATATTTTCATTAATCATCAGCCAATCATATTATTCACACATCATTAGATTTATAAAATGGGTTTAAAGAGTGAGCATGTGGATCATTTTTCTTTTGCCAATAATGCCCTCAGTGTTTGATGTTTGAATACATTTAAGGTAAGATGTTTTGGACAATTAACCTAGCTAAGCCCTCAAACGTCATGTGTGACCTGAAATTTTAAATGTAAAATCAAAGTTCTATTTCATTCACTATTTTCTAAGTCTTGTTTTGAAATTTTGAAACTCTTGGGTCTGTTTAGTTTAATTTTAGAATCATAATTTAAATGTGGAGTTGTGAATTGAGTTTTGAAAAGAGAAAATTTGTAAAGACATTTTATAATTCTTTAGAGTGAGAAATTGGTATGTGTAATAAATGAATAAATAAAAGGAAAAATAGAAGTGGGAAAAAAAAAAAAAAGCCTAAACAAAACAAAACTTTTAGTTTATGAAAAGGAAAAAAAAATCAAATAATCCACATTTTTAAAGACCAAAAAAAGAAAAGTGAATTTGAAGAAACAAAAGTTTCAATTTATAAAAATGAAAAGGAAAAATTACAATGGTAGTCCCTACATTTTTCCTATTGTGTCATTTTGGTTTACACTTTCAATTAGATAAATTTTGACCCTTAATTTTTGATTTTGTGTCAATTTAGTCCAATTGATAAAGCCGTTAGCATTTTTGACAAAAAATGGACACTGAATTGGTTAAAGTTAACTCACCAAGTTGAGCAAGTTTATACTTTTGCCTCTAATGCCTCTAAAAGAATGTCATGTCACTTATATGCATATTTTTCATTAAAAAAATACTAACAATTACAAGCAATTGGATTAAATTGAGATAAATTCATAAATTCAATATCAAAATCGAGTCAGTTGAAACTATAGAGACTAAAATGACACAAAAACTAAAATATAAGAACTATCAACGTAATTTTCCCAAAGGAAAAAAAAATCAAATAATCCACATTTTTATAGAACCCCCCACCCCTCCCACCAAAAAAAAAAACCCCTAAATAAAAGAATAAGAAACAAATAGTGAATTCAAAAAACAAAAGATCATGGGACTAAGATTTTTAAATGTCAAAATAAAAAACTAACATATAAAGCAGCATTAGGCTTCATGTTTCCAAATCTTGTTAACTGCCTTTTTTTTAGGATTTAAGGTATGGAAACAAACATAAAGCAGCATGAGGCTTCATGTTTCCAAATCTTGTGAAAAAAACTTTAAGTGAAGCCACAAAAAGGACCATTCGACTTCAACAGTGTTCAATTCAACCACCTTATTTTTTACATTAAGAATATTAATGAGGAGAATATTAATTTCTTCAAAGAGAAATGAAGGCAGACTTGATTCATGGAAAGAAAAGCTTTCCCAATGTGGTTCGATTTGGACAAGAAGAGGTATTTTCATGTGTTAGTTAAGTGTAGGCAGGGGAGAAATGAAATTAACTCTCTAACTATTGGGGATGTGGAGTTTGATGATCAATGCAAAGTTAAGCAAGAGGTTCGAGCTCATTTTCAAAAACAATTTTCTGAGGCTTGGCAACATAAGCCTATATTGGAGGGACCATTCTAGTCAGTGAGGGAAGTCCTTTTTTTGATTTGTTGGAAGCAGAGTTCTCTGAGGAAGAGGTATGGTGTGCTGTTAAGGGTTGTGATGGTAATAGGGCTCCAGGTCTTGACGGGTTTAACTTGGCTTGTTTTCAGAAATTATGGAAGGTAATGAAGACTGATGTGCTTAATTTTTCGTGTGAATTTCATGAAAATAGCAAGTTGGTCAAAGGGATTAATAGCTCTTTCATCACTTTGGTTCCTAAGAAGGAGAATCCAATGGGGTTGGCTAACTACAGACCTATCAGTTTGGTTGGGTCATTGTATAAAATCCTTACTAAGGTTTTATCCTCATGGTTGAAGGCAGTGATCCCTCAGATCATTAGTGAAAACCAATCAGCATTTATTGGAGGAAGGAACATTCTTGATGGTGTGTTGCTGGCCAATGAGGTTGTGGATAGTTGGAAGAAATCTAAAAGGAGAGGTCTAATCTTAAAGTTAGATTTTGAGAAAGCTTATGACTCATTGAACTGGGAGTTCCTGCTATCCATGATGGTAAACTTTGGGTTTGGAGGAAAATGGGTGGAGTGGATTAAGGTGTGCATTACTTTTGCTAGATTATCTGTGCTTGTTAATGGATCTCCAACTGAGGAATTCAGTCCACAAAGAGGGCTTAGACAAGGGGATTCCCTATCCCCTTTTTCTATTTAACATAGCTGTAGAGTGTTTGAGCATTTTAATGTCTAGAGCTTTGAATCTGGGCTGATAAAAGGGGTGAAGATTGGCTCTAATGGGTTGGTTCTTACTCACCTTCAGTTTGCAGATGATTCATTAATATTGTGTGAAGCTGATGCATTGGAAGTAAGTAATTTAAAGAAGATACTGAGGTGTTTTGAAATGTTATCAGGCCTGAAGATAAACTACCATAAAAGTGTTGTTAGTAGTGTGGGTGTTCCAGTTGAGGAAATGTATGTGTATGCATCAGTGTTAAACTGTATGGTAAAAATTCTGCCATTTTAGTACCTTGGTCTCCCTCTGGAAGCAAACCCAAGTAGGAAAGCATCATGGAGACTTGTCTTAGACAAATTGAGAAGCAAACTAGCCGGCTAGAAAAGGAAACTACTTTCATTTGCTGGGAGACTTACTCTAATTAAATTTGTTCTCTCCTCTCTGCCTATATACTACCTGTCATTGTATAAATTGCCTCAGGGGGTTGCCAGAGAACTGGACAAGATTCAAGCTTCATTCCTCTGGGGTGGATCTGAATTGAGGAGGAAGGTCCACTTAGTAAAATGGAAGGAAGTAGCTATACTAGTTAAGCAAGGGGGTTTGGGGGTTAGGAGAGTTAAGGAGGTTAATGAATGCCTTTTGTTGAAATGGTGGTAGAGGTTTGGTGTGGAAAACAAAGCTTTGTGGAGAAGAGTCATTTGTAGTAAATATAGCATTGAGGAGGGGTATTGGAGCGCTTATGTAAGCCCTAATAACAGGTGTTCTAAATTGTGGAAGGATATATTATTAGAGTCTGAACAGAGCAGCAGTCTGGTAGGGTTTTTTTTTGGACAACTGTAAGGTGAAAGTGGGTAATGGCCATAGAATTAAGTTTTGGGTGGATAAGTGGTGTGAAAACTTATGTCTCAAAGATGAATTCCCACTCTTGTATAAGTTGGCAATTGACAAGGGGGTGACCCTATCTGCTATGCTGGCCAGGAAGGAGGAAGCTGGTGAGCTGGTATTCCAGTTTAGAAGGGAATTGTATGACTGGGAAAGAGTGGAGGCAATCAGATTGGCAAGTCAGATTGAGGCAAGCCCTGTTATTAGGAACTCCTCAGATGATTCACTAGTTTGGAATGCTTCAAAAACAGGGAGATTTTCAGTTCAATCTATGTATAAATTTTTGGTAGACGGTTTTAGTAGTTTCAGCCCAATTAGCAAAAGGATTTGGGTTAAATACATTCCACCTAGAGTTCAATTTTTTTGGATGGCTTGCATGGAAAGGAAAATTAAAGATTGCAGAATATCTTCTTAGGATTGGTGTTTTGCCTGTAAGTGCATCTATAGTATGCTGCCTGTACAAATCTGGGGATGAGTCACTTATCCATGTACTACTATCATGCCCAGTGTCTTGGAGAGTGTGGTCTGCAATGCTTAGGTGGTGGAATGTTCAAGGTGCACTGCTAGGTTCAGTGGAGGCCATTCTTGACTGGTGGGCAAGGGTGAGGCTTACCAAAAAGGAAAGGTTGATGTGGAAAGCTCTTCATTTAGTTGTAATGTGGTCTCTATGGAATCATCGTAATGAGTGCTTATTTCGGGATGTTGTCCGAAGTGTGTAAGGGGCAACGAATCTGATTAAGTTTAAAATGGTTGTTTGGTTTAAGGAAGTATTCAAGGATCATATGTTCTCAGTGCATGATTTCATTTTTAATCTGGAGCGCATCAGATTTTGCTTGGGAGGTGGCTCGAGGGGTGTTCTTTGATGCTTCTGAGTGAGTGTGGGTTGGTTGCTGTCTGTCTGATCATCAAGAGTGTGTGAAGTTCTGTGGCTGCCTAGTCTTGGAGTCTTCTCTCTGGTTGTGTGTGTGATGGTTGGTATTTCTACTAGTCTGCTGATCTGTTGTCTGATCTGTGGCTGCTTGTCTTGGGTTGAAGCTGGTTGCTTTTCTTTTGCTTTGCATGGTTTTCTTTTGGTTGAGCTGATATGTTAGTCTGTTTTTCTTAACTTTGAGGTAGGGGAGAAGTTAAGTTGGTCTGCTTCGCCTTGCTTTGCTCAAGTGTGGTTGCTCTTTTTAGTTGTTTTCTTTGCTGTTTCTTTTTCTCTTGTTTTGTTTGTTGGTTTCTCACCAACTGGAGCCTGGAGCTTGGAGCTTGAGTTAGCTCCAAGCTCTTCTTTATTGATGTACTGTATCTTATTTAGCATGCTTTTATCAATAAAGATTTTCTTTGCCGATCTAAAAAAAAAATGTGTAGAAAAACGAAAATGAGATTATAGAAGTTCGTAATATGTGATCTAGTAGTTTCTATGTATTAGAGAAGATTTTGATATATGAGATTTTCTATTTTTTCACCAGCTACATTGCTTTTTAACATCATTTTTTCATAAATTTCAATTTCAATTATCTCAGCACTTTGTTTTCGATAATATGAATAATTATAGAACTCTTTCTACTATAAACTTTTTTTTTTTTTTATATATATGTTTCTGGTTTTCTAGTTCAAAATATTCCTATAATTCTTGAATCTTTTACATAGTATAGGCACATTAACAAAAAAAAAAAAATGCAATGTTTCTATCTTGTAATAAAGTCATGGGAAAATTAGTCTAAAGTCCCTCTCTCATTTTTAGTAATGGAAGAGATCCACTATATTATTTATGATGTCTAAAGTCCCTCAACTCCCACACCCATATATCACAGAGAAATTTTGACTATCTAAAATCAAACCTCATTTTCTCTCTCTCTCTCTCTCTCTCTCTCTCTCTCTCTCTCTCTCTCACTCTAAACTCTCTCGGCGTGCCCAGTTCATCAGATTGTTCACATTCTTCTTCATCTCCTTCTGGTATGTGCCTTATCTCTCTCTCTCTCTCTCTCTCTCTCTCTATCTCTATCACTCTCTCTCTATATATATGTATCTCTGCATTTCATCTTTTGTGGTAATGGTCCTGTATCTAATTTCAAGAGCTTGCAAAAAAGTGATCCCAGTGCTCAAGTTGTGGAGGCGAATAAAGGAAGCTGATTTCTGGGATTTGGAGAGAAAATAGTGAACCCCATTTATGGAACCATCGTGTTTTCCATCGCTACTGTCCCAATCGTCGCTGAAATGGTTCCCTACAACTCAGCCCCGGCCACCGCCGGTATGTGTCGCCGCCGCCTTGGCTCCTCCTCATCCGTTGGATTCGGCGGCAGCGGCACCAGAAGCAACGTCTTCAGATTCTACAACGTCTTCAGGTTCAAAAGAAAAAAATTAGTTAGTTCTATCTCCTCATTGTTGATAAATGTATATATATATATGATACATACATACACATATATATACATACAAAGAACCCTTGAATTTCTTTTAACAATGTTGACAGTGTACAATGAGGAGATAGAACTGACTGAGAAATTTTCTCTGAATCCAGAGAAATGTGCTAACAGAGAAATTGTATACAATGTTTCCTACAAATGTTGACAATGTTTACTCCGGATATATATATACAATGTCAACACTGTCAACATTGTGTACAACACTGTCAACATTGTATATAT